>JAESUZ010005612.1:995000-1502500 GCA_017311185.1 Proteles cristata cristata | reverse complement strand
AAGATGATCATCTTACCTGTGAATGCATTATTCTTAGTAAATCTGAAACCAGACGCTTGTTTAAATTATTACTCAGTAATAAGCTTGGGATTGACTTTGAATTTATTTTATTTTGGAAAAACACACTGATCTGTAGAATTTGTGTTTGGAAATGGCACTTTACATATTTGTTATTATTTCCAAAAGCCCAGAAACTTTTGCTTCTGAGACAGTTATGATTATAACAGTGAGTTTAAATTACTGATCGGGATAACGTTTTGATACAGTTTCTCATAACAGTAAAATACACCCACATCATCTAAGAAACAGACATATGTTTTTCTCTTATTTCATTGTTAATGCTTGGTGTTATCCAATGCTTTTGATTCTATCATTATTCTCTCCTAAAAATACTACCTTGTTCATAATAAGGGGAATATTTAATTCATGAGGTTTAATTTTAAATCTACCTATTAAATATCAAGTAACTGTATGTCTGTTGAGAAGTCAAATTAAATAGAAATTATAGTCTGCATGAACTTTCACTTACATTTATGTGTATGATCAATTTTAAAATTATGCTTCCAGTTATATATATATATATGTTTAAAAGCAAGGCTTGGTCATATAAATAATAATTCAGAATTAAAATTTTCCATATGGAGAATGAGAGAATTAACTCATTAAAATATAGATAATATTTTGCCATTTGTTTATTTACAATCTATAACTAAAAATTATTTTATTGAGAGTAAACAAATGCCCTTAAAGATGCAGATTTTCCAGGTGAATGGTATAGAAATAATGAGGAACTGTATATGTATTCTTTCTGCTGATTCAAATAACACTCAGTATGAAAATATGTAGAGCAAATTTTGGCTAAGCACCAGCCGAATATAGTAACAGCAAACTTTTCACTATTGGGGATGACTTAAAATCTTTATTGTACATTTTTTACTACAAAAAGTCTTTTATTACATTTTTTTCCAATTATCACCACCTGCCCTTTTTGCTATAACTTTAAGCTATAGCATTAAAATCTTCTAAACTACAGTTTCCAAATAACTTGCATTAATATTTCCACACCTATTAAATTCATTGGACAAATAAATAGTTTAAAGCCTATATAAGATTATGAAAATCCATGTTTTCCACATTGGCTTATATTTAAATATTTTCTCTCATGTTTCCTGTGTGAACTCTGGAAGTAGGGGGCTGGAAATTATACACTACTCTTGCATTTGTTAGTGCCGTCCGGCCTTGGAAAGTAGCATGAACACTGCTCCAGCAAGTCACCATTTTGAAGATGGGCCAGATGTGTGGCAGTGTTATGGTGGGCAGGGAAGTCTCAAAATAACATGCTACAATCTGCATATGACTCATCAGTGTGTGTGTGTGTGTGTGTGTGTGTGTGTGTGTGTGTGTGTGTGTTCCCACGCAATGTTTTCGGCCAAATGGTGCTTAAAAATACTGACAATATTTTACCTCTGTTTGAATCTTGTGATTATCAACTGTGGATTTTCAAGAATGATGCAGAGGCAAATGACTAAAAGCATATAACTGAGGACTGTAGTCCCTAAGGACTAAGAGTAGTTAACTAGGAGCAGAAATTAGGGATATTGCTGCATTAACTTAAGTAGAACCCTGGGAAATAACCATTAAAAAAAATATATGTATATATATATATTTGTTGAACCAGTTGATGTTAAAAATGGAAAGAGAAACATTAGATTTTTTTGTTCTTTCTGCCATTGTTATGATATTGCATATAATGATGAGCTATTATGCTTTTCTGGGATTACTCAAAGCTAACAAAAAAGATATTATTGTCACTTCCCAAGTGAGACTGTTAGAAAGATGTTGAGGTCATGGACATATATAGATAGTAAGGCATTTCAAAGATAGAATGATAGATTCACTTTTATATTTTCCCAAGCTGTCAAAACTTCAGTGCTGGGATTTTACCATGTTAGGAGAGATTCTTATTTTCCATGTGTTTGATTGACATATTCACTTTGTGTCTTCACTTTTTTGGGGACGTTATTAGCAGAAGCTTGGAATGGGGCCCTGATTTTCACAAAATAATTTTGACATCATTCCTTCCTATGAGAGGAAAGAGAAAGCATCTTGAGGACGCAGATTAAATTTGAGGCTCAAATCTTGCTTTAGAAAATAAGGAAAATGAGGGGAGTAGAGATGGCATCAAAATGTGGATCAACGTTTCTGAGATGCCCGTGGTACTGCAATAGGAGACACTCTTCTTTCCCCTTCTAACAGTGGTGTTGTGGACTTCCAGTGTGAAGAAGGTCAGATGTATTTTGTTCACAAATTCCAACAGGTTGTATTTATTTTTAAAGATTTGATAGTCAAATAGATTAGATAATCATATATTTTCAAAATTCACAAAGTGAAAAGTCTGTGTGTTCTCTGGACCTCCCATTACTTGGTGCCTCTTATATAGAGCAATGAATGTGATTAATTCTTCCACAGCTTTCCAGACATATTTTACATTTTTTCCAAGCAAATTTATATGTATAAATATTTTTCTTCTCTTTTACAGAAATGGTAGAATAGCATATGCAGTGTTCTGCATTTGCTTTCTCGATTAATACATGTAGAACTCTTCCCTTATTCATACGAAAAAGTAGTCCTTATTCTGTTTTTATGGATTGCATAGTATTCCATCGTGAGGATGCACCATAAATTATTTAATTAGCTGACTATTATAAATAAATGTTTAAGTTGCTTCCAATCTTTCGTTCTTATTAAAATGCAAGAAGCCTTGTGTACTGCTGGTGGGAGTGTAGAATGGTGCAGTTGCTGTAAAGAAGAATTTGCTAGTTCCTCAAAAAGTTAAAGATAAAATTTCCATATAATCCAGTAATTCTACTTCAAGTTATATAATCAAAAGAATTCAAAACAGGGCCTCAGATACCTGTGTATTGATGTTCATGATAGTATCATTCACAATAGCCAAAGGTAGAGCCAACCCAAATCCATAAATAGGTGAATGGATAAACAAAATATGGTATATACATACAATGGAATAATTATTTAGCCTTAAAAAGGGAAGGAAATTCTGATACATGTTACAAGGTGAATGAACCTTAAGACCATTATTCTAAGTAAAATAAGACAGACACAAAAGGACAAATATTGTGTGATTCCACTTAAATGAACTACCTAGCTTAGGCAAATTCACAGAAACAGAAGGCAGACAAGTGGCTACCAGGGGGTGGGAGGAGAGGGAAATGGGGAGTTATTTTTTAGTAGGTACAGAGTTTCTGTTTGAGAAGGTGAAAATTTTCTGGAAATAGATAGTAGTGGTGATTCTACAACAATGTGAAATGTACTTAATGCCACTGAATAAAATGTTTAAAAATGTTTTAAGTGGTAAATTTTATGTCATGTGTAGTTTACCAGAATAAAAATATAGTCCCCTCAAAATGCAACACTGAGCAACCTTGTATACCAAATTCTGCATGCTTGGAGTATATCCTTTTGGCAAATTTATAAGGTGTGCCAATGATAGTTTGCATTTTGATAGTTGTTTATCTTTTCAACAACAGTGTATTAGGTTGTCTGTTTCCTCACATCCTAAGGATGTATTTAATTAAACTTTTCTCTTTCTGGCAACCTGAAAAATCATTGCTTTGTTTTGTTTTGTTTAGAATGGAAAGGAAACTGTAAACTCCCTTAAGGGGCTGGAATTGAGATCCCATTGGCCTACTACAGTTGAATGGGGAAGATGAGGCACATTAGACCTTTTAACCCATGCTCTATTTGAGTGATACATTATTAATTTTTAAATGGCCTTAGCCAGAGGTGGGCTAAAAAGTTTTCTCCTTGAGGAGCTCACAATGTGATGGAGGAAGCCATCCTGAGAGCATTCCAGGTAGGTTAGGTGGGTTGCAGCCTAGAATGAGTTCTTCTGATTAGCATGTTTTTTACTTTTTCAGTAAGTCCAGACCTTTGGCAAGTCTGAGGCTCTGTCTCTTGCCTGTGCAGTTTCTCCTGGGCCCCAAGCTTGAGAAGGGATTTTTACTTTCACTCTTGGTCAACAGCAAGGTCAACAATAATTCTCTTTCATAGTTTGAAATTCTTGATATCAGAGCCATAGTATGTGTGACAAGCATACCTGGTCCTTTACCTGCTTCCTCCCCATTTCCCTGATTCCTTTTTTTTTTTTTTTGACTTAAATGTCTTTTCCTTTTTAAAAAATTTTTTAAAATGTTTATTCATTTTTGAGAGACAGAGAGAGACACAGTGTGAGTGGGAGAGGGGCAGAGAGAGGGAAGCACAGAATCTGAAACAGGTTCCAGGTTCTGAGCTGTCAGCACGGAGACCGATGCAGGGGTCTAACCCACAAATCATAAGATCATGACCTGAGCTGAAATTGGATGCTCAACCGACTGAGCCACTTAGGTGCCCCAACTTCTTTTTCAAACTCTCTTGAAATCTCACCTGTATTACCAGGCCTATCTCCAAAGCCTTTCCTACTTCTGCCTTTTAATTATTTGTTTCTTTTCCAATTATTTATTCAGCATGGCTTTTGTGCTAGACAATAGATTTAGATGCTGAGGACACAAGGATGAATAAGCCCAGTCCCTGCCCTCAGGTTGATACTATCTGAGTGCTTTATTACCTTTATTATAGTGCTTGCCACAGCTTGCCTTGTATTACAGGGCGACCTGATTAGTCGGAGCGGAGAGCATTTTGATTTGTATGCCTTTAGCATAGCACAGTGCCTAGGACACACAAATTGTATTGTCTACCCATTCACTTGGGGGGGGGGTCAGGAAGGTGGGGGAGAGGGAGAGAGGAGAGAGAGAGGAAAGAGGAGAGAGAGAGAGATTTATTGAACATTTACTCTGTGCCAGGCAGTTGGATGAGTGCTTTACAGCTATTATCTCATTTATCTTTTCTCTGAACACTATGGAGCAGGAATTATTAGTTTGACCATTTCACATGGTAGGAAACTGAGAAACAATGCTTAAATAACTCGCCAGGATCACATAGCTGAAAAGTGGGAGAGCCAGGATTCACCCCTGTAGAGTCTGGTTGTAGGGCTCTTGCTTTTGGCCACTGTGCTAGATTGATTTTCTTCTCAGTCATCGTTCCAGTCAACAAAGTAGTCACATAATCAACAGCACAACCTCAGTCTACTTGTAATTATGCTTTAGTCATTTTGAGGTCCCGAAGTTTCAGTGGCCTGTGTTTGTGTTTTACTAAATGTGAGTCCACAGCTAGGTTGTAGTAATGAGCTGGTAAGCTCCAGATAGCAGGTAGCTTTACCTGATGCGTATAGATAGATGTCTGCATTTGTGTGAGCCTCTAAATGCCATGAGACAATGATAATGAAGCTGATTTATGCCACTTACTAGATGGGTCCCCAAAGTTGCTTGGAAACTGGCATAAAATCAAAGCAAGTTTGCAGATGTGACAGTTGATCTTGAGCAGTCTTTGGTGTGGTTTAAACCAGAGGGCTTCACAAGCTTCACAAGCTTCACAAGCTTATCCACTGAAGTCTTATAGCAGTGGACACTGAAGCATATGTGCCTCTGTGACCTGCTGATGAAGCCTGGAATGATCAAGATATGCCATGCCTTGATGTCTCCAGGTCTTAACTTAAAATTTATTTTAATAATCTAATAGTAAATAATAGTAATCTGATAGTAATCTATCCATACTTATTCAAAAATGACAAGGGTTTTGATTATTTACCATCAAATAAAATGGGTACTGCAAGAACTGTGGTATTATTTTCTGCAATGCAAAGGTCTCTCTGCCACACCATCTGCTTAGACTTCACTTGATGGAGCGCTGGTTAAATAAGACTGATGTAGAACATACAAGATATGGCCACTTATAAGCAGTTATTGTCATTCATGTCTGGGATGAGAGGGTCCTCAAGTCCGTGGCCATACCACCCTGAATGCTCCCGATCTCATCTGATCTTAGAAGCTAAGCAGGGTTGGGCCTGGTTAATACTTGGATGGGAAAGAGGGTCCACAAGCTGGTCTTTGCCAATGCACAGTCTAAGGCTGACTACCGTTCCTTTTTTTTTTTTTTTTAAATTTTATGTCTTTATTTTGAGAGACAGAGAGTGAGCAGGGGAGGAGCAGAGAGAGGGAGACCCAGATTTCGAGGCAGGCTCCAGGCTCTGAGCTGTCAGCACAGAGCCCGACATGGGGCTCGAACCCACAGACTGTGAGATCATGACCTGAGCCAAAGTCGGACACTTAACTGACTGAGACACCGAGGTGCCCCTGACTACCCTTCCTAATAGCTCTTTTCAGTCACGGTCATCTGATGTCCCTGTGTGTAGAGAGAGATGTGAGATGTGAGCTCTACAAGCAGTGTGGACTTATGTAATGTTA
Organism: Proteles cristata cristata; assembly: GCA_017311185.1. Lineage (NCBI taxonomy): Eukaryota > Metazoa > Chordata > Mammalia > Carnivora > Hyaenidae > Proteles > Proteles cristata. The sequence continues at coordinate 1,496,141 of JAESUZ010005612.1, read as the reverse complement.
CTAAGATGATCAGCAGTGTCTCCCTGTCCTTTGAGCTTTAAGTTAATGTGACTTGAACCTCAGCCCACAGTGGTCCCTATAATTTCTTTACATTTCTAAGGGATTATTTTCTTGAGGCTTCTTCTGATTTAGCATTTTATGTCTGCAAGTTTTTTGTTTTGTTTTTTTGTCTACCAGTATGCAAAATTCAGTGCCTCCACTAGTTTACCACCCTAAATCCACCCATTCTAACATTTCCTGAATTTGTAACTGGACTGAATATACAAGGAGTACAGTCTCTCAACAATTTCTATAGCCCCTCCATCTTTTCTCCTTACCCTGACTTTTTTTTTTCTACACCTTCCCTCTTAAGAGTAAACAAATTGCTTTCTCTGTCTCATGCCATTTAGTTTCATGCTTTCCTCTGAATCCTTGGCTTCAGTTGACATTCCTGCCCTGCAGGATTTACCTACCCCAAATGGCACTACTGAAGAAGCATTTTCCCAACAAAGGCAGTCCTCTCACTAACATCAATTCTCATACCGGGTGCCAGGAGAATAAAATTTCTTCATCTATACTCCACACCCCAATAATAAAGTAACAAAGGTTGAGAATGATTTACTTTTTTAGAAAATAAATTAGAACAGACTCAAGGTTATCTCAGTAATAATAGCACTCTCTCTTTCTCCCTTGCATTCCAGTATGCTGTGTTGAATGGGAAAGAAAGGCATGAATTTACAGCTTGCTCAAAGGGAATGGAGTGTAGGGGTGCTATCTGTGTATTACAGGGGACAAAAAAAGCTCTTCTCCTTTGCCTGATTCCTGAAGAGTTTTATCTAGCATCTACTTCTATATCCCTAAAGTTGAATTTATAACCTTCTAGAGCAGCACATAGTTCTTTGGGCACTACTGACAATTTAGAAAATTTTTCTTTGTATTAAACTGGTATCAGCCTCTGGAGCTTCCATCCTTGTATTCTAACTAATTTGCATGAACTCTGACTAATTGAGTTACTTTATATACTCTGCATCTCCAAATGTAAATCTGAAAAACTACTTTCCTGCTCCAAATGTCTTGGTGGCTCTCCATTACTGAGAGAAATCTTACCTCCTTAGCAGAACAGTCAGTGTCCTTGATGAAGATCATTCAGACATCCCTTTCCACCTTAACCCTCTACTTTCTCCCGGTCTTTTGTCTCCTGTTGTCCAAGTTCCTCTAATTTCCCAAGTAAATATGTCACTTTATTTGTTTTTATTCTGCTTTCCTACCATTTTTAAAAAGCTTCCCAACCAGTCCCATCTCCACTGATTCCCATCTTACTTTTTTTCCAATGGTACACTTATGATGAAGCCTTCCTTGATTTCTCCAAATGAGTTGCTGCTATCTTTGGGCTCCTTATTGTTACTATATATTGTTACTATATGTGTGTGTGTGTGTGTGTGTTACTATATATGTGTGTGTGTGTATACACACACATATATGTATATTTATAACATGTATATGTTGCTTTCTCTCTCTCTCTCTCTATATATATATATTTAAGTTTATTTATTTATTGAGACAGAGACAGCATGAGTAGAGGAGGAGACAGAGAGAGGGAGTGAGAGAATCCCAAGAAGACTTCACACTGCTAGCACAGAGCCCAACACAGGACTTAAATCCACGAAACCGTGAGGTCATGACTGGAGCTGAAACCACGCATTGGTCACTCAACTGACTGAGCCACCCAGGTGCTCCTCCTTGTTACTTTAGATCTGTGCTGTCCAATATAGTAGTGACTAGCCACATGCGACTATTGAGTGCTTGAAATGTAGCTAGTCCAAACTGAGATATGCTGTTAAATATAAAGTACATCCTGGATTCAAAGACTTAGTACAAAAAACAGGGTGTAAAGATCTCATTGTTTATATTGATTTTGTGTTGAAATGATAAGATTTTGGTTATATGGGTTTATATAAAATATATTATTAAGTTAATTTCACCTTAAAAAACTTTTCCAGTGTGGCTACTAGAAAATTTAAAATTACATATATGCCTTACATTGTAATTCTATTGAACATCTCTGCTCTGCTTTAGACCAGTATATGGGATTCACTGTTAGGCACCTTGCACTATCACTCTATGTCCATTTCATTCCCTGCTGCTATACTTTAAATTCTCTGAGGTCAGGGACTTGTAACCTGTTATTCCTCACTTCCCCCACCCCCACCCCCCACAGAGCCTTTTATTCAGTGGATATGCAATATATGCTAATGAAACAAAATAGAAAACTTTTTATCAGAAGAGGTCAGAAATTCAAATGCCTACAGAGACCAGGCAGGTAGCAAAATTATATGAACTGAGCTGGGTTTAGTGGATCTTGATATCAGGGGCACAGTAGAATTTGGAGGTCAATTAGTGGTGACTATGGTCAACTGGAGATTCACAGCTGTGTAAAGGAGGCAGCCACTTCTCCCCATCAGCTGAATTATTGCCAGATAGGAATGTAGGTCTAGGGTTGCCTAAGTTCCAATCTTTTGAGAGAAACTGGATATCTGGACTTTTATGTGAATATAACTTGATTTTTATATGTTGCCCTAATTCTTTAAAAAGTTTATGTTAGCCAACCAAAACAGGTTGGTGGCCTGGTTACAACCTGAAAGTTACCAATTTGTGCTTCTCATCTAAAGGGTAAAATGAAATTTACTTGCAGTACCATGTTAGAAAAAAATGAAATAATATTTATTATTGGTTTTGATCAAGAAGGGACTGGGATTTGGGCCCTTGAATTTGCAGATTGTTCAAAAAATTATTGGTAGATGGTATTTCCAAATATTTTCAAATATTTTGTTAAAAAACATATCCCTCTGGAGAATTTATCAAGACTTAGACCCTTAAGGGAAAAAAAAAAAAGAAGGGTGTGGAGTCTATGAAATGTTTATTGACAGAAGTATGAGACTGTCAACTTAATGCAAAGGGGAATAAAATGTGTTTCATTCTTAAGTCTGTAACTATTTAGTATTAAGGAAATGGTCAAAGAAACTGTCACCTAGTGAATTTTCAGAGCTCACGTTGCCTGTGTATTTTCAGAAGGAATCTTGTGGTTGACTGTTTTCCATACATGAAATGACAAGGTTAGAATGAGCTGAATAATGTTATTTTTAAATGACAGTGTGCTGCTTCTAAGGTAGATTAGCAGTACCCTTTCTTTGGTTTTCATTTCTTTGAAATCCAAAATCAATAGACCAAGTAATGCAAAAGAATTCTGGCTTAGAATTGTATTATATGTTGAACAGATTATTAATCATTCACTAGGTTTTTTTGGTCACTTTATAAAGCTCAGTAGCTTGTAGTTCTAACAATGTCAGAATTAGCTTACCAAAAGGGTCATTATTCTATTGAATAGTAAAATAAGTGAAGATATGTATAAGTGCACTTCAGTTTCAGTTTTGTAATTTTGCATGTAACTTGAGCACCTGATATCAAAAATTCTACTTACAGTGTTGTCTTTGAAAGTCATCTGTCATGTATAAATGAATTTATGAGCATTTAAAGAAATCCCCTAAGCAAATAGAAAGAAGGAGCATGTCATAAGGTATGAAATCAATGAAGTAATAATATAGTGTTCTCTTAGGCAAATTATACTGTGTAATTAAAAGCGAGGAACAGTTAATACAAAAATCTGAAATATATTTAAATTGTTAGTCAAGTATCAATGAGCTGTAAATTCATTCTGATTTGTCATTAGCCTTTGACTAAGTCTTGAAATTTTTCTGTTCCTCAGTTTTTCCATTTCCAAAGTCATCGTAATAATCTCATTGATCTCTTTAACATAATCATATACTGGTGTAGAAGATGGTGCTTTCTCTGGCAGAGTGTTCTGACATCTGGACAGATAGATGTGGTTATCATTTCTATAGTATATTGATATGGCAAACATTTTATAAGAACAGCCTAGGTTGCTTTATAGCATCTTTTTTTTTTTACAAAATCAGCAAGCAGCTAATATATTATTTAGCTTTAGAAACTTGCTATGAAGAATAGAATAGCCATAGAAATTAAGATGATCATATGATAAGTATATATTTGCATAAATGACAAAAAAGTCATGGAATTTCTTAATGATAGAGAACACCCAGAATTCCAAGAAAAAACGTATTTTTCTTATTCCCTTCCAGTCCTAGTCCAAATGCATTTGATTGACCTTTTTACATAATTGTAAGCATAATACACATAAAATTTAATATTGTCTTCTGTGACAATATACTCTACTTCCTCATGTTTCTTTTTATTTCACTTTTTATTAAGTTTAAAATTTTAATTCCAGTGTCATTAACATATAGTGTTATATTTTCAGGTATACCATAGTGATTCAACAGTTCTAAGCATTACTCACTGCTCATATGATAAGTGTCCTCTTGATCCCCTTTACCCCACCCTGCTCTCCTCTGGTTAACCATCAGTTTGTTGTTTATAGTTGAGTCTGTTTTTTGAATTGTCTCTTTTTTTTTTCTGTTTTGTTTCCTGAATTCCATATATGAGTGAGATCATATGGTATTTGTCTTTTTCTGATTTATTTCATTTAGCATTATACTCTTTAGATCTATCCATGTTGTTGCAAATGGCAAGATTTCATTCTTTTTTATGGTTGAATAATACTCTATTGTATAAATATACCACTTCTTCTTCATTCTTTTTTATGGTTGAATAATACTGTATTGTATAAATATACCACCTCTTCTTTATCCATTTACCTATCAATAGACACTTGGGGTGCTTCCATTACTTGGCTTTTATAAATAATGCTGCAATAAATATAGGAATGCATGTATACGTTTGAATTTGTGTTTTCATATTTTTTAGATAAATACCCAGTAGTGCGACTATTGGATGGTAGGGTTGTTCTATTTTTGACTTTTTAAAAAAGTTTTATTTAGTTTAGAGAGAAGAGTGGGGGAGGGGCAGAGAGAGAATTCCAAGTGGGCTTTACAGCACAGGGCTCAAATTCATCAACCATGAAACCATGACCTGAACTGAAGAGTCAGATGTTTAACTGACTAAGCCACACAGGTGCCCCAATAATTCTCTTTTTAATTTTGTGAGAAACTTCTATACTGTTTTCCATAATGGCTCCACCAATTTTCAGTCCTACCAAGAGTGCACAAAGGTTCTATTTTTCCGTATCTTTACCAAAACTTGTTATTTCTTGTTTTTTTGATAGTAGCCATTCTGTCAGGTGTGAGGTGATATCTCATTGTAGTTTTTTTCACTGTAGTTTTGTTTTGCACTTCCTTGATGATGTGTGATGTTAAGCTATTTTGCCTATATTTTTGCATAGCTTTTAAAAAACCATCTTATACGGCTGTGTAATGAACCATTAAATAAAGGTATCATAATTTACATGTTTTTCTATTGTTGGTAATCTGGCTTTATTAACTCTTTAAAGGAAGATATTACAGAAAGGAATTGTAAAAAGTTTAAAGTGTTCCACATTAACTGGTGGAAAATAGGTTGTTGTTGAGAAAAGGCTTTAAGTTGTCTGTCACCTCTCTAAGTCTGGGATCACCTGTCCAGGCCAATGGTCTTGTACAAAGAGTGTAGCTGAAGTCAGTGGTGAAGATGCAGATTGGGAGTACTTTGACATGTAATGGTCCTTCAAGACATGGGACTACAATGGGCTTAGCCAGGGTTCATGTGTATAGTTCAAGAGAAACTGAGGACAGGACTCTAAAGCACCATCACATTTAAAGGACAAACAGAGGGAGTAAAATGCAAAGGAGACTAAGAAGGAATGGTTAGATCAAACAGCAATGTCATAGAAATGAAACTGTGGCTGGCAGTGATGGTATGGTTTGCACGGGGACAGAGCTGACTCTGGAATCCAGAGCTACTGATTCTCCCCTAGACATAGTTCCACCACTCCTGGAGTAGGCACAAATTCCTTCTTTAACATTTTGGATTTTCTGCCTGGCTTCAGGCATAGGATGCCTCCATCTTCCTAGATTTGTTTTGATTTTTTAAAAATTATGTTAATTTCTCAGTCTGAACATGTAAAAATATAAGAACAGAATAGCTTGGTTTAAAAAAAGTAATGTTTTGTTTATTTCTAGTTCTGTATTATAGCAATAGTTCCCAAAAGTTGTTTCAAGGATGCCAGAGTTTCAGTTTCATTAGATTTGAGGGGGCCTAACAGGTTTGCATTTTTAATAAGCTCCCAGGTGATTCTAGTGCACATTCAAGTTTGGGAACCCTTGATTTATTAAAAGAACTTAAAATAGAGATTTTAGAATGGGACATTCTAGAAGTTTGCCATACCAGAGGTGTAAACAGATGAGGCATGTAGCCTCAATGTTCATGACAACTTACTCTCATAAAGAATATATATTTGTTAAACTTTTCCACTGTTCAGAATACTAGACAGGAATATGAGGAAATAAAAAAGATAGCGTGAATATATAATAGAAGCATTCATAATGTACAGAGAGAATGAGATTCCTAGATAGATGCTCGTGAAAAGTGACATGCTTCAAAGCTAATCACAGCCTGTGGGAAAAGGAGAGTGGTGTCAGAGGACGCTTCCTTCCAGGGCCCTTCACCTGTGCGATGGTTTGTGTCTTGCCCCTCTTTGTGCACTGGAAGATGCCTTCTTGCACTTGGAATGAGATGTCTTGGTTTAGAAGCCTGCTCTGCCTCTTGCTAGCTGAGTGGCCCCTTAGAGAGTTCCTTAACCTTTCTGAGCCTGAATTTCTTGTCTGTTAAACATAACACCAGCATGAAGAATATTTTGACAGTGGGAACAAGAAATGATATCATAATTAACTCTCAAAGGAGAAATTTCCAGTGTGCTCACCTTCTAATGAATATTTGTGTAATATAAACATTTACAATGTTTAAAAATGATTGGTTTTAAATATTCTTTTATTGTTTGGGTGTGGTGTGCATTTAATTCAGTGTCTTTTTTTTAAAAAATATTTTTATTTATTTCTAGGAGAGAGAGAGAGAGACAGCACGAGCAAGGGAGGGTCAGAGAGAGAGGGAGATACAGACTCCGAAATAGGCTCCAGGCTCTGAGCTGGCAGTCAGCACAGAGCCCGATGCGGGGCTCGAACCCACGAACTGCGAGATCGTGACCCAAGCGAAAGTCGGACGCTTAACCGACTAAGCCACCCAGGTGCCCCTTCGGTGTCTTTTTTTTAAACAACTTTATTGAGTTATAATATTTTATAAATATTCTATAAAATTTACATATATAAATTCTTTTAAAAAATGTTTTATTTATTTCTGAGAGAGAGAGAGAGAAAGGGACAGTGAGGGAGACACAGTATCCAAAGCAGGCTCAAGGCTCAGAGCTATCAGCACAGAACCCGACACAGGGCTCAAACCCACGAACCGTGAGATCATGACCTGAGCCGAAGTTGGACGCCTAACTGACTGAGCCATCCAGGCACCCCTAGATTCAACCATTTTAAAGACTTTACAGTTCAATGACTTTTAGCATAATTACCTACTTGTGCAACCATGATCATAATCCAGTCTTAGTAACTTGGTATCTTATAGCAGTGGTTCCTAAAAACTGCTTTAAGGGGACTGGAAGTTCTGGTTTGATAGATCTGGACTGAGGCCTTTTAACCTATGCTTTTTATAACGAATACAGACATTTCACATTCTTCCTTAATGTTATATGACATTTACAGATAAATTCACAACTAAATATTAATGATTGGTTTTGGAAGATGCATTAAAAGTGATACCTCCTATTCTTCGTTTCACTGAAAATTGCTGAACTTTAAGTTTGACTCTTTTTTTTTGGCAAGAATACTTAAGGGGGGCACCTGGGTGGTTCAGTCAGTTAAGTGACCAACGTCAGTTCAGGTCATGATCTCGTGGTTAGTGAGTTCGAGTCCTGCATCGGGCTCCACGCTGACAGTGCAGAGCCTGCTTGGAATTCTCTCTCTTTCCCTTTCTCTGCCCTTCTCCTGCTTGTGCTCTCTTTCTCAAAATAAATAAATTTTAAAGTCTTTAATGAATCATTTCCTTTTGTTCACATTTATTCCTTTTAGCTAAGATAAAAATATGACCTTTTATTTTTTTTTAAATGTATCTACTTTTATTTATTTATTTTTTTAATATTTTTTATTTATTTCTAGGAGAGAGAGAGAGAGAGAGAGAGGCAGTGTGAGCAGGGGAAGGTCAGAGAGAGAGGGAGTCACAGACTGAAACAGGCTCCAGGCTCTGAGCTGGCAGTCAGCTTTTTTTTTGCCTTTTAATTTGCCAACTTAAATACCTATCTTTAATTCTTTTCTAAAAGAGATGGTTTTGATTTTATTGTAAAAGCTTTTGTGGGTCTTAAAATCTTTCCTTCTGTCCTATTACTTCCTTCATTTCGTGTGGCCTCTTAGAAACAACAGGTGTTTCTTTGTGGTGAGATTTGACTTAATTAAGATGGAAAGAAAGGAGAGGAAGGAACCTTGTTCTGGTAGGTTTGTTGCACTCAAGAGGCTCTTTAGCAAACATTGTAATGAACCTCGTTCTAGTTGATGAATGAACAGATTTTATCTTTATTTAGAGACTCTGCTAGATGGGAAGAGTAATATGGAAAATTTTTCTTTAAACAATTTCTTAGAGCTAAAAAGACTAATTTGAGTAACTGACCTTTTCCCACTGACTTAGGGTTTAAATTATTGAGGACTCTATCACCGTTTTTTATTGTCAGTGTTTTCCTGTTAGACTTAAGGCTTAGTTCTGTCCTTTGAGTTTTCTGTGAACCTGTATTAGTTATGACTTAACAATTTTAAGCTTACATTTAAGTGCATGTCTTTTTTTTTAAACATTAATATTTTTTAAGTGTTTTTTATTTATTTATAGGAGAGAGAGAGAGAGAGACAGCATGAGCAGGGGAGGGTCAGAGAGAGAGGGAGGCACAGACTCTGAAACAGGCTCCAGGCTCTGAGCTGGCAGTCAGCACAGAGCCCGACGCGGGGCTCGAACCCATGAACCGCGAGATCATGACCTAAGCGAAAGTCGGACACTTAACCGACTAAGCCACCCAGGCACCCCAAACTTTTTGAGGGATCCTCATACTGTTTTCCAAGGTGGATGTACCAGTTTGCATTCCTACTAATAGTATAAGAGGGTCCCTCTTTCTCCACATTCTCTCCAACATCTGTTGTTTCCTGTGTTGTTAATTTTAGCCATCCTGAGAGGTGTGAGGCGGTATCTCATCACAATTTTAATTTGTATTTCTCTTATGATGAGTGCTGTTGAGCATTTTTTCATATGTCTGCTGGCCATCTTATGTCTTCTCTGGAAAAATGTCTATTCCTGTCTTCTGCCCATTTCTTAACTGGATTATTTGTTTTTTTTGGTGTTGAGTTTAATGAGATCTTTATATATTTTGGACACACACCCTTTATCCATTATGTCATTTGAAAATATCTTCTACCATTCCATATACTGCCTTTTACTTTTGCTGATTTTTTCCCTTGGCTGTGCAGAAGCTTTTTATCTTTTTTATTTTAATGTTTTAGAAGCTTTTTATCTTAATGAAGTTCTGATAGTTCATGTTTGCTTTTGTTTCCCTTGCCTCCAGAGACATGTCTAGTAAGAAGTTGCTATGGTTGAGATCAAAGAGGTTGCTGATTATCTTCTCCTGTAGGATTTTGATAATTTTCTGTCTCATTTAGGTCTTTTGTCCATTTTGAATTTCTTTTTGTGTATGGTATAAGAAAGTGGTTGCTGTTCAATTTTCCCCATACTGGTTGTTGAAGAGACTGGCTTTTTTCCATTGGATATTCTTTCCTGCTTTGTTGAAGATTAGTTGACTATATAGTTATGGTTCCAGTTCTGGGTTTTCTATTCTATTCTGTTGATCTCTGTGTCTGTTCTTGTGCCAATACCATACTGTCTTGATGACTACCTCTTTGTAATATAGCTTGAAGTCCAGAATTGTGATGCCTCTAGCTTTGCTTTCTTTTTTAAGGTTGCCTTGGCCATTTGAGGTCTTTTGTGCTTCTGTACAAATTTTAGGATTGTTTGTACTAGCTCTGTGTAAAATGTTGGTGGGATCTTGATAGAAATTGCATGAAATGTGTAGATTGCTTTGGGTAGTATAGACATTTTAACAATATTTGTTCCTTCAGTCCATGAGCATGGATGTTTTTCCAGTTCTTTGTGTCCTCTTTAATTTCTTTCTATAGTTTTCAGAGTACAGATCTTTTACCTCTTTGGTTAGGTTTATTCTTTTTTTTTTTTTAATTTTTTTAAATGTTTTTATTTATTTCTAGGAGAGAGAGAGAGAGAGAGGCAGCATGAGCAGGGGAGGGTCAAAGAGAGAGGGAGTCACAGACTCTGAAACAGGCTTCAGGTTCTGAGCTGGCAGTCAGCAGAGAGCCCGACGCGGGGCTCGAACCCACGAACCGCGAGATCATGACCTAAGCGAAAGTCGGACGCTTAACTGACTAAGCCACCCAGGCGCCCCTTTGGTTAGGTTTATTCTTATATTAATGGTTTTCAGTGCAATTGCTAAGTGGTATTGATTCTTGGTTTCTCTTTTTTCTGCTCATTTCTGGTGTATAGAAATTTAACCAATTCCTGTACATCGATTTTATATCCTGTGTCTTTGCTGAATTCGTGTATCAGTTCTAGCAATTTTTTGGGTGGAGTCTTTCAGGGTTTCTATACAGAGTATCATCACATGCAAATAGTGAAAGTTTGACTTCTTCCTTGCTGATTTAGATGCCATTTATTTATTTTTGTTGCCTGATTGCTGAAACTAGGACTTCCACTTCTATGTTAAATAAAAATGAGGAAAAGCTCTCAGTTTTTCCCCATTGAGGATTATATTAGCTCTGGGTCTTTTATATATGGCTTGTATGTTGTTGAGGTATATTCCCTCTATTTCTAGTTTGTTGAGAGTTTTATCAGGGATGGATGCTATACTTTGTCAAATGCTTTTTCTGTATCTATTGAGAAGATTTAATGTGGTTATCATTCTCATTGATTTGTGAATATTGAGCCATCCCTTCAGACCAGGAATAAATCCCACATGATTGTGATGAGTGATTCTCTTAATGTACTGTTGGATTTGATTTGTTAGTATCTTGTTGAGAATTTTTGCATCCATGTTCATTAGGAATATTGCTTGTAATTCTCCTTTTTAGTGGGGTCTCTGTCTGGTTTTGGAATCAAGGCAATGCTGGCTTGGTAGAATGAGTTTAGAAATTTTCCTTCCATCTCTATTTTTGAGAACAGTTTAAGAAGAATACATATTAACTTTTCTTTAAATGTTTAGTAGATTTCCCCTGGGAAGCCATCTGGCCCTGGACTTTTGTTTGTTGGGAGGTTTTTGATTACTGATTCAGTTTCTTTTCTGGTTATGAATCTGTTCAGATTTTCTATTTCTTCCTGTTTCAGTTTGGTAGTTTGTGTGTTTCTAGGAATTCTTCCAGATTACCCAATTTGTTGGCATATAATTTTTCATAATATTCTCTTATACTTATTTGTATTTCTGTGGTGTTGATTGTGATCGCTCTTCTTTCATTTGTGATTTTATTTATTTGAGTCCTTTCTCTTTTCTTTTAGAGAAGTCTGGCTAGGGGGTTATCAATTTTATTAATTCTTTTGAAGAACTAGCTCCTCGTTTCATTGGTCTGTTCTACTGGTTTTGTTGTTGTTTGTTTCTGTATCATTTATTTCTGCTCTAATCTTTATTGTTTCCCTTCTGCTGGCTTCAGGCTTCATTGCTGTTCCTTTTCTAGTTCATGTAGGTGTAAGGTTAGGTTGTGTATTTGAAACTTTTCTTGCTTCTTGAGGTAAACCTGTATTGTTATGTCCTTCCCTCTCATTAATGCTTTTGTTGTCTCCCAAAGGTTTTGGACTGTCTTGTTTCCCATTTTCATGTGTTTCCATGTAACTTTTTATTTCTTTTTAAGTTTTCTGGTTGACCCATTCATTCTTTAATAGGATGTTCTTTAACCTCTATGTATTTGAGGGCTTTCCAAAATTTTTTATTGTGTTTGACTTCAAATTTCATAGCATTGAGATTTGAAAATATGTATGGTATGATCTCGATTTTTTGTACTTGCTGAAGGCTGATTTGTGACCCAGTATGTGATATGTTCTGGAGAATGTTCCTTGTGCACTTGAAAAGAATATGTATTTTGCTGCCTTAGGATGAAATGTTCTGAATATATCTGTTAAGTCAATTTGGTACAGTGTGTCATTCAAAGCCATTATTTACTTGTTGATTTTCTGCTGTAAGTGAGGTGTTAAATTTTCTTGCTATCATTGTGTTATTATCAGTGTCTTTATGTTTGTTATTAACTGATTTATATATTTGGGTGCTTTCAAGTTAGGGTCATAAATATTTACAATTGTTAGATCTTCTGGTTGGATAGACCCCTTTATTACGATATAGTGTCCTTCATCTCTTCCTACAGTCTTTGTTTGAAAATCTAGTTTGTCTGATATAAGTGTGGTTACTCCACGTTTCTTTTGACATCTATTAGTATAATAAATTGTTCCCCATCCCCTCACCTTCTCTATATGTGTCTTTAGGTCTAAAGTTAGTCTCTTGTAGTCAGCATATAGATGGGCCTTTTTTTGCCCTCTCCATTCTGACATGCTATATCTTTTGATTGGGACATTTAGTGCATTTACATTCAGAGTGATTGCTGATAGACTTGAATTTAGTGCCAGTGTATTACCTATGAGTCATTATTTTTGGAGATTTTCTCTGTTTCTTTATAGTCTTTGTTACTTTTGGTCTTTCTTTTCCACTCAAAGAGTCCTCTTTAATATTTCTTGCAGGGCTGGTTTAATGTTCATGAAGTCCTTTAGTTTTTGTTTGTCTGGGAAAGTCTTTGCCTCTCCTATTCTGAATGACAGCTTTGCTGGATAAAGTATTATTGGCTGTGTATTTTCTCATTCAGCATACTGAATATATCACACCACTCCCTTCTGGCCTACTAAGTTTCTATCGATAGATCTGCTGCTAACCTTATTTGTCTTCCCCTGTAGGTTAAGGATTTCTTTTCCCTTGCTACTTTTAGGATTTCTTTTCCTTATCTCTGCATTTGCAAATTTTACTACAATATGTGTTTGTATTGGCCTGCTTTTGTTGATTTTTATGGGATTTCTCTAGGCCTCCTGGATTTGTATGTCTGTTTTATTCTCCCAAGATTCAGGAAATTTTCAGCCATAATTTGCTTAAATAAACCTTCTGATCCTTTTCCCCCCTCTTCTTTTGAGACTCCTATGATATGTATGCTATTATGCTTTATGGAGTTGCTAAGTTCCTTGACTCTACATTCATGATCAATTAATTTTCTTTCACTCTTCTTTTTAGCTTCATTATTTTCCATAATTTTATCTTCTATATAGCTTATTCATTCCTCTGCTTCTTTCACCCTGTAGTCATTACATCTAGTTAGTTTAGTATCTCAGTTATAGCATTTCTTTATTTCAGCCTGAATAATTTTAGGTCTTTAAAATTTTTTTTTAAATGTTTATTTATTTTTGAGAGAAAAAGGGACAGAGCATGAGCAGGGGTCATGGCAGAGAAAGAGAGAGAGACCAGAATCTGAAGCAGGTTCTAGGCCCTGAGCTGTCAGCACAGAGCCTGACAGGGGGCTCAAACTCATGAACTATGGATAGATCATGACCTGAACTGGTCAGATGCTTAACCAACTGAGCTACCCAGGTGCCTCATTTTAGGTCTTTTATCTGTGTGTTCTCTGCTTTTCTTAGGCCCAGTTAGTATTGTTATGATTATCTTTTTTTTTTCTTATGATTATCTTTTAAAATTATGGTTTAGGCATATTACTTATATCTGTTTTGATTAGATCCCTGGCCATGACCTTTTCATCTTTCCTTTGGGATGAATTCCTCTATGTTGGCATTTTGTCTAGGTCTCTGTCTTCTGTGTGTTAGGAAAGCTGTTATATTTTCTGCTCCTGAGAGTAATGGCTATATTAAGAAGATGTCATATGCTGTCCAGGGCCTGGTGCTTCAGGAAGTGTTTCCTGTGTATGTTATGTGCATTCTGCTGTTGTGTTTTGGCTACTTTTCCCCTCAAGTCAGTCCTTTGCAGAGTTTCTCCTTGCCTGCAGTGGGAGGTGTTTGGATCTTGTCCCGTGTGTGTAAGTTTTAACTAGGTGTGTTTTGGTCTGCTTGTTAAAAGAGGCTAGATCCTATTCCTACTAGAACTGAAGTTTTGCAACACTCTATGCTCAGTAGACTTGGTGCACTTGAGCATTTGTGCTGGTCTTCTGGGAGAGGAGACTGCTGCACAGGAGCCTTATTAGCACACTTGCCCTAATAAGAAAAAAAAAAAAGCACCTGCAGAGTACAGTGGGGTAGGGCTTGGTTTAAGTGGATCAATCCTCCACTGTGAGACTGTGCTGATGGGCAAGGCAGGGGAAATGGTGTCAACGTACTCTCTTGTCCCTGGAGAGGGGAGTTCATGTCCGTTGCTGTTCAGGAAGCTGTCACAGAAGAGCAAACAATCTCCCCTCACATGTCCCAGGCATTCCTCAGATCCCTGCCTTCATCCTGTGTGTGTCTGAGCAGTCTGCCCGCACAGTGGCACAGTACTCCCGTGTTTTATTTCAGGCATGATGCTTGGATTTCAAAAGTCCAAATTTAGGGACCTGATGCAGCAAGGACCCACACTGATCTAGAGGTGGGTCTTGCCACACTGTGGCTGGTACTAGTTTTTGCCAGAAGGGCAGTTGCACAAACTTGTAGGGGCTTGGAGCTTATGGTAAAGTGCAGCAAAAAGCCAGTGTCCAGGTTAGCTGTCCTCAGCAGGTGCCTCTGCTCCTAAGCTAATGAATCAGGCAGTGCAGTGACTCCTGCCAGCTGTTTTAATCCTAGAGAGGCAGTGCTACCTTTCCCAAATGCACTCTAAGGAGGGGAACTGTCTCTCCTAGTGTGACCCAGGGGATCTCAGACCATGCTGTCCATTCCCAGGCCCCTGGCAGCCTTCTCCACAGGAGCACCGCTATGCCTGCCAGACTCCACTCCAGTGATGGTGCAGACTACTAAAACTTGTCTTTGAGCTCCACTGCTTATGAGAACTTGTGATAATCAGCCCCTCTCATTTTCCTAGTTAGTGGTTTTGGGGAAGTGTTTTTCTTGTGCAACCCCCTGCCCATGATCAGGCTCTCTCCCTGCTATACAGCACTTGTGTGATTTATTTCTTCCCCAAATTATGTCTCTGTACCTCCTACCTTCCACAATATAGACTTTTTCTCCTTCTAGTTGTGCAGTTTGTTCTCTCAGTCCTCAGATGAATTTCTTGGGTATTCAGAATGATTTGATATTTATCTACCTTCCTTCAAGGGATGAGGGATAGAGTCCCTTTACTACTCTGCCATCTTAACTCCAATTTATTTTTTAATAATAGGGCACACGTGTATCCTGGGTTTATCTGTTTTCTTATTTTTTTACTTGATTTTTTTCTTTGTAATCTGGAAATCTTCATTTTTTAAAAAAAGTTTATTTATTTTTGAGAGAGAGAAAGAGAGAGCAGAGGAGGGGCAGAGAGAGAGGGAGAGAGAATCCCAAACAGGCTCTGTGCTGTCAAGCATAGAGCTAGACATGAGGAGTGAACTTATGAACCATGAGATCATGACCTGAGCCAAAATCAAGAGTTGGATACTTAACTGACTGAGCTACTCAGGTGCACCTGGAAATCTTCCTCATTAAAAAATAATTTTAATGTTTATTTATTTTTGAGAGAGAGAGATAAAGCAGGGGAGGGGTAGAGGGAGAGGGGGACAGAGGATCCGAAACCGCCTCTGTGCTAACAGCCAAGAGCCTGATGGAGGGCTCAAACCCATGAACTATGAGATAATGACCTGAATTAGAGTTGGATGCTGAACTGACTGAGCTACCCAGGAGCCCCCAAAATCTTCCTCATTCTTAAAAGCTTTACCATCTGCTAGGGATTGCTAAATTTCTGATTTTTATCTGCATATAAAGGTCAGCAGGGAGCCCTGCTGGGTGGAGTTCATTGCCAAGGGCACTTCACTATTGCTGCAAAAACCTCTGCTCACCTTTACCTTCTTTTCCACTTAATTGCTGTTTTCTGCTAGGTTTCTCAACTCATTATTTATGTTGCCCATGAATGCTGGCAGCATACATGAAACTCCTCAGTTAAAGACAAAGGATCGTTTATTAGTTACAGAAATAGCAATAACCATTCCCCAAACCTCAGTTCCTACAAGGCGATATGACAAATAGGCAACACCTGCATACATAATGGGTTATATTATAGTAGAGGAATCCTATGTTTAGGGAATCCAAATCTCTTATAGTAAGCTACAAACATATTTGTCCTTTGCCCCAAAGCAGGGACATAGTCTTTGTAATACTGGGCAGTAAACAAATCTATCATTTGCTGTGGACAGAGATACTATCTCCATCTTCCAAGGCTGTTCACTACACAAACATCCTTGAAAAGGTATCCAAAACAAGAACAGTCATGGCTTCTATTTGCAAGAAACAAAACAAAACAATAACACAATCAGAACTAATCCCTTAAAGCATCAACTATTAAGGTTTATCTTATAGAGTGAAGTGACTTTCTTCTTAAGTTTCTATATTGTCCTTTCTAGGTAGCCTTATAGCAGTTTGTGTTAATGATTTAACAGATTTTATTTAGGCCTGCAAAGAGGAAGTCCAGGGCAATTTTACCATCCATAACAACTTTGGTCAGTGAATTGAAGCTGATCTGAATACAGAGCCAAAATGATATCATTGATCATCTCAGGTCAAGTCAGAAACAGGTTCCTACCTAGATGACTGCCATTATAGGAAAAACTGCTTGTAGATTAAGCATAAATAATGAGCCAGTTATCCCCTTGGAAGCTCCTTAGAGCATCCTAGGGGGTTCTTCCTTGGTTGGAGTGATTTATTCCTTTTGGAGATATTTCTGCTGTCATCTGAAGGCTACATGATCTATTAATGACATTTCTTTAAATACTTAAAAGTCTCTTGAGCCTTAGGTGCAAGTCTCTGTGTCAGAGGAAGTTAATGTTTAGCTTCCACAAAAGAGATTTAGTCCTGGGGACCCACATGGTATCCCTGGAAAAATAGTATTGTTTACAATTGTTCCATCAGGTGGGAGAGTGGGGGTGAAATGTCCCCCAGAGGGATAGCTAGCGCTTTTCCATGATAGACCAACAATAGACTTGATTATGGGACTTCCATTTCACATATGAAGGTTGTTTGGCCTTTTCCTCTGTGTTAGTCATTAAGTCTGAGTTGACCCAACCTCAAAATGGGAATATCAGGCCCAAGAGTCAGATGTTCAGTTTTGACTAGATCCTAATGGCAAGCTAATAGTGGTTTTTCAGGAGTATACCTGGTGTCTGTGTCAAGGAGGCAAGGTGTCCAATTCCCCAGAAGGAGCATATGCATGCAGGCTGCCTCCCTTTGCTTGAGGCTCTAAAAAGCAAAGTTAGGCACAGAGTCCTGTAGTTCAATAGGTTCATTAGGGTGGTGGAGCTTCAAAGGTAGAGAAATATGTCCCAGCTATTTTATTCCTTAATCTTAGTTTCTGGGTGCAGTGGAGAGACAAGGTAAGGATATTTTCCTTTCTCTAGGGCCTCCAGGTGAAGCGATAACGAGACAGAGTCAAGACCTGTATGGTGCTAGTGCGTAGGCCTCTTCTGGCTTAAGTCTTAGGTTAAAAGTGCAGAATAAATAATTGAACATCATGGTGAAAGAAAATATGTGCATTTGGTTCCAATGCCTCAGCCAGGAAGAAATAAGATGGTTTCATTGTCTGAAGTGTCTGTTATCTCTCCTACAGACACTAAGAAAAGAATCATCTCAGTAAAACTCCTTTGGAGCGTGAAATTATGCAACAATTTTTAAAAATTTTAGAAATATATTAAATATATGAATATTTATATTTCCAGCAGAAAAATAACATTTCAGAAGTTGCATTTTGGAAATACATTAGTGAGTCTCTTGCTTTTGTTAGATGTTTTAATTTCTATTAAAACAGTATTTCAATTATAAAAGTGCTTTTAACCTTCTCCCTTTGAATTGCTCAGAAGTTTACTGGCATATTATTTAAATGGCTTTCAAAAAGCATTTTTGGGATTATCACCCTTTCACCAGCCAAAAAGTACTCACAACCAGTTTCTGGACAAACAGTGTTATTGTGATACTATTCTCCATGTCACTCATGTCAGAGAGGGTTCAGTATCATCAGCAGCCTCCCTGCCCCAGCTTCACTTACTCCTTTTGCTGATTTCTGGTGAATCTATATCCTGAGCCATGGTTCTCATGAGATCCAGACTTTTATATCCAACTACTTACCAGACATTTATAGCAGAGCAAGTATCTTAAAAGTGGCAGTAATAAAATAAAAAATAACATTTCTCCACCCCCAAATCTGCTCCTTCTTCTTCTTCTTTTTTTTTTTCCTTTTCCTTCTCAAAGGCACCATCCACTCCATTACCCACATCAGGAGTTGGGTGGTCAAAGTACTTGCCATGTCCAAATTCACCAGTGATTCTTGCTAGCCCTGCCTCCTGATAATCTCTCCCTTCTGTCCCTTCCTTGTTGTTCTTGTGGCTCTTCCTTAGTTCACACTCTTACCTGAATTCTCTGATGAACTGCTGGGATTGGCTGTATGATAAGCTGATGGGATTACCTGTCCCTATTCTGTTATCAACATATTATCTATTATACCTGAGGGATCTTTCTAAATATATTTTTGATCATTTTTTCCCCTACTTAATATTCTTCAATGACTTCATATTAACCAAAGGATTAGATTTCAACTCTTGGTACAGAGTGACTGGCCCTTGTTCACCTTTCCAGTTTGTGTGCTACTATAGTGCCTCATGTTGAACTTTTTCTGGTTAACTCAGTATACAGTTTGTTTGAAATGGAGTTTGACTTGTGAGAATAGGATACTAATGAATGTTTCTCCATTTTAAATGGGGACATTTTTCCTGTCTTTTTGGTATGCATTTTTATGAAAAGTACTACAAAGGTATAACATTATTGTTTGAAATGAGTTATCTTTTAATAAAATGGCAAAAATTGGGATTATCCTACCTAAGAAATTAAAAATCTCTGATTATCAAAACCTGAGGAAAGTTTAATGATTGGACAGTTTGGTCTTGTTGGAAGTATAAAACATAATTTGATAAGGATTTATAAAAAGGATTTATCTAAAGAAATTTATAAAGTTTAGGTATGTTCTAGGATTTCTTAATTAGGACTTAACTAATTTAGATGTCCCTTACAGTTAATAAAGTCTTAATTCCTAAGTTCATATGCAATTTTATATGGTTCAAGTTTTCAAGATATACCTTTCAATTTAAAAAATAACTCAATTGATTTTTTAAAATTGTATTTGGTTGTATGGTACACTCACATGTTTCAAAATCAAAATATATAAAAATTTACACAATGAAGTCTCCCTCTACCCTGGGCTCCATGTGTTCAGCCTTCTGTACCCCTGTAGTCAGGATGCCAGGAATATGTTTCTTATGAATCTTTCCATATATACAAGTAAATACAAATATATATTTTTATTTTTATCCATTTCTTATACAAATGATGGTATAAACATATATGATGTTCTGCGCCCTGTGTTGATATAGAAATTCAAGAACTAAACTATAAATGGAGGGTTTCATGGAAGTATTAAAGATTTCTTGGATATGTGTCTTAATATGCGCTTATCTACTTAAAGATTATGTGAGGCAAATATTGAATTTGAGGTTGGACTCTTCTAGCCCTGAACAGGTTTCTAAGACTTTTCTTTCCCACCAACTTGCTTATATTTCTTGAATAGAGATTACCCTAATATTAGGCTATAGACAAAACTGAAAACATAAAACTACAACTAAGAACAGCAATTAATAACATAAATTTCTGGCATTAAATATGATTGACATTTATATTGTCTGTGACAGTATAGCTGTGGATATAATTCAAGAATATTTATTGTAATCATGTCAGGATAACTCTTTACAAAAGTAGTCTGTAATTACTCCTCCCTGCCCTTGCCACCCACCTCCATCACTCCACTGACTCCAACCCTCTGTTGCTGGCTGTTGAGTACTTTATGTAGAGGGGCCACATTCATTCACCCAGAGCTGCCCCAGGCACCCTCCTAGTCATCTGCCCTGCAGCAAAACTCAAGAATAGGTCATAGGAATCAATCCAGCATTGAGAAGAGGGCTCTGGATTTGGCTCTAAAATGTGGGTTCAAGTTCTAGCTCTTTCTCTTACTAGCTAGTGTAACCTTGTCAATGCATTTAGCTTTTTTTTTTAAATTGAAGTGTAGTTGATACACATAACATTAGTTTCAGATGTTCAGTGTAGTGATTTGATAAATTTATACATTCTGAAGCTTTTAAAAAGTTTTGTAAGACTCAGTATTTTCATATGTATTTCATCTGCCAATATTTCATATGACAGATAGTGGGTAATACCAAACATAAAATGTGAAAATACCTCATGACCAGCACAATGCTATTTGAATGCTTCTGCCATCATGACTTCACTGGGATTTCTGAGGAGGAGCAGGTTTTCCAAGTAGCTGTGTAAATGTGTGTGTCCAACAGTGGGAGAAAAAGACATTTTCAGGAAACTTAGCCTGAGGATTTGTCATTTGAGTTTTGTTTTGAGGTTAGTGATTGTTCTGCTTTTGTCCTTTAGTTTTTATCTTAGGTGTGTCCTGATCACTCTAACAAACTTTTGGTTGTATTTTGGTGGCAAATTTACCTCATTTAGTGGCTTTTGGCTTAGAATGGCCTTTTGACAGGTTCTCAGAAATGTTTAGGTTGCTTCCAAAGGCTACTCTCCCTGTAAGATGATGCACCATGACAAACTCAGTCATTTATGTTAAAGCTTCTCAAAGTTGAGTGAGCATTGGCATCACCTGGAAGACTGTAAAAACACTGATTTCTGGGCCTCACCTCACTATTACTGATTCATAGTATCTGGGGTGGAGGACCAAGAGTTTATATTTCTAATGGGTTCCTAGGTGATGCTGATGCTAATACGGATGGTCTAGGGACCACATTTTAAGCATCACTGATCTAAAACCTAGGGCAGGGTTTCTTAAGGTATGTTTCAAAGAACTGCCTTGTTCAGAAACATCTGAAGCTTGGTAAGAATGCAGGTCTTTGATTTCCACCCCAACCTCAAGGAATCAGAGTCTCTGGTATTTGGGAGCTACATTTTTCATCTCATAGGTTATTCTTATGCATCATTGTGTGAGAACTACTAATTTAGAGAAAACAATTCTCAACCCTGGTTGCACATTAGAATTATGTGAAGAGTTAAAGAGCTACCAATATTCCCCTCCCCTCACCCTTAAATTCTATTTCAAATGGTCTGGGGTGGGACCCTAGCACCAGGAGTTTTTAAAAAGCACCCTAAGTGATTTTTTTAAATGTTTATTTGAGAGAGCAGGAGTGTGTGCAAGCAAGCATGAGTGGGGGAAAAGGCAGAGAGAGGGAGAGAGAGAATCCTAAGCAAGCTCCGTGCTGAGCTCCAACATGGGGCTCAATCCACGATGGATCATGAGATCAAGATCTGGGCTGAAATCAAGAGTCAGATGCTTAGCTGACTGAGTCACCCAGGTGCCCCATCCTAGGTGATTCTAAAGTGCAACCAGGGCTGTGGACTAATGACAGAAGGACTGAGTTTATTTTATGTCTTGGAGTGTTAAGAATCTGTGGGAATGGTCCTGGGTCTTCCAAGGATTCAACATTGTTAGGGGATACATCCCAAAGTGGTGGTAAACTTCATCTAAAGCCAAGACTGATAGTCAACAAGAACCACAGGGTAAGTTGAAAAGAACTTGGAGGAGAGTGCTTTATCTGTTTGTATCTGTGTTTATAAGTGATATTGCAAGCTGTGAATCTAATGTTACTTTGCTAATGATATTTTGCTTAGTCTGAGATTTAATTACAGGTATTTGTCTTTTTCTATATCAACTAGTGATGTGTCTGGTAGCTCTGTTTATATATATTAAGGACTCTCATATTAAAATACAGATTTATTTTCTACAGTTGCAGAGGGAAGAGTTAGGTGGTTAGATTTCAGCTTAATATAACAGTAGAGCTGCATGGAGGGAGAGACTGAATCATGGAGGATGGACAGAGATGTTGGAGAAGGAAAAGCAAACACAAGAAGTGATTATATTTAGCCCTTTAGTGACTAGAATTCTAAGTCCATGATGATGTAGGGAGCAGTAAGGGGTCAGGATATCTCTGACTAGATTCTCTTGGACTTTTAGAGATATTTACAACACTCTTTTAAAAATATTCTGAACTTCTAGCTGCTTCCTTAGCCTTGGAGATCTTGAGCACTTCCTGAGGGTCTTGGGACATGAACCAAGCAGGCCTAGGAGTGTGTATTGAGTTGCAACTTCTCCAGATAGCATCTTGGAACCTCTGTGTCATCCTGTCCCTGCCCTGATTTCACTAAAATTCCAAATTTGGAGCTCTGAGGCAGAGATTATAACATATGGCATTAATGAAGTTCTCTACCTCTTTATTTTGGAGGCAGTAGTCATGACCCAATGAGCTATATGACACAAAGTTTAGGTTTTTTGATCTGGGAAGTCACCTGTCAGCTCAGCAACCTTGTTTTGCAAATGTGCCACCAAGTCACAGGCTATTTGAAGCCCAGTGAGGTTGTGGAAAGGAAGGGCCTGTGTAAACATGGGGTGCTCCTCAAGGACAGATGTTCCTGTGCCTAACAAATACTATTCCAGGTATGCATTTCAAAGTAGGTAGAGTTCAGGGCCATCCATAGGGGACAAAAGAGCTCTGCGTCTGTCACATCATTACTGAATTGGTGCAAAAAGTACGTAGTGTTTTTCTCTCTTCAGTCTTTGGGGATTTTTTCCAGCATAGATTTTATACATTTAGTCCTGAGAAGAATCCACACTGTACACCTGGCAGCCCTGACTGCAGCATGTGCAGTTTTTTATTTTTTTTTTTAATTCCAGCAAATGAATCAACATTTTTCAATGAACATTTCTCCCTGCTTTGTGGGTTTGCTCTAGCTGCGCCCCCTTCTCACTTGGCACATGCTGATTTCTCACATCAGTGGACTTTTCCAGACCTTTTATACTGGTCCTTCACGCAGTCATTTAAAGCAGTTATTCAGTTTCGTTACTCTGCTCTCACAGCTATGGTAATAGCTCACTTGAAAGAGAACCTGGTTGCACTGAATTTTGTGCTTGCTTCTTAGTCCCTGGAATGACACCTCCACCTCTCTTATCTCTGCTTCTGCTACTATTCATCTGAGCTTGCTTTCTGTTGGCAGGAGAGCAAGTGGAACACCAAAGGCCAAATGTTCCAGGTAGAGTCAGTCTGTTTATTATGATAATTTTTCAATTAATGGTCTACTATTTGTAAATATCATTGCGAAGAAAATTGAGACCATTCATTTTCCCTAAAACATCTTTTGTGTTCTAAAAACGTTTTTCCATTTCTAAGTGCTTTATAATTTTGATTGATTTTGATTGTATATTTATAGATTTCTTTTTCCTAAAGATAAATACAATGCCCTTAAGTATTTCCTCTTTTCCTTTCGTTGACGGAGTCTCTGAAGTAGTCACACTCACATATAAATGAATGAATACCTGAAGATGATTGTCCCAGGTGCAAGGCCAGTGGAATTTTCTTGTTCTCCCAACTGCCTCTATTTGGTAGTACCTCCCCATCTACCACTATAGACCCCAAGGCTACTTGTGGACCTTTCCCACCCTGTGGGAGGCCAGCCCCTGCTTCTAGATCTAATGTTAATGCAATCCAGGGTGGGGTTTGGTGCGGGATAGAGGGATGGTCAACCTGACAGCAGCAAGAAAGAGAAATAGAGGAGGCACCTGATCTGTTCTTCCTGAGTACCTGTTGCTCTGGTCCTAGCGGTCTTATTCCAAGCTTCTCTTTCTACAAGGCCCTCTTCCTGCAAGCTGCTACCCCAGCGCTTGCCATAACAAGGGACATCTGGGGCTTTAAGGATCACTTTCTAGAGTAGAAGCTCTTACTTCATTTACTATATCCCACATGGCCTATCAGTGACTCCTAAGTAGGATATATCCTTATGGATTTAGGTCTCCATGGATGGTCTTTGGGAAGTCCAGAGACCCACTGAAACCATATATCAGAATTTTTTTTAATGTGCATACATATATACACTCCTGAGAATGTATGTTTTCCTGGGGAAAGAGTCCATAGTTTAATTAGATTCTCAGTGAGCTATATGACCCAAAGAAATTTTATTTATTTATTTATTTATTTATTTATTTATTTATTTATTTATTTATTATTTTTTTAATGCACAACACATTTTTATTTTGGGTTGGAAATCACACACAGTAGAACTTATCACAATTCATGACTTTGTGAGCCAGAATCTATAGTAGTACTATAATCACAAATTATAGTTGATGTATCCCAAGTATCAATAATAGTAATGATAATAATAATAATAAAATTCAATCAAGAACTTGGAGGAAGACTTAACTACATTTATATTCTCTTTAGAAAGAAAGGCAATCTAAGATAACTGTCCTATCAAAAGGCAACTAAGTATTTTTTGTAAAAAATGGAGAAAAAATGAATTTTAGAAGTATATTAGACACAAATAATAAAAGTTATTATTTTTTAGATTTTATGATACATTCAGCAAATCACAGTTCTTTTTTTTTTACAAATAGTTTATTGTCAAATTGGTTTCCATATAACACCCAGTGCTCATCCCCACAAGTGCCTTCCTCCATGCCCATGCCCCCTCTCCCCCCCACATCCACCAGTTCTCAGTTTTTGTCAGCATTCAAGAGTCTCTCATGGTTTGCCTCTCTCCCTTTCCCCACCATTTCCCCCCTTCTTCTCCCCCTTGGTCCTCCGTTAAGTTCCTCCTAATCCTCCTATACGTGCAAACATATGATATTTGTCCTTCTCTGCCTGACTTATTTCGCTCAGCATAACACCCTCAAGGTCCATCCGTGTTGCTACACATGGCCAGATTTCATTGTTTCTCATTGCCATGTAGTATTCCATGGTATAGATAAACCACATCTTCTTGATCCATTCATCTGTTGATGGACACTTAGGCTCTTTCCATGTTTTAGCTATTGTTGAGAGTGCTGCTATGAACGTTGGGGGTCCATGTGCTCCCATGCATCAGCATTTCTGTATCCCTGACCCAAAGATATTTTAAAAGGTCAAGAAATAGCCACTGATGTGGTAGTAGATACCCCGGAGGCAGTGGTTAGTACAACAGCAGGTATTTATTGAGAATCTACAGTGTGCCAGCTACTGTTCTGGGCTCTTGGTACATCAGTGAACAAAAAACGCTCTAAAGTCCTTACATTTCAGCTGGGATGAGGTGGGGTCAAGGAGACAGATGGCAAACAGTCTACACAACATATTCTGTACTATATTAGACAGTAAGAGCTGTGGAAAAAATACAGCAGAGTAAGGGAGATCAAGGGATGTAGTGAGGGAAATGGTGCTATGATTTCAGGTGCACCACACTGAGAAAGTGCTATTTAGTGAAATCTTGAAGGGGGAAGGAATCATATGGATATCTGATAGAAAAGTATGCCAGGCAGAGGGCACAGCTAGTGCAGTGACTCTAAGGTAGGAATTAAGCTGGCATGTTCAGAATGGTTGAAGTGGAGCAAGTGAGGAAGAGTGGCAGTGAGTCAGAGGGTAATGGGTGTGCGTATGTATGCATGTGTATGTGTGCATGGGCATGCACATGCATGCAACAGGCAATGTCTTAGAGGTCCCTCTGTGCATGGTTTTGGGGAACCCTTGAAGAGTTTTGAGCAGAAGAGAGATATAACCTGACTTAGGTTATAAGAGGATCACTTTGGCAGATGTGTTAAAGACTGTGGGGGACAAGGGCAGAAAGAGAGGAACCAGGCTGCCCTGCAGTCATCTAGAAGACAGAGGGTTGTGGCATGGATCTAGGTGGTTGTAACAGAATACTGGGAACTGGTCGTATTTGTAGTATATTTGGAGGTAGAGCTAACAAGATTTGCCAATAGTTCAGAGGTGGAATGTCAGAGAAAGAGAGGTTCAATGATGACTAGAAGGTGTTTGAGCAACTAAAACAGTAAAAAGTTCATGGGAAAAGCTGAGGCTTTTAAGTCACAAAGGACTTGGATCTCAGCTTTGCTACTTCCTGGTTGTGTTGTGACCTGGCTCATGGGCAATTAATGTAGCCTTTCTGAGTCTTAGTGTTTTTATTTGCAGACCGAGGACAATCATTCCTATATCATGAAGATGGTTTGAGGAATTACCATAATGTGCCTTGTGTCTAGTGCATTCAACAGATGCTAATCTCTTTCCTCAGTCTTCTTTTGGGAAGGAAAGAAGGAAGAAGAGAGAGAGAGAGGATATGGGTGGGTCGTGGCCCCATCTTAGATGTTCTTTAAGTAGGATCCTGTCTTTTGGCTCCTTGTTTAAATGTGTTGTATAACTCTGAATGATCATCCTTTCAGTGGCTTTATGTTTTCTTCTGTCCAGTGCATGGGGTTACTAACTTGGGGTTCAATTTAGATATTATTTTTATTTCTTTAATACATTATTTTATTGTTACTTACATTAAAATTCTGTTCCTTATAGTGTAGAAGGATTCTTTTCTGATACTCTCCATTCTCTATGTGTACTGTCCACAAACACCTACCTAATTGGTTTTATTTTTAATTTAAATGATTAGGTTATTGGAGCTTTGATTTTATGTTATGCAGAAAAACTTGATGCATTGTTATATAGCTATTTAAGAGTGATTTACTGATATTTGGGGTTATTAAGGTTTTATGGATGGGTTGGGAATGTATTATTATTATTTTTCCATTTAAAGTAATGAAATCTAGTCTACTACTATTTAGTTATTACTTACTAAGCATACTTTCAGCAGTGGCTACGTTTTGGATAATAAGAGATACTAGAATTAGAAGTTCAACAATTGAGGGAGGAGTGAGTTTGAACTATTTGGGTTATAAGGGTACATTTTGTTTCCTTGATTCAAAGTCTGTCACTCTCAGCCATTTTAATGTTTCTGAAATTGGAGTGTGTTTTGTAATCAATGTATACATTTAACATGATAATACTTCTAGTAGTGTTTTTGATGTATTTCAAGTGGCGGAGAGAGAGAGAGAGAGAGAGAGAGAATCTTAAGCAGGCTCTCCTCTCAGTGCAGAGCCCTACACAGGTCTGGATATCACAACCCTGGGATCATGACCTGAGCCAAAATCAGGAGTCACATGCTAAACTGACTGAGCCACTCATGTTCCCCTAATTCTTTTTAAAATAGGAAATAATACTCAAACGTTACAAAAAAGAATAAAAGTAAGTCTTTGCTTTTCCTTCAAAGTGCCCTTCTGAGAGGCAACCATTATTGTCAGGTTTTTATGAATGCTCCCAGAGATATTTATGCATAATAAATATTTTGCTTTGTACAAATGATTAATGTTAAAGATGCTTCTAGAGAAATACATTAGATGGTCTTTATTAATCTTATAGACATCTATAACATATGAACTCAGTATCAACTCTACTATTTGGTACCTGACTATAGGAAAAACCCTTTTATTAGGCATAAAATTACGAAAGTGATGACTTAAAATCTGTTAAAAAGAATCCAAATGGTTATTGAAAGTGGTATCAAAAAAGGGAGGGCATCATTTGTACTAATGTGTTCCAAAGTATATGTTCTGGGTTTGTTTTTCATACAGTGTCTCTGTGATATATGCTTCCATGGTTACCAGGTAATGGACATAATAGAAAGAAAAATGTATAGAGAACTGAAATGGAATTATTATTGCAGATTTCCTCTACAGAGGAACATCCATTGTCACCACTATTTCCTTAGGGCAATTTGGAACCTCAAAGGCCCTGGATATAAAAGGTAAGATATATGCTTATTGGGTAGCTGGTACTTTTCTAAGTATGTGTCCTTACCTACATAGGAATTACACCGTCTTCTAAAAACTGAATTTAGAAGGTAAGCAGTGAGTTAATGTCTAAGTAGTAACATTTGCTGCATTTGCGAAGGGATACATTCTGGCAGAAGTGCTGTGAGAATGAGGTGCAAAGGCCATTAAATTTAAACAAAAATTTAGACCCTGTTCTTAAGATTAAGTCAAGATGAAAACTGTACAACTCTGCACTTCAAATATTCTTAGGTTTCAGGAAGAAAAAAAAAAGATTTCCCAATGATAACAACGATAACATTTCTGTTTCTGGAGAAATAGAAAATGCTCTGCACTTGGAATAGATGTGAGTTGTTTTCCCAGCTTTCCTTCCACAGGTCTGACCTTGATCTTGGCCACTTACTCTACCTCTGCAGGTGTAAGGTTTTTTATCTGTCAGACTGAGTAGGTAAATCTCTTATGTTGGTTCTAAATCTAACATTCTATCATGTTAGGAAAGGATTTAAAATAATTTATTCTCTCCTCATCTCATTAAAAACTGTGAATTTTACATTGAGATTCTTGTCTGATAATTTAGATTATTGCATGTCTCTCAAAATACTTAACAGTTGGGTATTTTTATTAGTATTAGCTCTTATTTGGTAGCATAATCAGATAATCACAACTAATAGCGACTGAAAGCTTTTGGTGACCCACTGAAATCATGGCAGTTATACAGATTTCTTATATATTATGTATTTTCTTTATCTTTTTTACGTATTGCTTCTCTTATAAGCCAGCCATGGACTGAGATTAAACTGAGGTTTTAGGAATTAGTTTAGGAATAGTTTATTATTGTTGAATACCTTTAAAAGATAATTTAACTATATTTAAGAAAATTTAGTGAAATATAACAAAATACAGAAAAGAGCACAAATCAAGAGTTTAGAGCTAACAAATTATCATTAGGTGACCATGAACAAGTAATCATTAGCCAGGTTAAGAGCTGGAACATTACCAGTGCCCCAGAAGCTTTCCTCATGCCCTTTCTATAGACCTTTTGCTCTCTTAAATGAGACTAAACTCCCTTAGGAGAACTAAACCCCATAGACTAGTCTTGCTTGTTTTTGGACTTTATGTGAGTGATTCCATAGAGTATGTATTTTGTATCTAACTTTTTTCACTCACTGTTATAACATTTCATTCATGTTGTTTCATTTACTTGTAGTTGTTTCACTTTAGTAGCTGTCTGATATTCTATTGTATGAAACAAAATTATGTATGGATTCTACTGTTAATAGACTTTAGGGTTGGTTTTAGTCTGTGGCTCTTAAGTATACTGTTGCTTTGAACATTTTTGTATATGTATTTGTGGTATTCATTGCCCCAAATTCTGGATTTGAGATTGATAGTCTTAAACTTTAGACCTTCCTTTGAATGTGTAGATCTTATCATTTAATTTGCATTTTCATGGCATCTGGGTGACTCAGTCAGTTAAGCATCTAACTTTGGCTCAGGTCATGATCTCAGGGTTCATGAGTTCAAGTCCCATACTGGGCTCTGTGCTGACAGCCCAGAACCTGGAACCTGCTTTGGATTCTGTCTCCCTCTTTCTCTGCCCCTTCCCTGCCTGTGCTCTATATCGCTCTCTCTCTCAAAAGTAAATAAACAGTAAAAATATATTTTTAAAATTTTCTTTCTCTTGATTACTCGTAGGTTTAATGTATTAGTCAGGGTTGTCCAGAAAAACAGAATTAATAAGGCATGTATACTGAGATTTTTATATATCTATAATATTTATATTTAAATATATCTAAACATACATTTATTTTTATTTTTACTATACACAAATATATGTTTTATTTATTTATATTTATGTTTTGCAAGGGATTGGCTCATGTAATTGTGGAGGATAAGTCCCACAATCTGACATCTGTAAACTTGAGACCCAGGAAAGTCAGTGGTGTTAGTCGGTCTTATTCTGAAGGCCTGAGAATCAGAAGATTTTGTAAATCACAGTATTAGGGCCAGAGAAGGTGAGAGGAAATGTTCTAAGTAAAGCAGAGGCAGGAAAAAAAGGGGTAGATTTATCCTTCCTCAGTCTTTCCTATTCAGGCCCTCAGGGGATTGGATCATGCCCACCCACTTTGGGGACAGCAATCTAGTGAGCCCACCAGTTCAAATGTTAATCTCATCCAAGAACACTCTTACAGTCAAGCCCAGAAGTAATGTTTAATTTGGGAACCCTGTGGCTAGTAAAGTTGATGTGCAAAATTAACCATCAAGTTAAGTGGACTTTCAAAAATTTATGAGCTATTTATGTATTTATTTAATTTTGAATTAAACTTCTTTATAACTTAATGCCATTAATATCAGGTTCTCTGATACTTTCATTTAGTATACTAATAGTGGATCTAAATGGTACTTTGCTAATGCTTCAATTGGCATTAGCCATCATCATTTTAAGATAAATACTAAGTAAATAAGGTCATACATTTTTAAAAATTATAGGCTTTTTTGATTTTCATCTTTGTGAAGAACCTGGTCAAATTTATTTCTAGTTTTCAATTTCCTTTAATCAGTTTTATGGTTGGCAGATATCTTTCCCCATGACTTGACTTCTTACACTTGTGTGTGTTTTGATGAGTCGAAATTCTTAATTTTAATGTGTATTCTTTCATTTTTGCATTCATTGTTAAAAATATCGGGGCGCCTGGGTGGCTTAGTCAGTTAAGCGTCCGACTTTCGCTTAGGTCATGATCTCGCGGTTCGTGGGTTCCAGCCCCGCGTCGGGCTCTGTGCTGACTGCCAGCTCAGAGCCTGGAGCCTGTTTCAGTCTGTGACTCCCTCTCTCTCTGACCCTCCCCTGTTCACGCTGACTCTCTCTCTCCTAGAAATAAATAAAACATTAAAAAAAATTTATAAAAAAATATCAAATAGGTCAAATTTGTTAATTGTATTCTTCAAATCTTTTATATTCTAATTTAATGTCTGCTCCTTCTATCAACAAGTGCTAGAAGTGTGTTAAAATCTCCCACTATTATTATGACTTTGTCCATTTCTTCTTTTACTATTGTCAATTTTGGTTTGTCATATATATGCTAGGTATTATATATACTACATATATATTATCTTTAGTAATATTTGCATTGAGGTCTACTTTGTTGACTGATTTACTGATATTATAGTATGTAAATTTTATAAGTTTTTCTTGGCTAGTGTTTGCATGGTATATATATTTCCACAATTGTATTATTGTTTTTAGATTCTTTTGTATAATATGTGTCTTTTGTCAGGCAAACGTGATAACCACTACACTATAAAAACAAGATCTTTTGTAAGCAGCAAATATTTGTGTTTTTGAAGTCTAATATGTTTTTTGTTTTTTATTGAATGATTTAGTCCATTTACATTTATTGTAATTATTGATATAGTTGGGTTTAATTTTTTTGTCTTACTATATATTTTCTACTTGTACCATTTATTGCTAAATCCCTTTTAACTTTTTTATGCCTCTCTTTGTATTAAATATTTTTTATAACTTTTTTCTTACTATCTTACTAGTTATATACTTTTTTCTTTTGTTTTAGTTGGAAATATAAATATTATAACATGAATCTTTGATTTAAAGTCTAATTTAAATTTGTGCTTTTACCTCTCTGGGACAATGCAAGGATTTTAGTATAATTTTAACTCATTGACTTCTCTCAATTTACCCATTATATTTACCTTTTATATTATTATTAATTATGTTTGAAACTCTGAGCTTCCACCTGGAATTTATTTTCCCTAAATAATACCTTTTTGTATTTCTTTTTAAAAAAGTTTTCTGGCAATAACTTAGCTTTTATTTGTCTGTTAATATCTTTATTTCACTTTCTTTATTAAAGGATACTTTTACTGGCTATAAACTTTTTGGTTGGTAGTTAATATTCTCAATTTTCACAAAGTTTGAAACAAAAGTGGCTTGTTTAAGTTGTACCAGGAAGATTAAGGAAAGAAGCTTGATAAAAATTATTGACCATGATGAAACTACAGTATATTTTTAGATTGCTAATTCCATGAGCTTTCCTAACAAAAAAAGGACTCTGTGGCCTCATAATTTTGTGAAAACATGCATCCTCTATTGATTTTATTGAAAATTCATAGTGCATTTTAGACCTTGAAGAAGGGGCTGTGATAAAATCCATTTAACTTTGTTAATTCATCATTCCCCAAAAATATTTGATCAGGAAACTCTTGTTCTGGGCAATCTCTAACAAACACTTCAAGCACATAGTGATATGAAGCATGCATTTTAGGAGAGCCTCTTTTTTTAAAAAAAAATTTCTTTTTTAATGTTTTATTTATTTCTAGGAGAGAGAGAGAGAGAGACAGCGTGAGCAGGGGAGGGTCAGAGAGAGAGGGAGTCACAGACTGAAGCAGGTTCCAGGCTCTGAGCTGGCAGTCAGCACAGAGCCCGACGCGGGGCTCGAACCCACGAACCGCGAGATCATGACCTAAGTGAAAGTCGGAAGCTTAACCAACTAAGCCACCCAGGCGCCCCTAGGAGAGCCTCTTTAAGGGCTACATGGATCCTGGGATGCAAGTTAAAATTTCTGTATGAGATTTTGTCTTTTTAAGATTAGACTGTTCCGTCACCTGCAAAGATTAGACTGTTCCATCACCTGAAATGCTCTTAAAATTTATCGTTTCAATTTCTGTCTATGAATAAAGTCTTTATGGAACTCAATTTCATAATTATAATCATAGAATAGAGTAATAAATGGAATAGTTCTGGTGCATGTGGTTAAAGCCTTTATAAAGTGAGATTTGCACTGGGTTAGAGATATCCATAATCTGCGCAGAGAAGAATATCCTGATAACCCTCTTGTTACTTTTTGTAAAATAAGGAAACAGGCAATTATTCCTTGCACTTTGAGGACATCAGAAATCCAGGAAGGGCATGGAGTAATAGTAAGCCAATCTTATCTTGAGATCTGGTGGGGTTTACTTATAGAGCAGTATCTTGCTTCTGATTTTTTTTTTTTTTCAGGTAACTGTGACCCTTTCATTTAAGTTCCTGTGACAACAGGACATTTTCCCTATCATCTTCAAGCCCAGTTAGCATTAAGATCTGATATTAGAGATTACTACTAAAAATACCCAAAGTTGCTGTATCCATCTGATCCCACAGAGGAAGCAGAGGCTGTTCTAGACAGTATACATGGACAATGTTGCTAGTGACCTCGAATGATTAGAGGATCAAGGGAATGGTTTCTGGCAACTAACTTAGAAAAGAGCTGCTTTATATGTAATCATCTGCCTGTGGGGCAGCCACCAGCTTCCATTCTCTCTGCTTTCCTTGTGAATTTTCAAGGAACTCAAGAAGCAAACCCTGGTTGCAATCCCCTTCTTATCTTTGATGCTGCACACTTGCAGCTCTGACACGCATTATATTATTAGTTCCTACTTTCTCAATTTTAATTAAAAACAGAAATGAATTATTTTAATCTACCATTTTTGAGAGTCAGCATTATTGCATGTGATTATCCACTGAAATGGGGTTGGCACAGAAAATTAATGATATTTAAAAGATTATCTCTACTATTTTAGTTTGCTCTCCCAGCAAATCTTAATTTAGTCTAAAAAATCTTCTCTTTATACATGATCCTAAGTAAATAGGCATTTATCCAGTGGGTTGAGAATCTAAATGTTAACCTTTTAAGTGTTATTTGAACTGTTTCTATTATTAAAAACCTCAGAATTTCCTGGAATATATAAATGTACGCTGTATAAAAATCCCAAATGCAAATTACATAATTTTAAAAAATTTAGTAACTCTTCTATAGGTAGAGTGACCATATGCTCCTTTGGTTTGCCTGTGACAGGCCTGGAGTGTCCTTACTGTCCTGGACCAATCACAGATAGTAACCTCTTTCACTTTCAAAAGTGTTTTGGTTTGGAGAATAAATTATATTTCTATATATCTATCCATAAGCCAATTTAATCTAATTATAGAAATTATTAGAAAAATTTATTCATTTTGATATTTAAGGAAAATAGAAGATTTTGATTGATAAATATCCTCAGGTAATTTTCTCTGTGAGGTCAGTGGTTCTAGTTATACATCAGAATCACATTTAAGTTGCTCATAAATCAATTAAATAAAAATCTTCAGTATTTTTTAAAGCTTCTCAGATAAATTCAACATGTAGACTAGGTTGAGAATCACTGGATTATATAGTTTGTGCATTTAACCTGACTCCCTTTTCAGAGTTATTCAAAGATGTTTTAAGTAATTTTATTAGCCAGCATGTCTACATAATGTTCTAGTTCATTAAGGGGTCCCTGGGTGGCTTAGTCGGTTAAGCATCCGACTTTCACTTAGGTCATGATCTCGCGGTTCGTGGGTTCGAGCCCCGCGTCGGGCTCTGTGTTCACAGCCAGCTCAGAGCCTGGAGCCTGCTTCAGATTCTGTGTCTCCCTCTCTCTCTGACCCTCCCCTGGTCACGCTGTCTCTCTCTCTCTCTGTCCTAGAAATAAATAAAACATTAAAAAAATTTTTTTTAAAAATGTTCTAGTTCATTAAGTTTGAAACTTGTTATGAATATACTATATACTAAATCAGTTAATGCTTTTTGAACCAACCACCATCAGCAAATGGTCAAATAACTCACTGGCCACTTTAATCACGAATACCACTCTAATAATTTGTCCAGTTTGAGATTTCTTATTCTTTCTGCTGATGTAATAATTAGATAAACTGTTGAATGTTGAATGTTTAGCTGGGAATTCAACTTGTAAATAGCTGATGCAGCTGATTTTTATGTATAGATAAATGGCAATTCTTGAGATGAATATTGTCTTAGGTGTTATTGGAGTCATTCATAAGAAATTTAGGGGTACTGGGCTTAAAAAATTCCTTAGAGAAATAAACAGTGATATATCCTGGAAATGAACCTGAGTATTTATCATAGTATAATAGTTGCTATCTTATAGAATAAGATCTACACAGTTGCAAAAAATTGGGGGATTTCTGACTGTGGGGAACGAAATAGCATGGTGACTTTCAGTCAGGTATGTCCTGCAAGATAAGTCAGACCTCTCCTTAGAGGTGATCCTGCAGTGAGTTGGCATAGGGTAATTCTGTTTCTGTTTGGGGTCCTTACAAACTTGTTAAATATTTCAGAAGTGAGAGTCTTCAATATTAACAAAACATTCAAATAGGTTTTACGGTTTAAAAGTACTTTTATTAAATTTATGCTTACTTCATGGGCCCTGTAAATGACTACGTGTATCCTAAGTCTTTAACATTTTACTGCTTCATATTATTTTGGTTTAATGATTTTCATCTTCTAAGGAACTCACACATTACATGAAGTTCTCCATAAAGAAACCAAGGGCAAATGGTTCTACAATTTTTAGAGTAGTCAATATTCTAAAATAAAATTTCTTATGAGTCCTTAAGGTGAAAATGTTTAGCTGTATTAAGATTACTACATCACTTCAAAAAGACACAGAGTAAGCATTTGAAAGATCTCAAAACTCAAGATAATGTACCATATGTTAGAAGGAATTTATTTCAATTCAAATATGCTTTAAAAAAGGATAGATATGAAATTCTTTGAAGAATTTATTTTAGCAAAAGACACTTTGGGAAGATCAGATTTCCCCCAAAATATATACAAATAAGCTGATTTTAGCCTCTTTTTACATGTGACCTGCTATTCATATAATCAAATACAGAGGTCTTAGGATGACATACTGGGCTCTGATATTTTGAAGACTGTGCTGAGAAATGAATATTCTAGGGCAGAAGTTCTCAAAGTGTGGTCGTAGGACCCGGCAGCATCAGGATTACCCTTCAAATTATTGATCCCCACCCAAGGCATAGTAAATTAGATTTCTAGAATGGCACCTAACAATCTGTGTTTTATCAAATCATCCAGGTGATTCTGATGTACCCTGAAATTTGAGATTTCTAGGAATTGAAGTTGAGATTAATGAGATAAGAATATAATTGATTTGGTATAACTAGGTGTTATGAAAACTTGACTAGTTTTACTGTGTTCCTTTAAGAATTCATTAGTGGAATGCATTTGAAAGATTGTGCCTGTAGGTGATTATAATTGCTTATTGTTGTAGAACAATAGAGTGATTTTTGTGAGCAAATTTAAATGTAAC
The DNA here is from genome assembly GCA_017311185.1 of Proteles cristata cristata. Classification (NCBI taxonomy): domain Eukaryota; kingdom Metazoa; phylum Chordata; class Mammalia; order Carnivora; family Hyaenidae; genus Proteles; species Proteles cristata. The sequence continues at coordinate 1,460,095 of JAESUZ010005612.1, read as the reverse complement.
TTGTGTGTATCTGCTTCACCTTGCTTCATTTCTTTTTTTATTTTTCTCAGAGAATAAATGCAGTTCACATTTTAACAATAAACATCTACCTCATATCTAATCCTTTGCATATCTCTTTTGCTTCTAGTTAAGTTATATAGATATTTGTCATTTATTTTAATATACAGATTTATTGAATAGTTCATGTTTCTCACACAAACACAAGACTGAGAATAAGATTTCCTGTGATTGTTTCCTTTCTCTAATATCAGTTTTTCATAGACATAATAACACATAATAAATGGAAACTATACAGTGTCTAGCACATAGGAACCTTATCACTAAACTAAATAGACAAGGATTCCTACCTCTGTGGATTTACTTCGTAGAAAATATTGTATAATGTAAATCCAATTTTAAAGCAACAATCATAGGGAAAAGGGAAAATGGGTGCCTGGCATTGAAGAGAGCACTTGTTGGGATGAGCACTGGGTGTTGTATATAAGTGATGAATCACAGGAATCTACCCCCAAAACCAAGAGCACACTGTATACATTGTATGTTAAGCAATTTGACAATAAATTATATTTAAAAAATAAATAAAAGCAACAGTCATAAGAAATACTTGAATTGATGGCCTTTGTTCTATTATGATAGGACCTCTTAGTATGAAAAAGTTTCCTTGTAACAGCCTTGGATTATTTATAGAGGTGACAACATGGTCAATGCTTAGTCTTTGAAAATCTGAGTCTTTCAAGTGAGAGTTTCTATCTTTAGTCCTTGGTTCCACGTACCCAGTAACCATCTTCTTTGGTCAGTGCCTTTAACTATGGGTTTGGCAGAGATACACCAAAAAGGAGTCAAATGGCTTGTAATGGAAATGGTACAGGAGGCCAGTTATTTTCTGTTACTCTGTGATACAGGTGTCAGGATGAGGGAGGAAGACGCTCAACAAATAGGTAGATGTGCTCCATGCTGGGGGGATTAAGGGAGGATCTATAGTTCTTGGTAACTTTATCTTCTCAAGGATGAGTCCTTTGTCCATTCTGGAATTGTGATTTTCATGGTCTTTAAAATTCCTGCTTTCATATTATGAAAGAAATTATGTGATTTTACCTTTATAGAATACTTGCTGCCCATCCTGGAGTCCTCTGTGATTGTTTATCTATGTATGGAGGGTCCAGTAAGGATCATATAGTCTTTGTGGGTCCAGGAGACCTCAGCCCATCTGTGTCTTTTCAAGCACCTTGAATAATCTTCCAGAGGTGGTTCACCATTGACTGCAAGGTATAGAAGAATTCTTCCATTTTTACTAGATTTGAGATAATTGTTTCAGTCAGTTTCAAATACTTTGGTTATACTCTCCCTCCCCCACAGTCTCACCATTAAGAATATTTATTGTGTACAGTGCTTTTGGTCAGTATATTTATATGAAATAATTGTCTTCAGAAAATTGAACAAAGACCTGTGAGGGTGAGGACTGTACAGAGAGATTGTATAACTGGGTGAAGTGCCCTCCTGAGAAAGGCAGTGCCTGAGTGATCCTTTAGGAAGATGGTGGCTGGAAGGAATTTCCTTTAGCTGGGGTATCCCAAAGCAAAGGGAGTTGTTTTCTAGCAGTATAGCCCACATGGAAGGGACAATTGGACTAGCCTGTCCAGGTCCAGCCCTTAGACTACATCAAGTTCCTAGGACATGCAGGAACTACATAGAGATAGATAGGGCCTTAACCATCTGGATGGGAGAGGCTCTTGCCACAGGTTTCCAGTAAAGTAATCCAACAAAGTGGGATCAAAACCCACAAGAATTAAGGATCCAATTAATTTTCCCGCTGGGTGTGCACATGGGGGGAAAGAAGCTTTCAGTGACTCAATTAAAGTGGTAAGCTCCTATGTTCACATTTTACATGAACTATCCTAAATGGTCTTTTGGGTGTTGAATTTGGATAAACATCATCTGGCTAATGAGGATTTTGATTTTCACATGCTGGACCTTCCTTTCAGTAGTGGAGTCCTTAAACCCACAGGTGCCTGAACTTGGCTTCTTCTCATGGCAATTGCATGGACAGACCACTCCTTGACAGACCCATTTCCAGCTTCCTTGTGTGTCCTTGGATAAGGGGTAGCTAAGGATGGGTGGTAAGGACAATACAGAGCTAATAATTCAGGGGATCCTAATGTCTGCCTCTGGGGAGGGGCAGGAGAGGGGATGCCTCCCTCAGCTTCCTCAGTTTCTTGAGCCAACAGAATGTTGGCTGTTGGGCTCTTTCTGACCGTGTCTGCTTTCTGCTATCCTTTCAAGTTTTTTGCCTGCCTGTAAGAACCATGATTAGGGATTTATAATATTTTGTAGTTTAAAGGGGATAGAATCCTTTACAACATGCCTATTGTTTGATTTTCAGAGATTCAACTTTTAAACAGTTTCCTAGGAATGTATGTACAAACCCCCAGGAGTGCCTATATAATTGTTACTGTGTGGATATTCAAACATCATACAAGGTGTTTCAAGCTTCAGACCAAAACTTATTGTATGTAAATGCAGTTATATGTAAATGAGGACTGTTTTCCAGCTACTTGCCTAATAGTGAAACAAATCTGTAAATGACGAGCGATGCTTTGGGGAAAATAGTTTTATTTTGTATCCTGAAATTTTAGACAATATTGGATTATAAAGTGAGTTTCTGTAAGTTGCGTGCAGCTGTGACAGAGATTTCAAGCATTGCAGAATTCTGGGATATTTTTAGAGTGAGATGTAAACTCAGATTACTTAAGTCAATCATCTTATTTTTCTTATTAGGAATGTTAGCTGTGATTTATATGTTTTCAACTACTGGTAAGAAAATGACCCTAAAATGAACATACAGATTATCATTCTACCTGTTAGAATAAATGGAACACTTAGTAGTTATCAGATATCTTATTAGCTACTTTAAAATATTTTCTCTAGGGGTGCCTGAGTGGCTTAGTCAGTTAAGCGGCCAACTTTGGCTCAGGTCATGATCTCACTCTTCATGGAATCGAGTCCTATGTCGGGCTCTGTGCTGACAGCTCAGAGCCTGGAGCCTGCTTAGGATTCTGTGTATCCCTGTCTCTCTGCTCCTCCCTCACTCATGCTCTGTCTCTGACTCTCAAAAATAAATAAACATTAAAAATGTTTAAAAATATTTTCTCTATTTTTTCCTGTATAAACCAAGTTATATTATCCCCATTTTACAGACCAGTTTTGAACTACACTTGTTTGGGTATCTTTGAAAACAACTTTCCCTTTTTCTAAATGGCACACTAAATTGGAGCTATAGGAAGTCCCTACATAGAAGGGTCATAATTCAAAACTCTTTGAATTCAGAACATGAAGTTCCTAAAAGGAACAATGTTAGAAGTGGAAGTTCAATTCTCAGATTAGTTTACAAAGTTCTGAATTCTCTCATCTTGGACCTACCTGCATTTGTGCTGCTTTATGGTGAGAAACCAACCTGCCGCCATTCTAGTACCTGGCGAAAGATGTTTTTGTTTTACATTTTGGTACTTGAGCAAGTTGAATAAGTTAGGGAATTATGAGATAGTAGAGGAAAATGCCTGGTGAAACTTCTCTTGTTACTATTTCTTCATGTCTTTTATCTCATGGTTTTTTTTTTTTCTTTTTTGATGCTAATATATAACTGGTATTCTTTTATGCTTATTTGCCACAATTAGGCAGGTGTGTTCATTTTTTTCTCACAAATTGAAGGAGAACAGAGAAGGTAGGAAGCATAAGATAAATTAATGTGAACAATGAGGCAAACAGCAGAAAAGAGTAGGGAGGGGATTTGTAAAAAGGTCACTGCCTAACAGAACTTGGAGAAATTGCCTTTAACAGATGTGTAAACTAGCCACCAGGTGGCGCCATCATCTAAGGACAGCTTAGTTGCTTTTCAGGATGTGCTGAAAGCTTACTCTGAGTGCGAGACTTATGAGTGGAGTAAAGAATAAAGTAGGGACCCTACAGCTTTATTTTCGTATGTAAGATGTGAAAATCTTACGATGAGAAGCTTAATGAATATTTATTAATCAATAAATGATGGCTTATCAACAAGTACCTTTATTTCACCAACTTTGCTTAGTCTTTTTTCTTTCCTTTGAAAAAGGCTTCACTGTTTAAATTATCAATTTATGAGTAAGATTAACAGTTTATAGTTTAAATATCTGTAATTCTTTTCATTGGATTGTTATATTTATGTGATTGTATACCTAGCTTTTAAAAAGTGAAGTAGCTTCATATCCAATGAATGAAGTCTGGGACACCATCCAAAAAAAGAGTAGGTGAAAGCAGAAAATTAAGCTCTCACAAGGGGAAGAAGTTATAGTTCTTGAAATTTAGTTCAATGGGAAACCAGAGGAGGGTTTTAGGGATGAGAGAGATATAATTAAAAATGTAATTGTTGGTGGTGTCATATGAACTTCAAGCTACTGAGACTTGGGAAAGACATGAGGAGATGTTTGCAACTATTAACAGGCAAACAGGTGTTTGTTTTCTAATATGACAAAGGAGACTGGATAGATCTTGACTGTGGTTTGGAAAGAAAATATAAGTATCTCTTGGTTGGTCTTCAGATTTTTTGCTTGTCAGAATATTTAAAATGTTTATGCTTATTTTTCCTATAATTGATGTGAGACATATGAAAATACAAGGTATATATAAAATATTTTTATTTATAATTTTACTCTACAGAGTTTCAATCTGGGGAACTTAACTTTCTAGCATTAATCTAACACTGGATCCTGTTTTTCAAATCAATGGGTAAATATCAATTATAGTTAGAAAATGATGACAAAGAACTTTCAACAAAGGAAATAAAAGCCTTTGTTAGCATAAAGAACTAAGTTTGTAGCTACTTGCCCAGACAAAGGATGAGACCTCCTTCAGTTTTCAATTGATTGCAGAGTAGACCATCAATAAAAGAAGGCCTTCTAAGGCAAGATAATACAACAGCATGAAAAATATAATTTTGTGCCTCTACCCTCAGACTTCCTCCACATTAGTGGCAATTCTTTCAAAACCAGCAAGTATTCTCATTGCTTCAAACTAATGTATTTCTTAAGAGTACTGTGAGGAAGAAAAATGTCACTGGAGAGATGAGAAAGCTGTGTCTAAACATGACCTTTTCTTCTGGGTCTCAGGGCCATATATGCTCCTGTCTATTGGATGTCTCCACTTATATGTTGCACTCACATCTCAAACTTATTGTATCTGAGACATTTCTTGCCACCAAGGACTTTTCCCCTGAATGTTCTGGTTATATTGGTTTATTCTTCATTTCCTTGTTTGGACTGTGTTTCTTTCTTCTTTGTGACTTTGTATACTCCTTCCCTGTTCTCTGAACAATCAGTACCCAACTCCTACTGCCGCCTCCACCGCACCCTAGCCTGCCCCGGAGCTTGTTTCCTAGGGTTACACGCTCCTGGGCTATCCTGTGTTTCTCCCTCTACAGCTCTTCTCACACCATTCACTTGTCAATATTACCCACTGGAATTTAAAATCATTGATGAGAGGCCAGTTTATTTTATCTTCTATATCATCAGCCACCACCCCTGTTCTTGGCATATCTTAAATCAATAATGCTTGTTGAGTGAAAGAGAACTCAAATTTCATGTTCATGGCAAGGAGTTAGCATAAACAGCATAGCAGATACAAAAAGCAGGTTGGATTAATTTTGCTGCACCACCAGCTCCTTGTTGCTGATGGAGAAGCAGGGTGGGGGAAGTGGGGACAGATGAAGAGTGATAGGTGGGAAGTCATGGTGGTTGGAGGCAAATGAAATAGAAAACCAGCTTCTTCCAGGAAGGTGATGGAGCTCTCCCCAACTACCCCAGCCCGCGCTCTCTCTCCCAAGTGGCTCCAGTTCTAATTATCACCAGCTGGAGACACTTAATCCTAACAGTTTACATATTACTGAGGCATCTGTGAGTATGCCGAGTGTAAGTTCCGACAGCACAAAACCAAATAATTTTTTTTTCTAGTTTCTCTTGCTGTACCTTCTCTTGCCATTTACCTTTCAGAGTGGATTACTCTGAAGGATAGGAAGAATGGCACCGATCAGATTGTTAATTACAGATATAAGAATCTACCTTCTTGTGTCTCATCCTAGGAACTGCCCATGTCTGGTCTCCTCCTGAATTGCATCATTTACTTAATTTTGCATTCCAAAAAGTTAAGGACAAAAGTCCATGTTTATGTGCATCCAGATGTCCATCTGTCTCTCTGTCCTCCCAGAGGAAACCAAAAAGGGGATTTGTGAGGACTAAATTCATGCTAAAAAAGTATTATGAATTAGGTAGTGTCCAGCTTATAGATCTGGACAATGGATATTTAAGATTTTAGAAGACATTAGAAATTAGTTGATTTGCCCATTGTCTTTGAACATATCAGCCTACTTTTGTGTCTGCTTAGCCCATTCTCCTCCTCATATCTTCTACGTGGAGTGCCTCTCCATGTCCTTCCTGTGGGTAAATTCAGTCTGGCTTGTAAAGCTTACCTCAGCCATTACCCAAGCACATCATTCATGCTCTCTGAAGACTTTTTTTTTTTTTTTGGCATTGTGTCTTCCACTGCTCCCCATGCTTTGTTTTCATGGTATCTTATGCCTCCTCAACCAGTTCTCTTCAGAGACTTTCTCTGTTATATGTGTGTGTGTGTGTGTGTGTGTGTGTGTGTATCTCTCTCTCTATATATATATATATGTATGTGTGTGTGTGTATATATATATATATAGAGAGAGATACATACACATATACACACACACACACACATATATAATTTTTTGAGATGTCATAGTTTTTTAATGTTTATTTTTGAGAGAAAGACAGAGCACAGGTGGGGGAGGGGCAGAGAAAGAGGGAGACACAGACTTCAAAGCAGGCTCCAGGCTCTGAGCTGTCAGCACAGAGCCCAAAGCAGGGCTTGAACTCATGAACCGTGGGATCATGACCTGAGCCAAAGTCAGATGCTGAACCAACTGAGCCACCCAGGCGCCCCTAAGATGTCATATATTGAGTACAGTCTGTCACAGAGAGTGAATTGGTGGTGTTTCCTTCTGAGAGAAGAACACGCAAGCTGTTGTAGACTTGTTGGCGTCATTTCCCCACTCCCCATCCCAACTTCATGTGTTGAAGTCCTAACCCCCATTGTGGTGGTGTTTGGAGGTAGGTCTTTGGGAGTTAATTATGTTTAAATGAGATCATGAAGGTGGGATCTCTATGACCAGATTAGTGCCCTTGTCAGAAGAGGAGGATTTTGGAGCTCCTTTTTTTTCCCTGCCATGTGAGGGTGTAACAAGGTAACTATCTGCAAGCCGGAAGGGGGCTCTTACTAGACAGCAGAGCATCTGACACTTTGATCTTGGATTTACCAGTCCCTAGAACTGTGAGAAGTACATGTTTTAAATCACCCAGTCTTGTTATTTTGTTGCATCTGCCTCAGCTGGCAAAGAGACAAGCCAAAGCTCATTTTATAGTGTCATTGTAGCACTGCCTCCAGGACCAGAATGGCTGAGGTTGGAATACCAGCTCCTTTATTTACTAGCTGTGGGACCTTGGTAAGTTTTCCAACTTTTATGTGTCCCAGTTTTCTCACCTATAAATTGGGATTGATATAGTATCTACTCAGAGGGTTGTTATGAGGGATAAATGAATTAATGCATGTAGAAGTCACAAAACAGCACAATGAACACATGTTAGCTGTCATTATACATATACAGCCAAGCATGGAACAGCGATTCTGAATGTGACTGATGTCTCACCTTAGGCCTCCTGTGCTTCCTGTAAGCCTGTCTAGCACAAACTTGCGTGTCCTTGCTGGAAGATGGCTGAGGTCCTTTGCGTAGCTGGCATTCCTGAGTCCTGGGACATGGGACACAGACTCAGCATAAACCTTACAAGCCTATTGTACTGCAGAGGAGCAGCTGAGCAGCACTGCTTTTTATTTCTGTCCTGCCCATATATCTCTGCACATTTCTTTCCTTAACATCCTCCCGCAGGTCTACGATCTAAAAATTCTCATTTCTCCCAATATAATAAAAAGAAAAAAGTTGATAGTACATAAGTCTCAGGTGTTGTTCTAAAACACATATTGAGCATGCCACTCACCTTATTTGGTAAACATTGAGGGGCACCTGAGTGCGTCAGTCCGTTGAGCATCTGACTTTGGCTGAGGTTGTGTAGTCATGGTTTGCGAATTCGAGTCCTGTGTTGTGCTTGCTGCTGTCAGTGCAGACCCTGCTCTGGATCCTCTGTCCCCGTCTCCCTGGCCTTGCACTCCCTCTCTCTCAAAAATAAACATTAAAAAATTAAAAGAAAAACAAAAAACATTTAATAATTCTTTCTCTCATGGGATAAAATACAGACATCCTAAGGGATACCTGAGCTGAGTCTTCAAAGACAGCAGGACTTAGAGGTGCCTACATGGCTCAGTTGGTTGAGCTTCTGACTTTGGCTCAGGTCATGATCTCATGGTTCATGAGTTCGAGCCCCACGTCGGGCTCTGTGCTGACAGCTCAGAGCCTGGAGCCTGCTTCAGGTTCTGTGTCTCCCTCTTTCTGCCCCCCCTTGCTTCTGCTCTATCTCTCTAAAAAACTGAATAAAAAAAAAAAAAAGATGGTAGGAGTTCACCAGGCCAAAGAGAACTTTCTTGGTAGAGGGGGCAAGGTGCAGAAGACATAGAGGTTATGAAAGGTACAAAGTTTACAAGTATGAGGACAAAAGACAATAGGAAAGACATGAGATGTCAGGAACCTAAGTAAAGAATGATGAAAGTATTTCTAGGATGCTTTTATTTTATCCCATGAGAAATAAGGAATTATTGAATGTTTTTCAAACAAGGTGAGTGTCATAACCTTTATGTCTTTCACACCCTGTCCCCTCTACCAAGAAAGTTCTATTTGACCTGGTGAACTACCATCTTTGAAGACTCAGCTCAAATGTCCCCTTTTATGCTTTCTTGTCTCTTAAAGACAAGATTAGCTATTCTCTTTTCAAATATAGTCCTTACATCTACTTATTCCTGGCTAGGGGGAGTTTCAGTAAGCAAGACCTCCCTTTAAAAGTTGCCTTAAAAAAAAAAAGTTGCCTGAAGCTTTTCTGTGTGGGAGGAGGCAGCATATAATCTTGGAACGATTATTCCTCTTCTGTGAGGAATCACTCAAGAGTCTCTTCTTCTTTTTTTTTTTTTTAATAGTTTTTAAGTTTATTTATTCATTTTGAGAGAGAGGGAGAAAGTGGGGGAGAGGCAGAGAGAGAAGGAGAGAGAGAGAACTCCAAGCAGGATCCCCACCATCAGCACCAAGCCTGATGTAGGGCTTGAACACACGAAACATGAGACCATGACCTGAGCTGAAACCAAAAGCTAGATGCTTAACCAACTGAGCCACCCATGTGCCCCAAGAGGCCTTTCTTAATTATATTTTAAGAGTTCATTTGTTAATCCCTGGGATGAATGGATCTGAATTTTTTTTTGGAGAGAAATAGGACTCCTTTTCTTCCTTTCCTATACGTTATGGTGTGGCTGTATTAGTAAACAAGTTTTATTTTGTTTAACTGGTAAATAAATTTTAGGACTGAAATGATTCTCCTCTGTAATAACATGGCAAAATACTATTGAAAAGTACTGCTGTGTGAAGGCTTTTCCTAAGTGCAAAGCCATGATATTAGCATGTCATCCTATTATATATTTCCCTCCTATAGGTGTGTGTGTGTTTAGTTTGTATTGAACTGCTGTGTTTTATTTACTCTATTTACTGTGGAGATGCTGTGGCCACACATTTCTAGATTTCTCAGCTTCACACTTTATGGCTTTTTGTCAACCAATTTGGGGTTTATAATCTATGTTATATAATTTAGAACAAGACTGTGCATATATTGCTATTTATTTTCCATTTGAATTATAGTTATCCAGAATCATAAAACGCACATTGATAGAGTAATACACAGAAAGTTTTTTTTTAAATTAAAAAATGCGGAGACTCAAATAGGAGTTATGAGACATTGTGTTATAAATGGTGGCACCATGTTTTGAAAAATGAAAGCAAGCTCTTTTAATACTATAATTTTTTAGACCTCTCCCCATGCGCACCAAAAAAGGGGGAAGAGCTGGGGAGGTGAAAAAAAATCAGTTCTGAAAACTGTTAATAAAAATGTAGACTCTGTAGATATAGGGTAAGAAAGACAAAGGAATACATTTTTCTTAGGAGGAAGCTCTAGTTTCCATTTCACATTTGGCTTAATATCATTTACAGCCACGTCTACCCTATTGTATAGCTTAGGTGCCAAGGAATGTTATATTTTCCAAAAATGTCAAATTAAATTATTGGGAGGATTTCCCATTGAAGATGCATTTGTGAATTTTATGGTGGAGGAAATTAAGTCATCTTCACACTCAACTCTTGAAACAATCTGGTGAGGAAGGAACTTGAGCAGATCCACCTCCTAAAGGGTTTCTATGGGTATAGGGAAGAAAGGAAGGCATCCTGTGTTGGAAAGCAAGGTATTGTATTAAAATAGAGTTGGAAAGGAAAGAGTATTTTATGGGCAAAGGGTTGTAGAGACAAGATTTCAGTATTCTAGCTGGGAGGAGAGCAGGTAACCAGTTGACTGGCTTGGAGAATTTGGGAACTTGGGAGTTTACCCACAGAAAGGGTAGTATGAGTTGGGGAAAGACTGTGAAATAATCTGAATATTACCAATATAAACTGCTTAAACTTTACTCTGTAGGATACAGGGAAGCATTACTCTTGGAAGAAGGAGATGGTGTCTTATTACTTTTTTCTGTCCACTATATTTAATACAGTACTTGGTACATTGCAGACATTCAGTAATGCCTGATTGTGAGGGAAGACAAGTAGCTTCAGTGACTCATGAGTTTCTCTTTCCTTTGGGCTACCGATTCTGTATTCAGGTGTCTTAACATCCATTTTGTTGATCCAAATGTACTTGAAAATCACTGTGTTCCTCACTGATATCACAATTTCCGACCCAAACTTGGTCCTCTTTAGTTTTCTCTATTTCACTCTATCTACTTAGATAAATTTTAAAGCCAAAAGTCAGTCTTCACCTGACCTCTTATCCACCATACTAAACATATCAACAAATTCAACTGATTTCTATATTTATCAACTTATATATTTTATCAATTTTTATTAATTTTAGTCTATTTTCACACTATTGATAGAGTATCTTGTCTGCAAATAGTAAAAGTTTGACTCCTTGTTTGCTGATTTCTTTTTGCCTTTTATTTCTTTTTGTTATCTCATTGCTGAGGCTAGGACTTCCAGTACTAGTTAAATAAATATGGTGAGAATGGACGTCCCTGTCTTGTTCCTGACCTTAGAGGTAAAGCTCTCAGTTTTTCCCCTTTGAGGATGATATTAGTTGCAGGTCTTTTATATATGGCCTGTATGATGTTGAGGTATGTTCCCCCTATCCCTTTGTTGAAGGTTTTTATCAAAAATGGATGCTGTATTTTCTCAAATGCTTTTCCTGTATCTATTGGGAATGTCATATGGTTCTTATTCTTTGTTTATTAATGTGGTGTGTCACACTGATTGATTTGTGAACCTACTTGGATATTTTATATTTACTTCCAAACTTTTACTCTTAGGTAATATTGTGGTGCATATGACTTTTTTCTCCTGTTAATTTATTTACGTAAATTCCTCAAAATGGGAATACTAAGTTAAATATCAAAAGCCTCTTGAACTTTAAAAAAATTTTTAAATGTTTTTATTTATTATTGAGAGACAGAGAGACACAGAGCATGAGCATGGGAGAGGTAGAGAGAAGGGGAGACACAGAATCTGAAGGAGGCTCCAGGTTCCGAGCTGTCTGTGTTGGCAGATGCGGGGCTCAAATTCACAAACCATGAGATCATGACCTGAGCTGAAGTTGGAAGCTGAACTCTTGATACATATTGCTAAATTGCTTTATTAACATGTTATACTAATTGTATATAAAATATATATGAATGCAAACAAATAGTTTAATGTTTACCATGTACAGTGTCCAGTTTTAGGTATCGTAAAGCAAAAGATATCTCTGGGAGGGAAAAGAATGGCATTATAAGGCTATGACTTGGAATTATACTATGGTTGGAAAAACAAAGAAATTCAAACAGGAAGCAAGTCTTTGGAGGATACAAAATTGTAGTATAAGAAATGTAGGCAGTTCAGGAGATGTTGAGAGAATATTGGAGTGGTGATAGTGGTGGTGGAAGAATGGAGAATGGGAGTTCTTAAACATAAGATTGAAGTGAGAAGAGAGCTGCAGAAGGAAATTGAGCCCTGGATTGGTATCCTGGGGCTGCAGTAACAGTTCCACACACTGTTATTCACACAACAGAAATATGCTGTCTCACAGTTTTGAAGGTCATAAGTCCAAAATGACGATTGAGCGAGGTTGGTTTCTTCTGAGGGCTGTGAGGGAGAATCTGTTCCATTTCTCTCTCCTGTCTCCTGGTAGGCTCTCTCTGGGATTCCTTGGCTTGTAGATGACATTGATCTTGTGTCTTACTTTGCATTTTCTTCTCTTTACTCTGTTTCTGTGTTCAAATTTCCCCTTTTTATAAGGACATAGTCATATTGGATTAGGCCCCACTAGAACAACCTCATCTTAATTTGCTCATCTGCAAAGACTATTTCCCACTAAGATCATGTTCACAGGTACCGAGGGGCTGTATACTCCAGCATCCTTCTGAGAAACTCAGTTCAACCCATAACAAACTCAAAATGCAACTCCGTAAACAGATAGGATGGATTAAGTGCAATATAAAGCATGAGCTTTGAGGTCAGGCAATGCTGGGCTTGAGTCCTAATTTGGCTATTTATTACTTCTGTGATTATTTCATGTCTCTGAGTTTCTTCTTGCCTCATATTAAAATGGAATTAATTGTACTTGTTTTGCAGTGTTATTATGAGGACTGGAGCTAATGAAAGTGTCTTAACATAGTACCTGACACTTCATAAGTGTTTGATAAATGATAGCTTAAAAAATATCACTCTCCAGAGCTGGTGGATTTCCCTGAAGCTAATGGGCCGAGGCATTCTTTCTTTCTTTCTCTCCTTCTTCCTTCCTTCCTTCCTTCCTTCCTTCCTTCCTTCCTTCCTTCCTTCCTTCCTTCCTTCCTTTCTCTCTCTCTCTCTTTCCCTCTCTCTCTCTCTCTCTCCCCCTCCCTCCCTTCCTTCCTTCCTTTAAATTTCTTAAATATTTATTTATTTGAGAGGAGAGAGAGAGAGAGAGACAGAGCTCGAGCAAGAGAGAGGCAGAGAGAGAGAGAGAGAGGGAGACACAGAATCCGAAGCAGACTCCTGGCTCTGAACTGTCAGCACAGAGCCTGATGTGGAAATCGAACCCACAAACTGTGAGATCATGATCTGAGCTGAAATCAAGACTCAGATGCTTAACTGACTGAGCCACCTAGGTGCCAGGACCAATTGTGTGTGTGTGTGTGTGTGTGTGTGTGTGTTTTACATTAAACTTTCAGTTGCTTTCTAATAAATGTATTTTAAGTTTATGCATTTTCTTCTAAGTGCCTCTGTGGTTGCACCCCAGAGGTTTTAGTATACAGTATTCTCATAATCGTTTATTTGTAAGTAGATTAATTTTGGTGGCTTTAAAAAAATACTTCTGTGGTAAACTTGCAGTATTGAATTGTGACTGAGTTAACGTGACCTATAAATTTAACCTTTACAGGATTCATAGAGAGTTTTTTTATATTACACACACTGCTATGTTTTTGATATTCTTTCTAGAGCTGTTTGAAAGGAAAGGTATCCTCTGTATGTTTGGTATTCAATCTATATACATTGATAAAATAATTGTAGTAATAGTGTTATTCACATTTTCTTTACCTTCTTTATTTATTATCTACTTATCCTGTCCTTTTCTGAGAGAGATGAGTGAAGGTTTTCTATACAAATAATATTAGAATAATATTTCTATTATTTCATGGATACAATCCACATTTTTTTTTCTAATAGCTTTTGCTTCATGTTTTGATGGTATGCTATTTAGTTATGACGGTTCATAACTATTGTTATCTTCTTGGGGGAATTACAGCTTATATCACTATAAATCCTTCCTTGTTCCATTTCATGCTTTCTGACTTGAATTCTATTTTTTTCTGATGCTAATAATACCACACATACTTTCTTTTATTGTGATTTGCCTAGCATGTATTTATCTATGCTTTATTTTTAACATTTCTTCATTAATTGTAAGTAGCATATAGCTAGAAATTAAATCTTTAACTTTGCATTGATTCTCATTTTCACCATCTTATTTTATATTTTCATTTCATCATACTTTATTATGTGTGTGTACATATTTTTCTTATGATTTTTCTCCCTAGATTACACTATTTTCTGTTTCTTTTCCCATTTTGTGGCTTGAAAAAATGTTTCTGTTTCTATTCTTTAAAAAAATTTTTTAACTATTATTTATTTAATTTTATTTTTTGTTCTTTTTTAAAAATTGCAGTGCAATTTAACATGCAATATTATATTTGTTTCAGTGACTTGATATTTATATACACTAAAAAATGATTACCATGATAAGTATAATTACCATCTGTCACCATACAAGGTTACTACAATATTATTGATTATATTCCCTATGCTATACTTCACATCCTTGTGATTTATTTATTTTATAACTTGAAGTTTGTACTTTTTAATTACCTTTACCTAATTTTCCATCCCTTCAATGCCCTATGTTTTTTATCTTAAAATTTTTAATGAACATATTGAAGCATTTTTCTATGTAAAAACATCAATGATTAAGTGTACTATAGTCCCACACCATCTCTTTAATTCCTTACAACCAGGGTATATTGTAATCATCTAGATTTTGTTTTCTAAGGCATTTATTTATTAGTGTTTTCATTTTAAATAGGCTTTAGTTTTTTTTGAAGTTTTATATTTATAGAAAAAATTGTAAAGATAATTCAGAGAAGGGCGCCTGGGTGGCTCAGTCATTCAAGTGTCCAACTCTTGATTTCAGCTCAGGGTATGATCTCATGTTTCATTAGTTAAAGTCCTGCATTGGGCTCTGCTCTGGCAGCACGGAGCCTGCTTGGGATTCTCTCTCTCCTTCTCTCTCTGCCCCTCCCTTTCTCACACTTGTGCTCTCTCTCTCTCAAAATAAATAAACTTAAAAAAAAGAAGAAAAAGAAAATCCTCTGCACAGATTTGTCTTATCTCGTGTGTTTGTTTACTTATTCAATTATTTATTTATATCAGTATGGACTCAAAGGTATTTGTTTTATACTTTGGGTTATGATTCAAACTGCTTTACTTATTTACTTGCTAAAATTATTCCGTCTTTGGCTACTGGGAGCTGTAAGTTCTCTCAGCTGGCTCTTATGTACCCACCCCCCCACTAGTGTGGGGTTTTTGTTTTTGTTTTACTTGAGCTCTTCTTAACTTTCTGGCACATAAAATGCTCTAGGCTCATCTTGTATGTTTTCTACTCAAGACTCCAAATCAGCCATTTTTCCAGGAAGTCCTGGATCCTTTTATTGAAGAATGGATTAGAGACAAGATCTGGCTGCTAGGTATGGTCGCTACTGCAGTGTCATTTCTTTTAGGTTCTTTCAGCTGACAGAGTAAAGGAGTGTATATATATATAATATATATATATTATATATATACTCACCCAGTTTAGGCACATGTCTGTAAATATTTCTATGTGTAGTAACCTGTATTGATACTATGCTAAAGATGAGTTCTTACTGTTATCTCCAGTTCTAATCCATTACCATCTGGATCATACTTGCTTGCTCCTCTTGCCTACCTGTGAATTCCCACTCTAACAGTGGCTCCTACTCTCTACTATCCATTTATTTAATTGTTAAATTCAAATATACATGTAATTGGGCACCTGGGTGGCTCAGTTGGTTAAGTGATTGACCCTTGATTTTGGCTCAGCTCATGATCTCACAGTTGTGGGATTGAACCCTGTGTATGGAGCTCTGTGCTGGCGTGGAGCCTGCTTGAAACTGTTTCTCTCCCTTTCTCTCTTTCCCTAACTCACTTGCGCACACTCTCTCTCTACTCTATATGTATATATAGATACACACACACACACACACACACACACACGTACACATAAAGGAGTATCAGGATTGTTAACTAATTTCCCCATTGGAAACAATTTTATTAACTTGAATATGAGGCTTATGTATACTTCCTTTGCCTTTAGTCTTATAGATTCCACATATTTCCAGTCAGGTCAGTACCTTTTAACTTTGCCCCTTTCAATGAAGTTTTTTCCATCCATTTGTAATTAAGTCCTTTTGTTACAATCTGCATTCCTTGGTAGATTACCTTGATCTTCTAAGTAATTTGAAAATTTGAATAAATTAAAGTTCACTTTTTGCTTTGTAAAGTTCTATGGATTGGGACAACACATTAATGTTATGTATCTACCATTACAGTGTGATACAGAATACTTTCTCTGCCCTCAAAGTCCCCTGTGCTAAGAATCATCTATCCAAATTTTCCACTCCCCTTAAGCCTCTGGCAACCAGTGATCTTTTTACTGTGTCTATAATTTGGCCTTTCTCAGATTGTTATGTCAATGGAATCGTACTACATGCAGTCTTTTCAGACTGGCTTCTTTCACATAGCAACAAACATTTAAGGTTTATCCATGTCTTTTTTTATTCCTGGCATTTTCTTTGATTCTTAGTTTTCATCTTTCTGCTTGTATTACCCATAGATTCTTCCATTTTTGTCAACTTCTTTTAGAGCTCTTTACAAATTAATCATAGCTATTGAAAGCTCCCTGTGTGATAATTCTGAAATTTATACAATATTAAGTCTGGTTTTGATACTCTTTAGACAGTTTTTTAGCTTCCTTTTTATTTAGCATGCCTGTCCTTTTTAGTTGAACACTGGACACTATGTATTGGCTGACAGAGACTGAGATAAATAGACCTTTAGTGTGAGGTTTTATGTTACTCTGGCTAGGAGTTAGGTTGTATTTAGTTGCCTGTAAATGTAGATGGCCAGATGCTTCGGTTGTCCCCTTAATCCCCCCCCCCCCCGCCTCATCCTCCGTTGTTTCTTGTAGGGTTTCCTTAAGAACTTTTTCTTGAATAGAATCTGTATCTTGCAGCTCCTTCCTCTCTAAGCCATTATTGTTATATTGAAGCCCCACTTGTGTGGTGGTGAGGTATGACGGAGAGGAAGCAGTTTATAATCTTACAGTGAAACCTCAGTTTTTAATGGGCTGTTGTCCTTTTGTTGTGGCCTTCTCAAGTGTTTCTTAGCTTCCTTTTCTTCCCCTTTAGGTAAGACAGGAAGGTAGAGGGGGGTTAGAGTTGGGGAATTGCCTTTCCCTAGGTCAGATGAGGCTCTGGTAAAGTGTTTTTTCTTTGAGAGTAGACCTTTTTATGGAGAATGCTCTTCATAGCATTTACATATCCTCTCTTCCTACCACAAATACAAGGGAGTTTTTCTTGGATCTTCACCTTGAGAACTTGGCAGGATTCTTGGGGGTAAAACCCATGAGAGTGTAGGGGTCTCCCTAAGTTTGGGTTCCCAGCAGTTTCTCACTATTGAGCGAGTCCACATTTAGCCACCAACAATTCATAAAATTAGAATTTACTTGGTCCTACATTTATGGCTCCAGGGGCTTCTGTTGCAGAATAACCTGATTATGGCTGCGACTGAATATCATGTTGATATTATAAACTATTGTGAGCTGTGATTGGCTGTGATTTCAGGGTGGTAGTTTGCCCTGTGACCTGAATTTTCTTTCTTTCTTTCTTTCTTTCTTTCTTTCTTTCTTTCTTTCTTTCTTTCTTTCTTTCTTTTTTTTTTTTTTTTTACAAATAGTTTATTGTCAAATTATTTTCCACATAACACCTCAGTGCTCATCCCCACAAGTGTCCTCCTCCATGCCCCTCCCCACATCCATCAGTTCTCAGTTTTTGTCAGCATTCAAGAAAGGCCCTCATGGTTTGCCTCTCTCTCCCTTTCCCCCACCATTTCCCTTCTTTCTCCCCTTTGTTCCTCAGTTAAGTTCCTCCTAATCCTCCTATAGGTGCAAACATATGATATTTGTTCTTCTCTGCCTGACTTATTTCACTCAGCATAACACCCTCACGGTCCATCCAGGTTGCTCCACATGGCCAGATTTCATTGTTTCTCATTGCCATGTAGTATTCCATGGTATAGATAAACCACATCTTCTTGATCCATTCGTCCGTTGAGGGACACTTAGGCTCTTTCCATGTTTTGGCTATTGTTGAGAGTGCTGCTATGAACATTGGGGTACATGTGCCCCTATGCATCAGCACTCCTGTATCCCTTTGGTAAATTCCTAGCAGTGCTATTGCTGGGTCATAGGGGAGTTCTATTGTTAATTTTTTGAGGAACCTCCACACTGTTTTCCAGAGGGGCTGTACCAGTTGACATTCCCACCAACAGTGTAAGAGAGTGCCCGTTTCTCCACATCCTCGCCAGCATCTAGAGTTCTCTGATTTGCTCATTTTAGCCACTCTGACTGGTTTGAGGTGGTATCTCAGTGTGGTTTTGATTTGTATTTCCCTGATGAGGAGGGATGATGAGCATCGTTTCATATGTTTGTTGGCCATCTGGATGTCCTCTTTGGAGAAGTGTCTGTTCATATCTTATGCCCATTTCTTCACTGGGTTGTTTGTTTTTTGGGTGTGGAGTTTGGTGAGTTCCTTATAGGTTCTGGATATCAACCCTTTATCTGATATGTCATTTGCAACTATCTTTTCCCATTCCGTTGGTTGCCTATTAGTTTTGTGGGTTGTTTCCTTGGCTGTGCAGAAGCTTTTAATCTTGATGAGGTATGACCTGAATTTTCTGATGAGCACAAGAAATATGATTGACTTTTAGGTTGCTCAGCATTTTTCTTTTAAAAAAATCATATTATTATTATTATTTTTAAGTAGGCTCCATGCCCAATGTGGGGCTTGAACTCATGACCCCAACATCAGGTTCGCGTGCCAGCCAGGCACTCCTGCTCAGGATTTTTCTTATGGTAAGGATAGAAATACTACTTGTAAGCTCTTTACATGTTGTAGCTGAAACCAGAGGTTATATTATTTATTTTTAATTTAACATATTGCTCCCCTTCCATTTTAAGAAACACTGCAAAAATTTACATAATGTTTGCCATGTACTGGGCACTATGCTAAATATTTGTGTATTAACCAAATTAATTTTCATGACCTTGTGATGTAGATATTATAAATCATCCTCTTTTGCAGAGGAAGAAACTGAAGCACAAAGAGGTTGAGTACTTGCCCAAGGTCACATAGCTGGTAGATAGGGATCTAGGATTCAAAATTTAGGCATTAGGCTCCAGAATCTGTATTCTTAGACATGACATAGTACCGAATCCTTTCTTAATAATTGCATTGTTTTGCTGGATTACATCACCAAGGAAAGTTTTTGTGGGGAGAGAGTTATTGGTCGTATTGAAATTTTTACATGAATAATAATGTCTGTTTTTCTCTCCTGCCTGGAGAATGGAATTCCAGGCGCAAAATCCTTTTCCCTTACAACTTTGTAGGCAATGCTTCATTATCTCATTGTTTTCTAAATTTTGGTTTTGAAGATGAAAAGTCTTATGCCAATCTGATTTTTATTCTTTTGCAGAATATTTTTCTTTCTCAAGGAGCTTCTGGATTTTTCTAATTATTCTTAAAGTTCAGAAATTACATGATGTAATGGGGCGCCTGGGTGGCTTAGTCGGTTAAGCGTCCGACTTTCGCTTGGGTCATGATCTCGGGGTTCGTGGGTTCGAGCCCTGCGTCGGGCTCTGTGCTGACTGCCAGCTCAGAGCCTGGAGCCTGTTTCAGTCTGTGACTCCCTCTCTCTCTGACCCTCCCCTGCTCACGCTGTCTCTCTCTCTCCTAGAAATAAATAAAAAACATTAAAAAAAAAAAAGAAATTATATGATGTTTCTCCTCCTCCTCCCATTCTTCTGCTTTGCATTTGGTGGGTCTTTTTAGATCTGAAGAATAAAATCTTTCTTCAAAGAAATTCTCCTTTTTATTTCTTTGCTTGTCCACCATCTACTCCATTTAATTCTTCTGTACTTTCAATTAGATGGATATTGTATCTTTAGATCTATGTTCAGTCTCTTAATTTTTTTCATATAACTCCTTTATCTTTCTCTTTTAATTTATTCTCTGGAGACATGAACAAATTTCTCAGTTATCTTTTTTCTGATTTCAGATTCTCTGTGTCTTTAGCAGTTTCTTAGAATTTCTTGTCCTTTCTTGTTTCTATTGTTTAATTGCTTTGCTCTTATTTTTCTCCTTTGTATCTTCATTGTATCTCCTAGAGTTAAGATCACCACTTAAATTGGTCTGAAGGGGGAAACTTGTAGTAAATTCATGATGCATTTCAATTCCTGATGATTTCTTGTTTACTAACAGACTTTCTTATTGGTCCTGGACGGATATTTTAGAAGGATTGTGGAAAATCTTCTCTCAGATAGCGCAGGATATCTTTGATCCTCCAATTATATGCATTAAGAGTTCTCATCCTTATACAACTGGATGACAACAGTTCAGGTTATTAAACACATCAGATGAGCAGAAGTGGAGGGAATAAATCAGGAGTAGAATGGAGAGGTTACACTCTGTCATTCTACTTAATCCCCTTATTGAACAACTCAAAAAACAAAAAGGACATAAAATGAAAGAAGGTTTCAAGACTGTATTAGGTGTTGCCAAAATCCCAAAGAGGAAAGCATAAATCAGAAAACAACGTGAGAAGAAAAGACCTCAATACAGAATCATGTGATAGCAGAAGTTAAATGATCCTAGAATTATGACAATGGCAAATCTGTGGGTGTTTTTTTTTTTTCTATGAGGTTTTAGGGAGTGACATGGCAAGGTGTTTTGAGTGATTCTTAAGTTTTTGCAAGCCTCTGAAGTACTTCCAACTCTAAAAACAAAGGGACAGGGTCAGGCCCAGAAGAGAATTTGTAGGCAACTGTATACTTCAGGATTATTGATGAGAACAAGGGAATGATGACCTTTTGTCCTTCCTTATCTGTTAGATCAGTAAGATAGGAAAGGAGGCAGAAATCTTTTGGTCAGAAATTCCAGAAACAATGGCAAACATTTAGCAGGAGCTCCTGTAATGTAACAGAGAGGACTAAAGGTTTTCTAATCGGGAAATAGAATGATCATAGATGTTCTTTAAAAAGCATGATTGGCACACAGATGTAGGATGGATCAATGTGAAGAGAGATACAACATGGAGGAGACCAGTTAAATGGCTATTGATGTGTTCAGGTGATTAGGTGATGAAGGTCTGAATTAGGGTGGTGAGAGTACCACCCTAATGAGAAAGGTAAGGTAAAGATAAAGTGAGAAAGGTAAGGAAAGATTCAAGAGATAATTTAAGGTAGGGATGTCTTGGTGGCTCAGTAGGTTAAGCGTCCGACTTCGGCTCAGGTCAGATCTCATGGTTCATGGGTTCGAGCCCATCAGGCTTTGTGCTGACAGCTCAGAGCCTGGAGCCTGTTTCAGATTCTGTGTCTCCCTCTCTGTTCCTTCCCTGCTTGCACTCTGTGTCTCAAAAATAAATAAACTATAAAAAAATAAATTAAAAAAAAGATAATTTAAGGTAGACTCTAAAGGGCTTGGAAAGTGTTGGTATAGAAGATGTGAAAAAGGAGCATAGAATACTAACAGCACAATAATGACAAGAATAAATAAGCCTTCTTTTGGGTGCTTTATATGTTTCAGGAACTGTTATGGGTTCATTTAATGCCATAATTCGTTTAATATTCTTAACAACCTTATGACAGGTATTATTATTAGCTCTATTGTACTATGACTAAAAGAAGACACAAAGAAGTTATATGATTTACTGTAGGTGACACAATAGATATTGTCAGTATTTAAAAATCGAATACTGACTTTATCTCTCAAAGAATGTGTTTTGGTTCATCATTCATCCATTTACTTAGGCAGGCTGAATACTTGGGGACATTCTAGACTTCCTTGCTTCCATCTACTACATTATTTAAAGCCAGTTGATTCTTTTTGTTAAGCGTGTCCCACATTCATTCCCTGCTTCTCCATCCCCATCACCCTATTTCTAATCAGGCATTCATCTCTTGAGCTGCTGTAATGGATTCCTGGCTTTTTTTTTTTTTTAACCTGATCTTCATCTAACCACAGCTCCACCCCATTTTTCCTCTGCCTTTAAAGCAATGCTGTCCAGTAGAGTTAGAATGTATCCACATATGTAATTTTATATTTTATAATAGAACATTAAAAAACACAAATAAAGGGTGCCTGAGTTGCTCAGTCAGTTAAGCTCAGGTAATGATATCGTGGTCATGAGTTTTAACCCCATGTTGGGCTCTGTGCTGACAGCCCAAAGCCTGGAGCCTACTTCAGATTCTGTCTCCATCTCTCTCTGCCCCTCCCCCATTCGCACTCTGTCTCTCTCTCTCAAAAATAAATAAACATTAAAAAAATTTTAAAAACATAAATAAAAAAGGAAATAATTAAAATTAATTTTAATAAAGTATTTTATTCAATCAAATATATCAAAATGTTATGTTATTTTAACATGTAATGAATATAAAATCTTAATAGGATATTTTATTTTATTGTTTATTTTTCCAGTTTCATGTTTTTATTTAAATTCTAGCTAGTTAACAGAAAATGTAATACTGGTTTCAGGAATAGAATTTAATGATTCTTACATATAATACCCAGTGCTCATCACAACAAGTGCCCTCCTTAATACCCATCACCCATTTAGCTCATCTCTCACCCATCTCCACTCCAGCAATCCTCAGGTTGTTCTGTATAGTTCAGAATCTCTTATGGTTTGCCTTCCTCTCTTTTTTCCCCTCTTCCTCTATATTCATCTGTTTTGTTTATTAAATTCCACCTATGAGTGAGATCATATGGTATTTGTTTTTCTCTGACTGACTTATTTTGCTTAGCATAATACATTCTAGTTCCATTCATGTTGTTTCAAATGTCAAGATTTCACCCTTTTTTATGGCTGAGTAATATTCCATTGTATATTGGAATGGAATACAATGGAATATTATGTCTTTATCCATTCATCAGTCAATGAAAATGGTTTTTTTTCCATAATTTGGCTATTATTATTGATAATGATGCTATAAATATAAACATCATGGTGCATGTACCCCTTCAAATCAGTATTTTTGTATCCTTCAGTGTTTCATTTGTTAATTTTAGCCATTCTGACGGTGTGAGGTGGTTATCTCATCATGGTTTTGATTTGTATTTTCTGGATGGTCAGTGATGTTGAGCATCTTTTTATGTGTCTATTGGCCATCTGGATGTTTTCTTTGGAAAAATATGTATTTCTGTCTTCTGCCCATTTCTTAACTGGATTATTTGGTTTTTGGGTATTGAGTTTGATAAAGTCTTTATAGATTTTGGATACTGACCCTTTATTTTATATTCCTTCAGTTTATATTGAAATATGGTGCATATTTTATACTTACGAGACATTTCAATTTGAACTAGTCTTTTCAAGTGCTCAATAACCTTACTTGCTAGGACCTCTATAGTGGGCAGCACAGCTCTAGAGTGATCCTCCTACATTGTAAACTTGGTTATGTTACTTCCCCAGTCAAAATATCATTATTACCTCTCTATCACCAATTAGATAACATCTGAATTCCATGGGAGGACATAAAAGGAACTTTATGAACGATCTCCTGGTTAGCACTATGGCCTCATCTCCCTGCTCTCGAATTCCAGCTACACTGAATACCTTTCCATTCCAGAGAACATTCCACCTAATGCCTCTAATGCCTTTAAGTCCATTTCTCTCTCTGCTGGAATGGTCTTCCTTGATTGTCACCTGGCAAGAAACTACTAATCCTCCTTTTTTAAAAAACCTTTTTTTAAATGTTTTTATTTACTTCTGAGAGAGAGAGAGAGAGAGACATGCATGAGCAGGGGAGGGTCAGAGAGAGAGGGAGACACAGAATCTGAAACAGACTCCAGGCTGTGAGCTGGCTGTCTAGCACAGAGCCTGACGCGGGGCTCGAACCCATGAACCATGAGATCATGATCTGAACCAAAGTCACATACTGAACCGACTGAGCCACCCAGGCGCCCCAAGAAACTACTAATCTTCCTGATGTCAACTCAGCACACTTCCTCTATGAAGTCTTTCCTGACACCTCAGGTGGAAATAGAACTTTAACTCTGAACTTTATACCTGCCTTAATGATCATGTTTGTACTGAAATTGGTTCATGTCTGCCTTCACCAAACCAAAAGCTCCCCAAGATCAGAGTTGTCTTTTTGTGTTTGTATTATTAGTATCCACTTTGGGTGGCACCAAGAAGGTGTTAAATAAATGCTGGTTGAATTAATGAATGAATAAAAAAATGAAAATCTCCAAGGTTTTGAGTTTGGGTAGAGAGAGAGAGGGGTTGTACCATTAAAAGAAAGAAGGATATGACTACTAGGATGATAAACTGGTGTGAGAAGGAAACTTTGCTTTGGTAGCAAAATTGAGGAGCAGTAAATTGAGGAACAATATTAACACCTCACCAAAATACTGTTAGCTTCAAAAATGTACTTGCCATTTTTAGTCTTAATTAAGCACAGAACAATTTTATTTTTTAAATTTTTTTTCAAAATGTTATTTAAATTCTAGTTAGTTTATATATGGTGTAATATTAGTTTAAGGAGTAGAATTTAGTGATTCATCACTTACAAAGAACAGAACTATTTTAAAAGTTGAGATATAACCTGATCCTAACAGACTCTGTGATAGTATGAAAATTAATATTAAGCTTCACAGTGCTCCATCTGATTGATGCTTCATCAACAATACAGAGAGTATGCAGAATAAATAAATTGATTTTAAAAATATACATATGGCTGTTTTAGAAAAGTATAACAAACACAGGGAAGTGTAGGCAAACAATAAAAGTCATGCTTAATCCTACTACCATGATTAATAAATATTTTTTTGTATTTGCCTCTTGAAATATTTTTTGTTTTATTATAGTCAGTTTTGTAGCTGGATTTTTTCCTTTTTAAAATTATTTCATAAGTATCTTCTCATCTTGTTATCTCTATTAATGTTTTTTATTTTCTTCTTTTTCTTTTAATTTATTAATTTTTAATTTACATCCAAGTTGGCATATAGTGCAACAATGATTTCAGGAATAGGTTACTTAATGTCCCTTACCCCTTTAGCCCATCCCCCCTCCAGCAACCCTCTGTTTGTTCTCTATATTTAAGAGTCTCTTATGTTTTGTCCCCCTCCCTGTTTTTATGTTATTTTTCCTTCCCTTCACTGTGTTTATCTGTTTTGTTCTTAAAGTCCTCATGTGAGTGAAGTCATATGATATTTGTCTTTCTCTGACTAATTTCACTTATCATAATACACTCTAGTTCCATCCATGTATTTACAAATGCAAGATTTCATTGTTTTTGGTTGCCGAGTAATACTCCGTTGTATATATATACCACATCTTCATTATCCATTCATCTGTCATTGGACATTTGGGCTCTTTCCATATTTTGGCTATTGTTGATAGTGCTTCTATAAACATTGGAGTGCATGTGCCCCTTCAAAACAGCACACCTATATCCCTTGGATAAATACTTAGTAGTGTGATTGCTGGGTCATAGGGTAGTTCTATTTTTAGTTTTTTGAGGAACCTCCATACCGTTTTCCAGAGTGGTTGTACCAGTTTGTATTCCCACCAGCAGTGCAAAAGAGATCCTCTTTCTCTGCATCCCTGCCAACATCTGTTGTTGCTTGGGTTGTTAATGTTAGCTATTCTGACAGGTGTGAGGTGGTGTCTCATTGTGTTTTTAATTTGTATTTCCCTGATGATGAATGATGTTGAGCATTTTTTCATGTGTCAGTTGCCATCTGGATGTCTTCTTTGGAGAAGTGTCTATTCATGTCTTTTGCCCATCTCTTCTCTGGATTATTTGTTTTTTGGGGTGTTGAGTTTGATAAGTTCTTTATAGATTTTGGATACTAACTTTTTATCTGATATGTTATTTGCAAATATCTTCTCCCATTCCATCGATTGCTTTTTTTAGTTTTGCTGATTGTTTAGTTCACTGTGCAGAAGCTTTTTGTTTTGATGAGGTCCCAATAGTTCATTTGCTTTTATTTCCCTTGCCTCTGGAGATGTGTTGAGTAAGAAATTGCTGAGACTGAGGTCAAAGAGGTTTTTGCCTGCTTTCTCCTCTAGGGTTTTGATGGCTTTCTGTCTTACTTTTAGGTTTGTCATCCATTTTGAGTTTATTTTTCGTATATGGTGTAAAAAAGTCGTCCACGTTCATTTTCCTGCATGTCGCTGTCCAGTTTTCCCAGCAATACTTGCAGAAGAGACTGTCTTTATTCCATTGGATATTCTTTCCTGCTTTATTAAAGATTAGCCATACATTTGTGGGTCCATTTCTGGGTTCTCTATTCTGTTCCATTGATCTAAGTGTCTGTTTTTTTGCCTGTACTATACTGTCTTGATGATTATAGCTTTGTAATACAGCTTGAAATCCAGGATTGTGATGCTATCAGTTTTGGTTTTCTTTTTCAAGATTGCTTTGGCTACTTGGGATCTTTTCTGGTTCCGTACACATTTTAGGATTGTCTGTTCTAGTTCTGTGAAGAATGCTGGTGTTATTTTGATAGGGATTGCTCTGTGAACATTTCAAAGGTTGTACATTATTCAATCCTTTGGATGTACCCTAACAGATCATATTCCATGTAAATTATATAACCTCATTAAAAAATACAAACAAAAAGATCTAGGGGAGATTATGAGAATACTTTATGGAGAGGAAATTACATTTTAAGTTTATGTGTACAAATGCAGTGATGTTCCAATTTCAAGTCAGATGGGATTACTAAATCCTGTTGTTGAGGGGATGTGACATACACAGCTTCTGCTACAGATACATCTTAATGTGACACAGTGAAAGAGGTAAGTGTTAGTGTGTTCAGGGGGCATCCAGAGATACCATGAATAACTTTGAGGCCCAGTCATTCCAGGTGGTTTTAGAAGAGGGTCATAGACTGAATATTTGAGTCTCCCCAGAACCTTTATGTTGAAACCTAATCCCCAATGTGATAGTGTTTGGAGATGGGGCCTTTGGGAAGGGATTGGGTCTTGATGGGGGATCCCTTATATATGAGATTAGAGCCCTTATGAAAGAGGCTTCTGCCCCAGAGAGTTCCGTAGCCCTTCCTCTGTATGAGGATATAGAAGAAAAGACAACTGTTTATGAATCAGGAAGTAGACTCTCAGCAGACATCAAATCTGGTGGCACCTAATCTTGGGCTTTTAGTCTTCAGTATATGAGAAATAAATCTCTGTTGTTTATAATCCACCAAGTCTGTGGTATTTTGTTACAGGAGCCCAAATGCACTAATATGGGCAGTTTGTGTGTTTGATGGGAGTATAGTTATCTGATACATCAAGTAATTTATTAAAGAGCTCTTTCTTGGTTAGATATGTTGTATCCCCTATGCACTTCTTAAAGCAGTGTGGACATAGGGAACTGCAGTCTGGTATAAGGAAGGGTCTGTAGAGTAAGATAGATGTCACTTAATTTTAGTTGTTATTTCTTTATGTACAAAATATTGGGGAAGCCCTGTTTGCCTCACTCCATTCATTGAAAATACACACACATATGCATGCATGAAGACTATAGTATGAGGGTCAATAATATGCCAAGGTCTAAGAATTGAATGAAACACAGTATTCCAGCCTTTGAGATTCTAAGAATTTGGGGAAAAAGATAAGCAAACATACAAATTGCAATGAAATATTGTAAGTGATAATATCATATACATTATTATATAATCAAGTAACTCTCCCTGGGAAAGTAACTTTTGAACTGGATCTTATAGGTTGAATGGGCATCTAGAAGATGAAGAAAGGGTAGGGATGTGCAGGTTATGCCCCAGATGCCTCTATTTGCCCCCTTAAATTTATTTGCCACCTAGTTCTATCTTGTTATGTACCCTAGGGGGCTGTCCTTAGGCATCTATATCGCCCAGGATCTGCTCTGGCTTCCATTTGGATTCAGCCAATTGGAGATAATAGCTGGAGGTCAGAGGGTAAGAGCAGAAAGAGGTTGGAGTGTTTCTCCTTCTGCTCCCTCCTGGCTTTGCTGCATTGTTCTGCCAGTGGCTGGTCTCTATACTTCTATGTTTGGGGAGATAGCAGGTGGCAAATGGCAGTGTCAAGCAAAGAGTGAGCTGGGAAGAACAGGGTCAGGGAGACTAAATAGTAACAACTATTGTGGTATTCCCACAAAAGATGAGGAAGGTCTTTGTTAAGGCAGTAGAGATGGGCTAGAGACAAGAGAGTAATTTGAGAGACATTTCTGAGGTAAATACTATGAGATTTAACAATCAATTAATATAGGGAATGAGAGAGATGAATGTTACAAGTTTTATTATTTGGTGATACCAAAGTGGTTGATGACAGGAATATGAGGGTGAGGTATAGAGGAGGAAGGAGAGAAGATAATAAGGAGATTGACCCAATTTAGGTCTTTGTTCCCAGAAGGACATTGGGTTATGGCTATATACTCCCTTGTATTTATTAAGCAATTTTATTTTATTTTATTTTTTAATGTTTTTTATTTTGAGAGAGAGAGAGAATGAACAGAGTAGGGGCAGATAGAGAGGGAGACACAGAATCTGAAGCAGACTCCAGGCTTTTAGCTGTCAGCACAGAGCCTGATGTAGGGTCCAAATCTAGGGACCATGAAATCATGAACTGAGCCCAAGTCAGATGCTTAACTGAGTGAGCCACCCAGGCACCACTATTAAGGAATTTTCAGTTGTTATGATGAGTATTTTAAAAATCTTGTGTGTCACACATTTATTACCTGGGGGATTATGAGATGGGAGCTCTTAGCCATGGAAAAGTTCATCTGTGATTCTCAAATAATTTATTAATACTAAGGTGAAGGAAACTTGGAGCCAGTGCTTTAAAAATGTTAAGGAAGTGAAATATTTGTGATGAATATGAAAGAGTGGAGAAGATTCCAGGTCTTGAGAATGAGTATAAAAATAAGGAGGTTCAGTTGTCTAAGTTTTTCTTTTTAAAATTGGCATTATTCCTGCTAAAATTTATTTTCAAAAACTAACTTTATCAACCATTATTGAAGTCAATTTCCAAGGCTACAGAGAGAAGGATGATTTTTCTGTCTTTTATTACCCAGAGCCTGTTCTTCCAGGGCAGTGATTATTTCAAGGTGAAAGGTGAGAAGAAATGCTCCTTACCATTTATTCAACTGGGATGTCAGTATTGGTAATCTCACTCGCTATGGTATTTGAGCCTCTTGGCTCTGAAAGGATTTACTCTTTTGCACAAAGAGAGAGCAGAATGGTGGTGTCAAAGATAAAAAGAAATGAGATTTAGAAAAAGTGGATTTCTGTGTCCACAAAATAGCTTTTTATTCAGAGAAACTTTAATAGGAATTAGTAGTATTGTTTCACATAAAGGGCTCGATTAACACAGTGTGATGAAAGGTAGATGTATTTATAGTTTAAAAATTTATACTTCTCTGTGACATCATTTGTTGAATTAAAAAATCAAGGATTAGTATAAGGCTGTTTCTTGTGTTATTAAAACACTTCCATTTTACATTTATAAACATGCACATAGATTTCTTTTAAATATTATATTTAGAAGGACCCTTTTATGTATAAGAGGTGGCAGAAAAGACCAGGTCAATCCAGACACTGGGAAACTAGAAGTAACTTCCTTTTTGTAATTTAATTTAAGGGCTAAATCTCCTTGTTTGACTACAACTTCTGAAAATAACGGCAGTAGACAAGCTTTGGGAGATCATTTCACATGTGCTGGAAAAGTTACAATGAATAAGAGATACAATACCACCTGTCTAGTAGTTTACTGGTTTAAAGTGAAGCAATGGTTTAGAAATAAATCGATTTTATTTTAATTTTAACTACTTAGGATGTTAGAGATGAGACTTTAGAGATCCTATCCAGCCCATTTATTTTACAAATGAAAAAAATGAGGCCTGGAGATGTTAAATAACCTGTCTAAAGTCTCATAGCTAGTCCATGGCAAAGCTGAGATAACTTACTTCAAGCCCAATGCATTTTTGGGGGGCCTTACATGTCTCAATTTGAGCACAATAGAGCAAAAGTGAGGAATATGGTGAGAAGAGGTATGCTAGTACTTTTTTTTTATTTGGCCACTAGAGTCTTTGGGCTTTTAATATATTATTATTATTATTATTATATTTTTTTATTTTAAAGAGAGGGAGAGAGCATGAGCAATGGAGAGGGGTAGAGGGAGAGATAGAATCTTAAGCAGGCTCTGCACTCACCGCAGAGCCTGACATGGGATGGCTCCTAGTTAATCAGCTGACCCACCAAGGTGCCCCAAGCCTCTGGGCTTTTAAAAGTTAGTGCTCATATTTACTATTTTCTCACTGTGGAGTTTTCTATTTCAGCATGGAAGTTACAGTCAGAATATCAGAAGAGTGGGGTGATATGCTAGTCAGAAGTTTGGATTTATTACTTTGTGGGATTTGGGGCAGTCACAGCTTCTCTGGACTTAGGTTCCTCAGCTAACACTTGCTTTTTTATATCATTGGTATTATTCTGATGGACATGTATTGGCCACCCAACATCCATTTCTATTAAGTTATTTTTGAGATAGCAGCTTGATTAGCTTTTTTGGCTTTACTCTTCCCTCCTAGTGAGACTACTGTTTAAGGTGTCCTGCTAGCCAAAGGGTAGACCTGTCTGTTGTTCAAGTTATCTATCAGAGTCTCTCTCTGGGATTTTATTTCCTGAGAGAACCACAAAAAGGTGTAAGAACACATCTTATTTCTGGCTCATGTTAGTGGTGATTTCCTAAAGACACATCCATTATTAGTTCCTACTAGTTGGATGCCTGGGGTTGCCCTTGCTCTCATGTCTTCCCAGACGAACGGATGTTTCTTCTCCAGCCTTCCTTTCATGTCACTGAATTGCTCAGAATATTTCTATTTCAGTTTTGTTCCTAAGTTAGTTGGATTTAGTTTCTGTTGTTTACAACCTAGATTGGTATACCCATAGACTTATGATGAGGCTAAAATAAAAAGTAAGCCTTTAATAAGATGGATGTTATTATTCACATGTATATTGATCCTGTTAATCCTTTCATTCTTCAGTGTTCTCTAAATTACATATTTAGAGGTCCTGACATGCAGTCTTTTTGGTGTTACATGTTAACTGGGTATAGCACATGCGTTTGGAGCCTGGGAGTTCTGGGCCAGAAAGTAAGTGCCTCCATCTTAATATTTAAGGTTCAGGAGCAGATAGAATCTTAATTCTTTAGGAAGGGAAGAAGTGTAAAAACAAAAAGTGCAAAAGGTCTCTTAGACTGCCACAGATAACCTAGGAAAACTTGAAAGGTGGAGGCCAGATGTGCCTGTAAGTAAGGGCTCCTTTTTCTCATTTCAGACAATGTCAAGCCTGGACCTGGAGCACAGATGGATTTGTTGCACTCTCCAGGTGCTTCACATTTGTGCTGCTCACGTCCAAGGAAGACTATCCCTGTAATCCTCCCAAATTCCCATGTCATTACCTCTCTAAGAGAGTGAAGCATTAAATAAGAAATATTCAGCTCTGGGGCTGGTAAGAGTGAATTTTCCAAAATGATATTGTGACTTGTTCAAGCTGATGAAATTTCTGAGAAACCCATTATATACACTATGATCATTTTGAAGGAGGATGTTTTATATAAATACACATAAGGCAGTGGTTTTCAAACTTTAGCATGCATCAGAATCCCCAAGGAACTTATTAAAAATGCAGATTTAGGAGTCCCATTTCTGGAATTTTGGATTCATTTGGTCTAGGGTAAAGTCCAAGAATCTGTATTTCTAATAACGCTGCTAATGGGGGGCTCATGCTTGAGAATGTTGATCTAGGGTAATAATTAAAAAAATTAATATGCTTATCACTTACATTTTGGATTACATGACCTTGAAAGTAGGAAGGGGATTAAATTGGGTTGTAACTACAGGAATGCAAAGAAAAGAAAAAAATTAATCATCAGCTATTTCCAATACAGAATTTTCAAGCATGCAAGATTAACAGACTTGAAAGTGAGATCTGGTTGATAAAGAAAAGGATTTTGTAAACTTCTTTAATCTCCTCCTTCAATATAAGAGGCAAACCAATGAACCTGATCTAGCAGTTATTTTCTTTTGCTTTTTTGATCATAGTGTTTTAAATATGGAAGGTCTTGGTAAAGAGGAAAGAAAAAGGGAAAAACTGGTCTTTTTTATTCTCCTGGATTAAGGGCTGAAAAGCCAACTATGAGATATGTATCTCTAGACTGAAGTGTCATGGAGAGAGGTCATGGATGTAGGGACTCCTGCCCTAGTTCCCATTGCAGACTGGGAGGAGATAACTTCAGCAGCCTGTGTGCAGCCATGTCAAAATCACTGTGATGGCTCAACGTAGTTGGATTGAGACAGGATCTGAGTTTGGGTGTCTTGAGTCTCCCTTAGTTCCCATGTAGTGTGGAGACAATCCAGAAGTTCAGTTATGCCCTATGGAGGGATAGGGAAGGCAGCTGAAGGTGCTGATGGTGGGCTTATTGAAAGCGTCTTTTCTTGCGATGAGGACAAAGTCCACAGCCAGTGGCTCAAGTGTGGACACCTGGATGAGAAGCAAACTGGTAGTCCCAGTCTAACTGAGGAAAGACTATAGCCCTAGTGTGAGCTGGGGTGGGGCCCAGTTCAGCGAGGGGTGCCCAGTGCCCAGTGAGAACACTGCTCCAGCCAAGAAAAGAGCTGTAGCCCTCAGCAGCAGCAGGAGATGCCCAGATATGACATTGGTCCTATCTAACCAGTCAGCAATCCATGGGGCAGCCAGATCAGACACTCTGATGTAGAGATTAACACTGGTCCAAAGAACAACTTGTGCGTAAGAGAACCTCATTTCATTTCCAATGCTCCCAGGCCACCTTTCTCTCTCACACACGTATATGCTTTCCCTTAAATAGGAATTGGAAATCTCAGAACTTTGAAACACTGAGATTTACCTGAGTCTTTTAAGCAGAGACTGAGTTAAATTATTGGTTTTAACTGAGGTTATCAGATAGGACTAGTGTATTCTTCACCCTGCCTCCCCCTGACCTGCTACTACAGTTACAGAGAAATAAGAGATGCTTTCTTTGTATAGCTGAGGGTGTAATTGTTAGCCTGTGTAAAATCCAAGAGTATTAGGCATTGTTGCATATGGCGATTCAGAGAGCATCTGCAGGATTTTCCTTCTCTTAGGTCTGTTTTTTCCTGTGTTGACTGTATTTTTAGGCAGGCTTTGACAAGTGGTGGTAAAGAAGGTCACCAGCAGTTCATTGCTTGGTGATATCCTAGAATTCTGATCAACCCTCCCAAAAGGACTGTGGCCCTGCAGGGTCACATGCTGTCTTTTATGGTAGGAGGAGTGGGACTATGTAATTAACACCCTCACCTGGTGAGAGAGGAGCCTTTTTTGGAAGGAAAAAATGCTGGACTAACACTGTAAGAAATGTTGTCTAGAACTTAATTGTGACAATAGGCCCTGTTGTGATAATAATTCCGCCTGAGGAAATAGACTATGACAAATTTTGAAAGTGACCCAGTGTAATTTGCATATATGCTCTTGAAATTTGAAATCTATGAGAGACTTATTAAAGGAGTTTGAGGAACCAGGATCCTCCTCGCATATGTGACATTACATAATTTTGAGTGCAAAGGAAAAATCACCTGTGTTAGGAAAACGGTTGAGACAGGATGGCATTATCTCAATTTGAGAATCTGTTAGGTCCTCTGCCCCTTTCTTCATGTGTTTAACTAATTTATCCTTTATGACTTACCTAAGGCAACATTTCCTCCAAGAAGTCCTCTCAGTTCTGGCATAAGTGCCTTTCCATGGCTCCCGTTATATTCCTATGAGTATCACCATATAAGTTTTTGTATAAACTGGGACACATTTGAGATTGAAATTATTAATACTAATTTTGAAATTATGCTAAAATAATAGGTATAAACTGGAACTGTCTCAGACAATAGAATAGGAGTAAATTAGAAATGTCTCAGGCAATGGGGATGTGTGGTCCTCCTTTCTGTGGATGCCCTGCTATAGTAATTGCTTACTTGTCTGTCTTCCCAACTAGCTGGTGAGCCATTTGATGATGGAGGTTATTTCTTATCCCAAATGCTCAACACAGTGCTTGAATAATGCCTTTTCATGTTGAACAAAGAAACTTCCCAAATCCTTAAGAGCTGGCAGGTTTACTTAGTCTCCCTAGATCTAGAGGGTTAGTACATTTGATCTATTTCTTTCCCCTGTTTGTTCCTGAATATTAGCACAGATACTTCTATTTTAAAGGTCTTCCTTTTGTATCTCTACAATGCAGATGAGGCCAATTTCATGATTCTACTTTGTGAGATCTGAACCACCGTCAAAAGAAAATCAGACTGTTTCTGCTAGTGTTTGGATCCTAAACCCTTTTTTCAGCTTTATTTGAAAATTCTTGTTTCATATATATCATACTATAAACCAACAGCCTAAACATAGTAATCGCTTAATTTAGTTTGCTTTTTTATGCTAGGTTTGTATATAAATGCATTTCAAAATATAATCTTCTAAACTCGCAGATATTCATAATCATTTAGAAATGATAAAAAAGTTGTCAAATACTTGTAATTATAGAAATTGTCACTCAAATTACAGGAAGCTTAGAAAAGCTTTATTGCTATTTAGTTTTGTTTGAATGCTCCTGAGTATGCTATTGAGAGCTTTGATAAATCAAGAGGACTGAAAATGGAAATGGTCATAGTGTTTAAGTTATGTTACACTTAAATCCATTTAATTAACGATTTTCACAAACATGGTGTTCTTTTGTCAGAAACATTAAAAAATCATTTCCTTCTGTGTTTTCCTTTACAAAACAAAACAAAAGAAATATCCCTGCATGGTTTTGTATTTCTTTTTCTTTGGTTTTCTTCCAATGCATGTATATAATTATACGTTTATGTTGTCATGGTGATACAGGGCTAGAATTGTGAGACTGTTGTAATCACTTCCCTAAGCCTGAAACCCGCTGTCCAGCCCAGCTAAGTCAGCAGTGTAATGGTAGATGGTCAATGTATTTTTTGCTGTGAGTTAATGTGTTGTTAGGATATTCTTTTTTTATGAAGTATAATTGACATGTAACATTATATTAGTTTTAAGTGTAGAGCATAATGATTTGCTATTTGTATACACTGTGATATAATCACCATAATACGTCCACTTAACATTCATAACCATATAGAGTTACAGTTTTTTTTCTTGTGATGAGAGTTTTTAAATTTGCTATTATGGCAAGTTTCAAATATGCCACACGGTATTATTGCCTGGTAGTCACCAGACTATACATTAAATCCTCATGGCTTACTTATTTTATAACTGGAAGTTTTGTACTTCTTGACTTCCTTCACCCATTTTGTCCACCTTCCCTCTGGCAATCAATAATCTCTTCTCTCAAGGACAGGTAACATATTTTTGTACATGTAGGTGGATTAGGAGGAACTTAGCGGAGGACCATGGGGGAGAAGGGGAAAAATAGTTGGAGAGAGGAGGGAGGCAAACCATGAGAGACTCTTGAATGCTGAGAACAAACTGAGGATTGATGTGGGTGGGGGAGAGGGGAAGGCGAGTGATGGGCATGGAGGAGGGCACTTGTTGGGATGAGCACTGGGTGTTATATGGAAACCAACTTGACAATAAACTAAGAAAAAAATAATCTCTTCTCTCTTTCTATTTTGTTTTCTTTTTTTGTTTTTTGCTTTCTTTTGTTTTTTATATTCCACATATTAGTGAAATCAAAAGGTATATGTCTGTCTGACTTATTTCACTTAGCATAATACCATCAGGGTCCATCCATGTTGTCATAAATGGCAAGATTTCATTCCTTTTTTATGGTTGAATATTATTCCATTCTGTGTATGTGCAAACACACACACACACACACACACACACACACACACACACACACACACACACACACACGGTACATATACATTTTTGAATTACTGTTACCATTTTCTTTGGCTAAATACCCAGAGGTGGAATTGCTGGGTCATAGGGTAGTTCTATTTTTAACTTTTTGAGGAAACTCCACACTACTTTCCATAGTGGCTGCATGAATTTATATTCCCACTAATAATGCACATAGATTCTCTCTTCTCCATATCATCATCAACATTTGTTATTTCTTGTTTTTTTGATCCCAGCCATTGTAACAGGAGAGAGGTGATATGTCACTGTGGTTTTGATTTGCATTTCCCTGATGATCAGTGGTGTTGAGCATATTTTTATGTGCATGTTGGTCATAGCTATGTCTTCTTCGGGAAAATGTCTATTCAGATCTTCTGCCCATTTTAAAATTAGATTTTTCCTGCTATTGAGTTATAGGAGTTTTGAAATATATTTTGGATATTAACTTCTTATTATATATATGATTTGCAAATGTTTTCTTCCATTTAGTAGATTGCCTTTTCATTTTATTGATTATTTCCTTTGATGTGCAGAAGATTTTGATTTTTAAGTAGTCTCAATTACCTGCTTTTGCTTTTGTTGCCTCTGCTTTTGGAGTCATATCCAAAAGTCATTGCGAAGATTAATCTTGTGTTTTCTTCTAAGAGTTTGTGGTTTCAGGTCTTATATTCAAATCTTTAACTCATTTTCAATTAATTTTTGTGTGTAGTGTAAGATACTAGCCAGTTTCATTCTTTTGCATGTGATTGCAAAAGTTTTGCCAGAACCATTTATTGAAGAGACTCTCATTTCCCCATAACATATTCTTGAATCCTTTGTTTGTAAATCGATTGGCCATATGTATGTGGGTTTATTTCTGGGATCTCTATTCTATTACACTGATCTGTGTGTCTGTTTTTATGTGAATACATTACTATTTTGATTGATATAACTTTGTATAATAGTTTGAAGTCAGGGAGCATGATGCTTCCAACTTTGTTCTTATTTCTGGAGATGGTTTTTCTGTTTGAGGTCTTTTGTGATTCCATATAAGTTTTAGGATTTTTTGTTCTATTCCTATGAAAAATGTCATTGAAATTTTTATAGAGAGCAATCTGTGGGTTGCTTTGGGGAATGTGGAGATTTTAACAATATTAATTCTTCCAATCCATGAATATGGAATATTTTTCCATTTATTTGTGTTTTCTTCAGTTTCTTTTATCAATGTCTTATAATTCTTATGTGCAGGTCTTTAACCTCCTTGGTTAAGTATTTTATTCTTTTTTAATGCAATTGTAAATGAGATTTGTTTTCTTAATCCTCTGTTAGTTGCTTGTTGGTGTATAAAAATGCAACTGATTTTTACATATTGATTTTGTGCTGTACACCTCAAATTTACTGAATTTATTTGTTTGTTAATTTTTCTTTTTTCTGAGAGAGAGACAGAAACAGTGTGAACAGGGGAGGGTCAGAGAGAGAGGGAGACACAAAATCTGAAACAGGCTCCAGGCTCTGAGCTGGCAATCAGTACAGAGCCCGACACGGGGCTCAAACCCTCAAACTGTGAGATCATGACCTGAGCCAAAGTCAAACGCTCAACCGACTGAGCCACCCAGGTGCCCGTGTTTGTTAGTTCTAATAAAGTTTTCTATATATAATAATTTCATCTGCAAATAGTGACAATTTTACCCCTTACTTTCCAACTGAATGTATTTTATTTCTTTTACTTGCCTAATCGCTCTTCCAATACTATGTTGAATAAAAGTGGTGAGAGTTGGGGTGCCTGGGTGGCTCAGGTGGTTGAGCGTCCTGCTTCAGCTCAGGTCATGATCTCATGGTTCATGAGTTTGAGCCTTGCATGGGCTCCAAAGTGGGCTCCCTGCTGACAGCGACAAGCCTGATGCAGGCTCAAACTCATGAACCATGAGATCATGACCTGAGCAGAAGTTGGATGCTCAACCAACTGAGCCACCCAGGGTCCCTTGAGATGTTGTTTTTAATTTCTTTATATGTTTTGGATAGTAGTCCTTTAAGAAATAAGTCATTTGCAAATATCTTCTTCCGTTCAGTAGTTTATCTTTTAGTTTTGTTGATTGTTTCCTTTGCTGTGCAGAAGCATTTTATTTTTACATAGTCCCAATAGCTTATTTTTGTTTTTGTTTCCCTTGCCTTTGGAGACATATTTAGCAAATGTTGCTATGGTTGATGGCAGAGAAATTATTGCCAATGTTTTCTTCTAAGATTTTTATGGTTTCATGTTTGACATTTAGGTCATTGATCCATTTTTAGTCTATTTTTGTGTATGGTGTAAGAAAGTGGTACAGTTTCATTCTTGCATATATCTGTCCAGTTTTCCCAACACCATTTGTTGAAGAGACTGCTTTCCCTCATTGCAAATTCTTGCCTCTTTTGTTGAAGATTAATTGATCATGTAAGTGTGGCTTTATTTATGGACTTTCTATTCTGTTCCATTGAGCTATGTGTCTTTTTTTTTTTTGTGCCACTACCACACAGTTTTTATTACTAGAGCTTTGTAATATATCTTGAAATCTGGGATTTCAATACCTCCAATTTTGTCCTTCTTTTCAATATTCCTTTGGCTATTTGCAGTCTTTTGTGGTTCTATACTAATTTTAGGACTGTTGGTTCAAGTTCTGTGACAAATGCTATTGGTATTTTGATAGGCACTTTATTAAATATGTAGATTGCTTTGGGTAGTATAAACAGTTTAATGATAATGGTTTTTCCAATCCATGAGCATGGAATGTCTTTTCATTTGTTTGTATCATCTTCAGTTTCTTTCATCAATGTTTTATAGTTTTCTGAGTATAGGTTTTTCACCTCTTTGGTTAAGTTTATTCCTAGATATTTTATTATTTTTGGTGCCGTTGTTGTAAATGGGGTTGTTTTCTTAATTTCTCTTTCTGCTGCTTCATTAATGGTGTATAGAAAGAAATGCAGTATCTTTATTTGTACATTGATTTTGTATTCTTTGACATTATTGAATTCATTTATCAATTCTAATAGAGTTTTGGTGGAGTATTTGGGTTTTCTTTATATAGTATCATGTCATTGGCAAATAATGAAAATTTTACTTCATCCTTTCCAGTGATTTCTTTTTCTGTTCTGATTTCTGTGGCTAGGACTTCCAATACTAAGTTGAATAAAAGGTCATGAGTGAACATCCTTGTCTTGTTTCTGATCTTTGGGGAAAAGCCGTCAGTTTTTCCTCATTGAACCATGTTTGCCATGGTTAAGGACTGTTTTTCCTTTGCTGCTTTCATGATTCTTTCCTTTCGCGAGTATTTTGTGAATTTGACTATGATATGCCTTGTTGATGATCAGTTTTTGTTGAATCTAATGAGAGTCCTTTGTGCTTCCTGGATTTTGATGTCTGTGTCTTTCCTCAGGTTAGAAAAGTTTTCCTCTATGATTTGCTCACATAACCTTTCTACCCCCTTTCTCTCTCTTCGTCTACCGGGACCCCTATGATTCTGATATTTCTCCTTTTTAACAAGTCACTGATTTCTCCAATTCTTAAATCATGCTCTTTTGCCTTAATCTCCCCCTTTTTCCCCCTGCTTCATTATTCTCCATAAGTTTGTCCTCAATATCACTGATTTGCTTCTCTGTCTCATCCATCTTTGCCACCATGACATCCATTTAAGATTGCAGCTCAGTTATAGCATTTTTTAGTTTCATCCTGACTAGCTTTTACTTCTTTTATCTCCACAGAAAGGGATTCTAATCTATTTTCAACCCCAACTAGTATTCTTATTATCATAATTCTAAGTTCTGGTTCAGACATCTTGCTTGTATCTGTGTTTATTAAGTTCCTGGCTGTCATTTCTTCCTGCTCTTTCTTTTGGACTGAATTCCTTCATTTCATCATTTTGAAGGAAGAAAAGGAATTAATAAGGTAAAAAATAAAACTATAAAATTAAGAAAAATTCACATGCAAAAAATCAAATAAATGATGCTAGATCCTAGGTGTGTTTTGGTCTGGTTGTTGAAAGGAGTTAGATAGAGTAGAGAAAAAAGGGAAAGATAAGAAAAGAAAAAAAAAGAAAATTTGAAAAAATTAATACAATGAAATAGAATAAAATGAAATGATGAAAGAAAATAGAATTTGAAAAATTACCAAAAAAATATAGTAGAAAAAGTAAAGAAAAATACTTTTAATAAAAATTGAAAATAAAAATAATTTTTTTCTCTTTGTATATTCAAGAATAAGAAAAGAAAAAAAAATTGAATAAATGGACCAGCGAACAGACTGAAATATGATTGAGATTACTTCGTGTTCCCTTAGAAGTCAAACTATGAAACACTTTATAGTCCACAAACTAAGCAGGCAGAGAGACTTGTATTCCTGAAGAGCAAGGTTGGCCCAGTTGGGTGGGGCTTAGTGTAATGTCTCTGTTGTCCACTAGATGGCGCTGCTTAGCTACTGGGGTGGATTGTTGTGGCACTTGTAGGTGTGTATGTGCATATGTGGGAGGGGTGAAAATGGTGTGATCCAGCTACCCAGTCTCTATTATTGGAACTCTATTCTCCTTGCCCAGCAATCACACACTCCTCCTTTGTCTCTAGTTTACACCCACTCCCTGCTTTTACACTGTCTATGACCAAGCAATCAGGTTTTATCTCAGATGTGGCTTTGGTTCCCAGTCCCTCAATTCTGAGGGACTGCAGCTTTGACTCTCTCAGACCTTCTGGGGGAGGGTCTTACCAAGCAATGGCCAGGTGCTGGCCACACCCAGGAATATTTGCGGGACTGTGCTGCTGCCAATGCACAGAGACTGTGGCTGAGTGCCAGCCTGCCCCAGAAAAAGTTCACATGATTGTGTAGCAGCAGCATTTCAGGGATTATGGTAAGTCACAACACACATCTGGCAGCCAGCTTCCTCCATATAGTCCTTTTTCCAGCACCAGCAAATGTGGTTGTTCTCTGGGGTCTGCTGGGACCTTTGGCTGCTGAGTGGCCACTTAGCCTCTGCCAAATGTCCTCCCAGCAGGGGAACCGCCTCTCCTTGGGTGGCCCAAGGACCCCTGGACCTCACTCTGCTCCTGGAGATTTGCCCTTCCTTCCCACCAGAACACTACCAGGTATCGTGCTGCAGAGTTTCAGACTTTGTGCTCTCCCTGTTTATAGTGTCTCAATGGAATTTAAACCTTTCTCCTTTTTTTGTTCAGTCCCTGCGGCTGTTTCCACTTTTCTACTTTCTCTCCAACTGCTTTTGGTGGGGGGTGCTTTTCCCATACTTTCCCCCGTCTCCGTCCTCTCTCTGCAAGCAAAGATAGCTCCTGCCATCCACAACATTCTCCCCCCATTCACCTTTCTGTGCTGTGTGCCTGCTGAGTCCTGTGGTTCAGGCTGTGCAGGTTGTTGTGTTAATCCTCAAATCAGCTTTCTAGGTGTGCAAGATGGTTTAGTGTTGATATGGCTGTATTTCAAGGATAAGAGATGCAAAAAAATTTCCATGCTGTTCTACCATCTTGGACCCCTCTGATGTTCGCTATGGATTTTTCATATAAGGTCTTTATTATGTTGAGGCCCTGCAAGATATGTGGCTCAGGAGGCACAATATTGGCAAGGTTTGCTGATCTTCTGGGGGAGAAGCAAGCATGACTGAAAGGGTGGATCCCCCAGAGTCTAGGACGTGGGTTTGGTATAAGCAGGTTAGGTAGTGAATGTCAGCCATGCCCTCCCTCCAACCCCCCCCCTCCAATGATTTCCGTATGGCTGTGTATTTATGCTGTGGGGCGGGAGAGGGAAATGGTATCTGCCAGCTCCCTTGTTTCTGGAGAAGTCTCCCGGGGATCCCTGCCCCTTGAGACATGCTCTGAGATTAGTAAATAAATTCTCCTCATGTATGCCACAAGCTTTTTTCAAAGAGCTGCTTCTATGATGTATGTGCAGACTGTTGTACTGTGTCTTTAAAGGTGAAGACTCGGCTTTCTATTGCTCTCTAGGCTTTCCCAGAACCCAGCTTGATTTTTAAAACTAGACTTTAAGTCCTTGTGTTTGTAAGAACTCACAAAATTTGGCCCCTCTAGTTTTCAAAGCCAAATCTATGGGGAGTCATTTTCCCTGTGTGAGTTCCCTAGTGTGATAATTTATTTCTCTTCCCTTTCCACACCAACAGCTCTGTCCCTCCTGTCACAATCCATGGGCCTGTTTAGCTCCCTGCAGTGTCTCTACCCTTTCCACCCTCTTGATGTGGCCTCTTCTCTACCTTTAGTTGTGGAGTTTGTTCTGCCAGTCTTCGGGTTAGCTTTCTGGTTATTTGCACTGATGTGAGTGTTATCTAGTTGTATCCCTGGACATGGTGAGCTTAGGCTTCTCTTACTGTGTCATCTTCCCTTTAGTTAACTGTCTTTCATCTCTGATCTTTATTTTTTCCTTTCTTGTACTAACTTTGGGCTTTGTTTATTCTTCTATTAGGTGTAAAGTTAAATTGTTTATTTGAGATTTTTCTTGGTTTTTGAGGTAGGCCTGTATCACTATGAACTTCTCTTTTAGAACTGCCTTTACTGCATCCCATTGATTTTGGTATGTTGTATTTCCATTTTCATTTGTCTCAAGATACTTTTGATTTCACCTTTGATTTCTGTATTGACTCATTGGATGTTCAGTAGCACAATTGGTTGTTTAATCTTCATGTGTTTGTGACTTTTCCTGTTTTTCTCCAGGTTTTTTATTTCATAGATTGTGGTTAGAAAAGATGATTGATATAAGGTGCCTGAGTGGCTCAGTTGGTTGAGTGTCCACTTTTTTTTCTCTGTCAAAAATAATAAGTATTAAATTTTTTTTAAAAAAAGGGGCACCTGAGTGGTTCAGTCACTTAAGTGTCTGATTTCAGCATAGGTCTTGAACTCTTGGTTCATGGTTTTGAGCCCCATGTGGGGCTCTGTGTGACAGCCCAGAGCCTGTAGCCTACTTTGGATTCTGTGTCTCCCTCTCTGCCACTCCCCACTCACTCTTTGTCTCTCTTTCTCAAAAATAAATAAACATTAAAAAAACTTTTTAAAAGTTAAAGAAAAAAAAAAGGTGCTTGATATGATTTCAGTTTCTTAAATTTATTAAGACTTGTTTTGTGGCCTAACAAGTATTCTATCCTGGAGAATATTTCACATGCACTTGAGAATATTGTGTATTCTGCTGCTTTTGAATGGAATGCTCGCTCTCTATATATAAAGTCCATCTAGTGTGTCATTTAAGGCCAATGTTTCTAACGTTTCCATTAATATGATTGCAGTATTAAAGTCCCTTGGTATTGTATTGCTGTCAGTTTCTCTCTTTACAACTGTTAATATTTTCTTTATGTAACTAGGTGCATCTATGTTGGGTGCATAAATATTTACAAATGTTCTATCTTCTGATAGTATATCCCTCCATCATTATGTAATGCCTATCTTTGTCCTATATCATAGACTGTTTTAAAGTATATTTTGTCTGGGGCGCCTGGGTGGCTTAGTCGGTTAAGCGTCCGACTTTCGCTTAGGTCATGATCTCGCGGTTCGTGGGTTCGAGCCCTGTGTCGGGCTCTGTGCTGACTGCCAGCTCAGAGCCTGGAGCCTGTTTCAGTCTGTGACTCCCTCTCTCTCTGACCCTCCCCTGTTCACGCTGTCTTCCTCTCTCCTAGAAATAAATAAAACATTAAAAAAAAAAAAAGCTGTTAAAAATTAAAAAAAAAATAAAGTGTATTTTGTCTGATATAAGTATAGCTACTTTTTTAGTTTCCATTTGCATGGAACATCTTTTGCCATCCCTTTACTTTCAGTCTGTGTGCGTCCTTGTATCTCAAATGATTTTCATGTAAGCAGCATGTAGATGAGTCTTGTTATTTTAATTCATTCAGCCATTCTATGTAGTTTGATAGAGCACTATGTAGAGCATTTACATTGAACTTAATTGTTGATAGCTATGTATTCATTGCCATTTTTATTTTTATTTTATTTTTATTTTCTTTATTTTCTTTCTTTCTTTCTTTCTTTCTTTATTTACTTTTACAAATAGTTTATGGTCAAATTAGTTTCTGCATAACACCCAGTCCTCATCCCCACAAGTGTCCTCCTCCATGCCCACCCTTCCTCCTCCCCACATCCACCAGTCCTCAGTTTTTGTCAGCATTCAAGTGTCTCTCATGGTTTGCCTCTCTCCCTTTCCCCCACCATTTCCGCCCTTCTTCTCCCC
The DNA here is from genome assembly GCA_017311185.1 of Proteles cristata cristata. Classification (NCBI taxonomy): domain Eukaryota; kingdom Metazoa; phylum Chordata; class Mammalia; order Carnivora; family Hyaenidae; genus Proteles; species Proteles cristata. The sequence goes on along the minus strand of JAESUZ010005612.1, from coordinate 1,415,868 downwards.
CTTGGTCCTCTGTTAAGTGCCTCCTAATCTCCTATACGTGCACACATATGATATTTGTCCTTCTCTGCCTGACTTATTTCGCTCAGCATAACACCCTCAAGGTCCATCCATGTTGCTATACATGGCCAGATTTCATTGTTTCTCATGGCCATGTAGTATTCCATGGTATAGATAAACCACATCTTCTTGATCCATTCATCTGTTGATGGACACTTAGGCTCTTTCCATGTTTTAGTTATTGTGGAGAGTGCTGCTATAAACATTGGGGTCCATGTGCTCCTATGCCTCAGCATTTCTGTATCCCTTGGGTAAATTCCTAGCAGTGCTATTGCTGGGTCATAGGGGAGTTCTGTTGTTAGTTTCCTTAGGAACCTACACACTGTTTTCCAGAGGGGCTGTACCAGTTTACATTCCCACCAACAATGTAGGAGGGTGCCCGTTTCTCCACATCCTCGCCAGCATCTAGAGTTCTCTGATTGGCTCATTTTAGCCACTCTGACTGGCGTGAGGTGGTATCTCAGTGTGGTTTTGATTTGTATTTCCCTGATGAGGAGTGATGCTGAGCATCGTTTCATGTGTCTGTTGGCCATCTGGATGTCCTCTTTTGGAGAAGTGTCTGTTCATATCTTCTGCCCATTTCCTCACTGGGTTGTTTGTTTTTCGGGCGTGTAGTTTGGTGAGTTCCTTGTAGATTCTGGATATCAACCCTTTATCTGATATGTCATTTGCAGCTATCTTTTCCCTTTCTGTTGGTTGCCTATTAGTTTTCTGGGTTGTTTCCTTGGCTGTGCAGAAGCTTTTAATCTTGAGGAGGTCCCAACAGTTTATTTTTGCTCTTGATTCCCTTGCTTTTGGGGATGTGTCGAGTAAGAAGTTGCTGCGGTGGAGGTCAAGGAGGTTGTTTCCTGCTTTCTCCTCTAGGGTGTTGATAGTTTCCTGTCTCACGTTCAGGTCCTTTATCCATTTTGAGTTTATTTTTGTGCATGGTGTGAGAAAATGATGTAGTTTCATTCTTCTGCATGTTGCTGTCCAGTTCTCCCAACACCATCTGTTAAAAAGGCTGTCTTTTTCCATTGGATATTCTTTCCTGCTTTGTCAAAGATTAGTTGGCTGTATACTTTTGGGTCCACTTCTGAGTTCTCAATTCTGTTCCATTGGTCTATGTGTCTGTTTTTGTGCCAATACCATACTGTCTTGATGATGACAGCTTTGTAGTAGAGGCTAAAGTCTGGGATGATGATCCCTCCCGTTTTGGTTTTATTTTTCAGGATTACTTTGGCTATTCGGGGTCTTTTGTGGTTCCATACAAATTTTTGGATAGTTTGTTCTAGTTTTGAGAAGTATGCTGGTGCAACTTTGATTGGAATTGCATTGAATGTGTAGAGTGCCTTAGGTAGTAATGACATCTTAACTATATTTATTCTTCCTATCCATGAACATGGAATGTTTTCCATTTCTTTGTGTCTTCTTCAATTTCCTTCATAAGTTTTCTATAGTTTTCCTCATACAGATCTCTTGTATCCTTGGTTAGGTTTATTCCGAGGTATTTTATGGCTTTTTGTGCAATTGTGAATGGGATCAGTTTCTTGATTTCTCTTTCTGTTGCTTCATTGTTGGTGTATAAAAATGCAACCGATTTCTGTACGTTGATTTTGTACCCTGCAACTTGGCTGAATTCTTGGATCAGTTCTAGTAGGCTTCTGGTGGAGTCTGTCGGGTTTTCCATGTAGAGTATCATGTCATCTGCGAAGAGTGAAAGTTTGACTTCCTCTTTGCCAATTCTGATGCCTTTGATTTCCTTTTGGTGTCTGATGGCTGATGCTAGGACTTCAGCACTATGTTAAACAGCAGTGGTGAGAGTGGGCATCCCTGTCGTGTTCCTGATCTCAGGGGGAAAGCTCTGAGTTTTTCCCCGTTGAGGATGATGTTAGCTGAAGGCTTCTCATAGATGGCTTTGATGATGTTTAAGTAGGTTCCTTCTATCCCAACTTTCTCGAGAGTCTTTATTAAGAAGGGATGCTGTATTTTGTCAAATGCTTTTCTGCATCTATTGACAGGATCATATGGTTTTTATCTTTTCTTTTATTGATATGATGTATCACATGGATTGATTTGCGAATGTTGAACCAGCCCTGTAACCCAGGAATGAATCCCACTTGATCTTGGTAGATGATTCTTTTTATGTGCTACTGGATTCGATTTGCAAGGATCTTGTTGAGAATTTTTGCATCCGTATTCATCAAGGATATTGGCCTGTAGTTCTCTTTTTTTGCTGGATCTCTGTCTGGCTTGGGAATCAGTGTGATGCTGGCTTCATAAAATGAGTCCAGGAGTTTTCCTTCACTTTCTATTTTTTGGAATAGCTTGAGAAGAATTGGGATTAATTCTGTTTTAAATGTCTGGCAGAATTCCCCAGGGAAGCCATCAGGTCCAGGGCTCTTATTTGTTGGGAGATTTTTGATCACTGATTCAATTTCTTCACTCGTTATGGGTCTGTTCAGGTTTTCTATTTCTTCCCGTGTGAATTTTGGTAGTGAGTGTGTGTTTAGGAATTTGTCCATTTCTTCTAAGTTGTCCAATTTGTTGGCATATAATTTTTCATAGTATTCCCTGATAATTGCTTGTATTTCTGAGGGGTTGGTTGTAATAAGTCCATTTTCATTCATAATTTTGTCTATTTGGGTGCTCTCTCTTTTCTTTTGGAAAAGTCTGGCTAGAGGTTTGTCAATTTTGTTTACTTTTTCAAAAAACCAACTCTTGGTTTCATGGATCTGTTCAATTGTTTCTTTGGTCTCTATGTATTTATTTCTGCTCCAATTTTTACTATTTCCCTTCTTCTACTGGGTTTAGGGCGTTCTTGTTGCTCTGCCTCTAGTTCTTTTAGGTGAGCTGTTAGATTTTGGACTTGCGCTTTTTCTAATCTCTTGAAATAGGCCTGGAGAGCAATGTACTTTCCTCTTAGGACTGCCTTTGCCGCATCCCATAGATTTTGAATTGTTGTGTTTTCATTTTCATTTGTTTCCATATATTTTTAATTTCATCTCTAATTGCCTGATTGGCCCATTCATTCTTTAGAAGGGTGTTCTTTAACCTCCATGTTTTTGGAAGTTTCCAGACTTCTTCCTGTAATTGATTTCAAGTTTCAAAGCATTGTGATCTGACAGTGTGCATGGTATGATCTCTATTCTTTTATATTTATTGAGGGCTGCTTTATGTCCCAGTATGTGATCTATCTTGGAGAATGTGCCATGTGCACTTGAGAAGAAAGTAAATTTCCTGGCCTCAGGATGTAAAGTTCTAAATATATCCGTCAGATCCATCTGGTCCAATGTGTCTTTCAAGTCCATTATTTCTTTAGTGATTTTCTGTCTGGTTGACCTATCCATTGCTGTAAGCGGAGTATTAAAGTCCCCTGCTATTAGCACATTCTTATCTATAAGCTTGTTTCTGTTTGTGATTGTTTTAGATATTTAGGTGCTTCCATATTCGGTGCATAGACATTTATGATTGTTAGTTCTTCCTGATGGATGGACCCTGTAATTATTATGTAGTGCCCTTCTTCATCTCTTGTGATTGTCTTTAATTTAAAGTCCAGTTTGTCTGATATAAGTATCGCTACTCCGGCTTTCTTTTGATTTCCTGTAGCATGATGTATATTTCTCCATCCCCTCACTTTTAATCTGAAGGTATCTTCCCGTCTAAAATGAGTCTCTTGTAGACAGTATATAGATGGATTTTGTTTTTTAATCCATTCTGCTACCCTATGTCTTTTGATTGGAGCATTCAGCCCATTTACATTCAGTGTTATTATTGAAATATGTGGGTTTAGAGTCTTTGTATCTTTTGTAGGGTTCATGTTTGAGGTGGTGTCTCTAGAATCTTTGTTACTTGCAACCTTTCCTTCAGAGCATCCCCCTCAGGATTTCTTGTAGGGCTGGCTTCGTGGTGACAAATTCTTTCAATTTCTGTTTGTTTGGAAAGGTTTTTATCTCTCCTTCTATTTTGAGTGACAGGCTTGTCGGATAGAGGATTCTTGGCTGCATATTTTTACTGTTCATCACATTGAAGATCTCTTGCCATTCCTTTCTGGCCTGCCACGGTTCAGTAGATAGGTCTGTCACCACTCTGATGGGTTTCCCTTTGTATGTGAGGGCCCTTTTCTCCCTAGCTGCTTTCAAAATTCCCTCTTTGTCCTTGTATTTTGCCATTTTTACGATGATATGTCGTGCAGAAGATCGATTTAAATTACGTCTGAGGGGAGTCCTCTGAGCCTCTTGTATTTCCACATTTACTTCCTTCCCCAGGTCGGGGAAGTTCTCTGCTATAATTTGTTCCAGGACTCCTTCAGCACCTTTCCCTCTCTCTTCCTCTTCTGGGATTCCTATGATACGGATATTGTTGCGTTTGACTGTATCGCTGAGCTCTCGAATTCTTCTTTCCTGTTCCTGGATCAGTTTGTCTCTTTTTTTGTCAGCTTCTTGTTTTTCTATAATGGTGTCTTCTAAATCACTTATTCTCCTTTCTGCCTCTTCAATCCGTGCATTGGAGGCCTCTAATTTATTATGGATCTCATTTATCGCATTTTTTAATTCTTCATGCCTATTTTTATTTTCCATTCTGTCTGTAGCCATAGTTTCTTTGATGTCCCCTATGTTTTTTTCAAGCCCTGCTATTAATTTCACCATTATTATTCTAAAATCTTGTCCACTTATGCTGCTGATATCTGTTTTGAGCAGTTCATTAGCTGTCATTTCTTCTTGGAGTTTCTTTGGAGGAGAGGTCTTTCGTTTCGTCATTTTAGTTACCTTTCCGGCTCTTGTTGGTTTTAAAGACCTGTTTCTATGAGCACTGCTATATCCAAGAAGACTCTTTGACTTTCCAGGGCGTATCGTTTCAGAGATTGTTTTTTGAATGGTATCCGTCGGTCTCTCTTGTTGGGACCTTAGTTATTTTATTTTCCTATTCGTAGTGATATTTGGGACTCTTCACCTTGTGTACTCTAGCTTGTTTCTTGAGGTAGCCCTGGAAAAGAAAACAGACAGACAAACACACAGGGAGCAGGAGTACACAAACTCACAGGCTAATTCAACTAACATGCAAAGCGAGATGGAAAACGAAAAAGTTAAGAGAAAAGACGGAGGAGGGAGGGCGAATAATAGGGAGCATAAAATACATAAAAGGGTCAAAAAGGGGAAAAGAAAAGGAAAAAAGAAAACCGATGGACAAAGAACGGTTTAAAGCATATACCTGGATTTCCCAGCTACAGTTAAATAGCCGTGTGTATGCAGTGCTGGTTGAAGAGCATAGAGAAAAAGAGAGAAGGCAGGGCGAGACGAGGCAGATTTGGAAATAGAATGAACAGGCAGAAGGGATAAGAAGCTTTTTTCAAAGATGTAAAGGGTAGAATGTGGTTGGATAGGTGAGAGAAGGATGCTGGAATTATTCAGAGAAACTATATAGTCTAGTTACTCCTGAGAGAAATAGCTGAAAAAGTCGGTAGGTGTAGAATTTACATTTACAGAATGGACTTGTTGTGATTGTTTAAGCAAGCTGGTGGCCAGAGTTAATCAGGTCAGTGTTTTGGGGAAAAAAGCGAGAAAAGAGAAAGAAGAAGAAAAAAAGAGAAAAGAAAGGGGAAAAGAAAGAAGGAAAAAAAAAGGAAAAAAACAAAAAAAGGGAAAAAAAACAAAGAAAAGGAAGAAAAAAAAAAGGAAAAAAGAAAGAGAAAAAAAAAAAGGGAGGAGGGCACCTCTCAGGCAGGGATGGGCGTGGCGTGATCCGATGCCTCAGGCGGGGGTTCTGCATTGGCGATTGTGGGGAGGAGAGTGACGGTGCTCCAGTCCCTTCTTGAACCCCGCGCTGCAGCTCACTTTTTTTTGGCGTGTCAACTCCCCGTTCCAGGGACGCAGCCGAAGTTGGTTGCACTCTTCAACCCAGGCCAGTTCCACTCTCTAAATCCCAGGCCGCGCGCCCCGCTGAAGTTGCCTTAGACACAGCTTCCCAGACAACCCCCTCGGGCTATTCCAGGCTCCCTGCTGAGCTCTGGGGGCGGAGTCAGAATCGCTGCTTCCTTCTCTGGGTCCGGCTGGCGCGCATGCGCGGGGGCTTGCCTGCCGGGTCTGCGTAGCCTGAGCCCGCTGGAGTGAGGAAAACCGGGTCTCTCTATGGCTCGTCACCCGAAACACGAACTCACAGGCAAATTTCCCTGTTTTTAGCTCTTTGCCTTCCCTCTCGAGTTCCAGCCAGCCAGGAGCGCGGATGCCCAGTGTCTGCGCGGCTCTTTCAGGGGTCCCGGCCGCCCTGGAGCTACAATGGCGGCAGGTGCGCCGCCGCCGCTCTGAAATCCAACCTCCAGGAGTGGCACAAAGAAGCAGTTTGTGTGCTCAGCCGCCCCCAGGACCAGTTGGCGCGAGGGGACCTGGTGTGCAGGTATTTGGCAAGTACGGTCTTTCTATGCACCGAGCAGAAGTTTCCCCCCCCGCCCCCCCGAGCAGAGGTTTTTCTGTTTTGGACTCCCTCCTTTTCTCCTCTCACTCCCCATAGAGGGTAGAGGGGGATCGCCTCCCACCCTGGAGTCTCCGATCCCGGCCCGATTTTATCTTCCCCGGTTCGCACTCACGTTAGAAGGCTTTCTCAGTGGATTCTGTGTCCTTTTTCTCCCAGTCTCTCAGGTTTTGTAAGGTTTCCAATGGCTTCAGATCTTTTCTGTGTGATGTATGGGCGCGAGTGCAAGTACGGAGCTCCTTACTTCTCCGCCATCTTGCCCTCTATTCTTCATTGCCATTTTTAATTTGTTTTCTGACAAGTGATTTCTTTCTGTTTTCTTCTCTTGCTCTATTCCCTTGTGGTTTGATGCCTTTTTTTCGTGTAATGCTTAGACTGCTTTCTCATTATTCTTCATGTATCTTCTGTAGGCTTTTGCTTTATTGTAACATATAACGACTTAAATATATAACCATTTATTTTAAGATGATAGCAAGTTAAATTTTATCACATTCTAAACCTCTACCTTTTTACTCCTTCCAAATATTTATGTTTCTGAAGTCATATTTTACATTTTTTTCTTTTGCATATCTCTTAGCTAATTATAGTAGCTATAGTTATTTTTACTACTTTTGCCTTTTAACCTTCATACTAGCTTTATAAGTGATTAATCCATTGCCTTTCCTATGTATTTACGTTTACTAGTGAGATTTTTACTTTCATATGTTTTCTCATTCCTGATTAGTGCCCTTTCCTTTCTGCTTAAAGAATTCCCTTTAACATTTCCTCTAAGGACAATTTAGTGATAATGAATTTCTTTTCCTTTTGCTTGTCTGAAAAAAGTCTTGTTTCTCCTTCTACTCTGAATGATAACCTTTCTAGATAGAGTATTCTTAGTTGGAAATATTTTACTTTCAGCACTTTATATATATCATGCCACCCTTTCTGGCTTGTAAAGTTTTTACTGAACATTCTGCTCAAGGTCTTAATGGGAGTTTCCTTGTATGTAATAAGTTGTTTTTCTCTTGCTTCTTTTCTTTTAAGATTCTCTCTTTAACATTTTAATTATAATGTATCTTGGTATGGATCTTTTTTGGTTCCTCTTATTTAGAACTATCTGGCCTTTCTCGATCTGGATGTCTGTTTCTTTCCCCATATTAGGGAATTTTTCAGCCTGTATTTTTCCAGTAAGTTTTCTACCTTTTTCTCTGTCTTTTCTCCTTCTGAAACCCCTATAATGCAAATATCGTCCCATTGGTCCCTTAAGCTATCTTCACTTTTCAAAATATTATCTCTTAAAAAATTTTTTTAAATGTTTTATTTATCTGAGAGAGAGACACACACAGCATGAACATGGGAGGGTCAGAGAGAAAGGGAGACAACAGAATCTGAAGCAGGCTCCAGGCTCTGAGCTGGCTGTCAGCACAGAGCCTGATGTGGGGCTCGAACCCATGAACCATGAGATCATGACCTGAGCCAAAGTCGGACCCTTAACTGACTGAGCCACCCAGGTGACCCTCAAAATATTTTCTTTTTGGTGCTCTGGGTGATATCCACTGCCCAGTGGATGATGTTTTTCACACCATTGATCCTTTCTTCTGCTTCATCTAGTCTGCTATTGAATCACTCTAGTGTATTTTTCACTTCAGTTGTTGTATTCTTTAGCTCTGTGACTTCTGTTTGATGCTTTCTTATATTTTCTGTCTCTTTGTTGAAGCATTCCCTATGTTCATCTATTCTTTTCCTGAGTTCAGTGAGCATCTTTTATAAACTTTTTTTTTTTAACTCTTTATCAGGTAAATTACTTATCTTCATTTTGTTAAAGTTTTATTGAGTTTTTATCTTGTTCATTCATTTGGAACATATTTTTGTTTCCTTATTTTGCTTGACTCTGTGTTCATTTCTATGTATTAGGTGGAAGAGCTACCTCTCCCAGTCTTGAAGGACTGTCCTCATAAAAGAGATGAACCCTATCATTCAACTTTGCCATAGTTCACCTTTGTGATCATCCAAGCAACCTGATTTTATTCTTTGTAGGTTCTAGTAGTCAAGAGTATGTTAAGACCTTTCAGTGTTCTAAAGGGAGGCATCTCAGTCATCACCAAGGTTCAGGCTGATTGAAAGCCTGATTCCCAGGCAGTAGCTTTTAAAGTGTACAAATGTATACAGGCCTAGGCGACTGAGTTTGTCAACCTTGCTGGCCTCCTGTCCAGGCAGTGTGAAGGTGTCCACAGGTGAGAGTTGCAAAAATTGGAGCTCTATATGAGTGTATAAACCTGTTTCTGGGTGGTACTGACAAACTGTAATGGGCCAAGGAAGAGCATTAAAGTGGATTCTCCCAGCTTATGTTTCATGAATATGTGGCAAATCTGAAGCCTGCCCCTCAGACTGAAGCTACATGACTAGAAAATAGGTCATTTTCACAAGAAGACTGGGAGTTTGTTTCAATCTGCTGTCTGTAATGCCTTAGGGGTGGTAGCCTCCCAGGAATGGTCTCTTCAATTGTTTCAATCCTGTGGTGCTTAGAAACAGAAGCCCCCTACTCCCTAGGCCATCAGAACTAGGTGATCAAGAGTTGTCTCCTTTGTGGGCTGTGTATGCCTACCAGCTATAGTGGGGTAGAAGGAGAGCACAGGGCTGGGGTACACCTGCCAGCTGTAGCAGGACAGTGGGGGAGTACAAAGCTGTAGCATGCCTTTTGGCTATTGCTTTTGTGATGCAGCATAAAAGTGCAGGATTAGGGCATATCCGCCAGCTTTATTAAGGTATTGTAGAATATTCTATTTTTTTAAAATACTTTCATGATTTGATAAATTTTTATTATTTCCTCTTCATAACTTTTAAATTAAAAAATTAATTTTAATGTTTTTATTTATTTTTGAGAGAGGGAGAGAGACCGAGCATAAACATGGGAGGGGCAGAGAGGGGAGACACAGAATCTGAAGGAGGTTCCAGGCTCTGAGCTGTCAGCACAGAGCCCAACACGGGGTTCAAACTCACAAATCGTAAAATCATGACCTGAGCTGAAGTCGGACGCTTAACCAACTGAACCACCAAGGTGCCCCTATAATTTTTAAATTTTAATTCCAGTATAATTAACATACAGTTTTATATTAGCTTCAAGTGTACAATATGGTGATTCAACAATGCTATACATTATTCTGCGCTCATCATGATAAATGTACTCTTAATCCCCTTTTCCTATTTTATACATCCCCCCTCCCACCTCCTCTCTGTTAAACGTCCGTTTACCAGACTTTATAGTTAAGAGTCTGTTTTTTGGGTTTGTCTCTTTTTTCCTTTGGTCATTCATTTGATTTCTTAAGTTCCACATATGAGTGAAATCACATGATATTTGTTTTTCTCTGAGTGGCTTATTTCACTTAGCATTATACCCTCTAGATCCATCCATGTTTTTGCAAATGGCAAGATTTCATTCATTTTTTATAGCTGAATAATACTGCATTATACAAATATACCACATCTTTATCCATTCATCTGTCAATGGACACTTGGTCTGCTTCCATAATTTGGCTATTGTAAATAATACTATAATAAATGTAGGGCTATGTATATCTTTTCAAATTATTGTTTTCACATTCTTTGGGTAAATACTCCATACTAGAATTACTGGATCATATGGTAATTCTATTTTTAATTTTTTGACGAACTTCTTTACTGTTTTCCATGTGGCTGCACCAGTGTCATTCCTACATTGTTGGATATTCTTTTTTTCTTAAAATTTTTAAATGTTTATTTATTTTTGAGAGAGTGAGAGAGACATAGTGTGAGCAGTGGAGGGACAGAGAGAGAGGGAGACATAGAATCTGAAGCAGGTTCCAGGCTCTGAGCCGTTAGCAGAGAGCCTGACATGGGGCTCAAACTCACAAACCATGAGAACGTGACCTGAACCAAAGTCTAATGCTTAGCCAACCCAGCCACCCAGGCAGGCACCCCTGGATATTCTTAAAAATACTTCTTTAACTGCCAGAATTCAAACTAAAATGCCAATTTGTATTATAGAATTTAAAAATTTAATCCTTCAGGTTCTTATGTTTCAATTTCATGGTGATCATCATGTTTTTCAAAATCGTATTGTCAGATTGTACCTCTCTTCCCAGCTCACCTGTTTTTTCCCCTTCTAAGCATATAGTTTCTGCTAAAAGGGGATATTTTTTAAATTTATAAAAATAAAACATCGGCATTTAAAATATTTAAAAAACATATAAACTCACTAAATATAACCTTTTTACATTTTAATCCTTCCAACTTAATACTTGATGATAGATACCATTTAATAGTTTCGAATTTCCTTCCAGCTTTTTTTCTTTTCAGCATAAACTGGATCATACTTTACATAGTTTGTAACTTTAATTTTTCCACTCAACATTTTATTGACATCTTATAATGCCAGTGCATATTGATCTACTTTATAATCTTTAACACCTGTATAGTATTTTAGTGTATATATATCTTTATAAGTCCCTTAGTACCTTACTTTTCCAATAACAAATTATAATATCATAGATGAAAATTGGGTTAATGTCTTTTTGAACTTTCATATGTGTTTTTGTGGGAAACATTCTTATTCATCTTTACCTCCCAGCTCTATCATACCAATCTGTCTCAATATACCTTAGTGTGCTGAAGAGACATGCCCACATAGAACCTCAGAATGTGACATTTAAAAAAATATGTTTATTTATTTTTGAGAGAGAGAGAGACAGAATCTGAAGCAGCCTCCCGGCTCTGAGCTATCAGCACAGAGCCCAACATGAGCTTGAATTCACAATCTGTGAGATCATGACCTGAGCCAAAGTTGAATGCTCAACTGATTTATCCACCCAGGTACCCTTATTTATTTATTTATTTTACTTAAGATATTCTTTTTCAAAGTTTATTTATTTTGAGAGAGAGTGTGCGTGTGTGTGCATGTGCATGGACAGGCAAAAGGCAGAGGGAGAATCCCAAGCTGGTTCTGCACTGTCAGCAAGGCGTCTAGCAAGGCTTAAACTCCTGGACTGTGAGACCATGACCTGAGCCAAAATCAGAATCAGATGACGCTTAATCAACTGAGCCACCCAGGTGCCCTGTGACCTTATTTTGAATATGGGTATTTACAGAAATAATTAAGTTTAGGATTTCACGATGATATCATCCTGGATTTAGGGTGGACCAGTGACTGTTGCCCTTATAAGAGAAAGAAAAGGGAGATTTGATACAAAGACACAGAGAGAAGGCCATGTAAAAGACAAAGAAGGAGACTGGAGTGATACGTTTACAATCCAAGAAACTCCAAAAATTGCTGGCAGTCACCAGAAGCTAGGAAAGGGTCATGGAATAGATTTTCCCTTAGGGCTTTCAGAAAGAACCAACCCTGCTTATATCAGACTCATAGGTTCCAGAACTGTGAGAGAATATATTTCTATTGTTTAAGCTACCAAGTTGGTAGTGATTTGTTAGAGCAACCGTAGGAAACTACTATACTATACCTGTCACGTTTTAAAATTTTTCAGTAGTTCTCCTGGCTTTGGAAAAAGTATGATCTTCCTCACGGAGTCCTAAGGCCTGTATGCCCCAGCTCCCTCACCGTCGTATTTTGTGCGCTTTCCTTTACCTGGCTTGTGTACTGCTGCTTCCTCAAGCTGTTTCAGGAATCTTGCCCCTATGAAGATTATTTGTATTTTTTCAATGTTTTCTCTCTTGGAGAACATTCCCAGTCAGCGATAAGCCCTCCATGACTCCTACCCTTAAAGTAATCATTATATTGACTGAACTTTGCATCTCTTTTTTGGAAGCCCTTATGCCTTTCTACTACCTATGATAAATGTATGTGTACTTAGCATTCTTACTAGATTATAACTCTTCCAGGATTCAGTCTATGTCTTACCCATTTCTCTATCCTATGTGGGACCTCTTATGGACTAAATGTTTGTATCACCCTGAAATTTATATGTTGAAGCCCCAGCCCCTATTGAGGCTTCTAGGAGGTAATTAAGCTTAGATGAGCTCATAAAGAACGGGCCTCCATGATAGATTTAGTGCCCTGTTAAGAAGAGGAAGAACCATGAGAGTTCTCTTTCTCTCCATGTACACACACTGAAGAAAAGCCATTTGAACATACACCAAGAAGGAGGCTGTTTATAGGCAAGGAAGAGAGCCTTAACCAACAAGTGAATCTTCCAGCAGCTTGATTTTGGACTTCCCAGCCCCCAAATTCTGAGAAATAAATATCTATTGTTTAAGTCACTAGGTTAGAGTGTATTTTGTTATAACAGCTCGAGCGTACTCAGACAGGGCCTGGTTTAGTGTCTGAAACATTGAGGATGGTTAATACATAATTGCTTTTGTTGAATATGTGTTTAACCAACTGCCTGACTAAATGAATCATTATGGTACTTCCAAGTAGTGTCAATATTCTCTGAAAATGTCTCTTATTTTTAAATATAAAAATTCTAAATAGTAACTATAATACAGAAAAGTGCATAAAAATATGCAGTTTCATGAATGATTAAAAATCAAGCACCTGTGTAAACTGTCACCCAGGCCAAAAAATAGAACATCCCAGCACTCTAGAAGTAAATTGACTTGCTTGCTAATTGCAGCTTTTTCCTCACCCCAGAGATAACCACTGCCTTAACTTTTCTGAAAATTTTTGTATGTTTTCATCAGAATTTTTTTATTTTTGTGTCTCTTATTATTCATGTTATTAAACTTTGTATAAATGAAATAATTCTGTATTATTTTATGTCTGACTTCTTTTGTCCAACATAATGTTTGTAAGATTCACCAATGTGGTTGAATGTAGGTGCATTCTATTACTCATATGACTATACCATAGTTTATTTTTCCATTCAATTATCAGTAGAAATTTGGGTTGTTTCTTTATTTCTAGTTTGAGCTTACAATGAACAAATATGCTGTGAACATCCTTGTGCATATGTCGTGGTGTATGCATTTTCCTTCAAGGTATATTTCCCAAATAAAAATATTGAGTAAATATCTTCATCCTCAGTTGAAAACCTAAACAGTCTTCTAAAGTTGTACTAATTTATACCCCCACCAGAAGTAAATAAGAATTACTTTTGTTCTATATTCTCACCAAGATTTTATATTATCAAACTTTTAAATTGTAGCCAATCTGGTGGATGTTACATGTGGTATATTGTGGTTTAAATTTGTATTTCTCTGATCACTAATGAGATTGAGTACGTTTTCATATATTTATTGAACATTTGGAAACTTTCTTTTGTAAATTGAGGTATTTTTCATTATTATCTATTTGTTGTATGTCTTACTTACAGGATTCTGTGTGTGTGTGTACACACATTATATATGTATATATAAATTTATATATATGTGTATGTAGATATTTGGTCATGTGTTGTCCTTTGACATTGTATTTTTTTAAAAAGGTTCAAACCCCTTTAAATCATAATTTTGATTTCCTAATTTTCAACATATAATATTCAAACAAAACTATATGAACAAAATTAAGTAAAATAATAATAATAATAATAATAAAACAAAGTACTATATGGAGTGAGGAGTAAGGAGCTTAGCAAATTATCTCTCTAATAAACATCAACAAATCTTGAAAAATGTCAAAAACAACCATATAAAAAAGCAGAAATTCACTAAACACACACCCAAATTTTGAGAAGTTTATCCTATAACAACTACTGACCATTACATAAGAAAAGTAGGAGTTTTGGCACTTTAACCTGGGGTTGCTCTTGGCTCCACGTCTCTCCCCAGTTCCATCAGCATGGTAGCTCTACCAGGATGGGACATGCTGTGAGAACCAGCAGCTTTGCTGATGAAGGAGGCTGACTTGATTTAGTAAAATATACACAGAAACCTCGTGATACTAGGCATTATCAGAAATAGTAGTCATGTCAGTGGCCAATTAACAGGAAAAACCAATATTACAGATAACCTGAGGTTGTTATCCTGGTTTGGTCAAGCAACAGATTAGCAGACTAGCCAGAATTTTATCAGTGACATTCAGGGAATGAGACAGCCATGGTGGGCTTTATTAAGCCACCCTATTAGTCTTGATATAATAGAAGCCCATAGGTATGCACAAGCCTGTGTACTCACTCAAGAAAAACTAGAGATGACTTTAGTTATCCATATGTCTCTACCTTAATATGATGCCTTATGCATGTACAGAGGAGAAATCGATGGCTCTGTGGAAAGTAAAAGCAAGAAGACTTATCAATTGTGAACTTGAATGCATCCTTAAATTAAAACACAGATGCACTGGTAAGGTAGAAATCTTACTAGCTCAGAGTGTTTGAACATAACCTTTGACCAATTATTGGCTAATTACTAAATTATGTTTGTGCAGGGCAACTTTTAGGAAGTCAGGCTTAAATATGGAAACAAAACTTAAAAATAAAAACTGAGTAGAGACATAAGTGGCCCATTACTATAGAGAAGACAGAAGTAGTCCAGGTGAGTCACAGAACAGAGAAACAAAACTCAGCAAACCAACAACAACTCATGGAAAGAGAGATAAAAATCCAGAAATGTTATAATGTATTGTCTGAAAGGTTTAGTTTTTCCAAAAAAAATTATGATATGCAAAGAAACAGAAGAAAGTGATCCACTTTTTAAAGGAAAGTATAATAATGCTCATGCTTTCAATATTCACGCTTTTAAGAACTCATCAAACAGAGAATCTCAGTAAAAACACAGACTGGCCAAAAAGAACTAAATGGGAATAATGCCATTGGAAAGTAAAGTAACTGAAATGAAAAATTTACTAGAAGGAAATGAACATAATGTCTGAGCTGGCAGAAAAAGGAAGAAAACGTGAAGATATATCAATGAAAATTTTCCAATATGAAGAACAGAAAGAAAGGAATCAAAAAAGATGAGCAGAATATCAGAGATTTGTGGAATTAAGTTTATATGTAATGGAAGTTCCAGAAAGAGAGGAGAGAGCTAAAGGAGAAGAAAAATATTTAAAGAAATGATGGACAAATTCTTTTCAAATTTGAACAACAATAAAATAATTTACATATCTTGAAAGTTCAGTGAAACTTCCAAGTAGGATAAACAGAATGTCACACCTAGACATCATAGCCAAACTGCTGAAAGTCAAAGACAAAGAAAAAAATCTTTAAATCAATAAGAGAAGAATCATGTACAGAAAAACAACATGATTAACAACTGACTTCTCAGAAACAGTGGAGGCCAGAAGACAATGGGATGACAAACTTAAAGTGCTGGGGGAAAAGTGGTCAACTAAGAATTCTATATTCAGCCAAAAATTCTTTCAAAAATAAAGTGGAAATAAAAACATTCCCAGATAAACAAAGACAGAGAATTCACTACTGGAAGACCTGCCTTATTAGAAATATTAAAAAAAAATACTTTGGGCTGAAAGAAGATGACACCAGATATTAATTTTTAAAAACTATGACTAATATACTGAGGGATAATATAAGCAGAGAGTTGGAAATTCTAAGAAAGAACCAGAAAAGATACTATAAAGATCAAAAACACTGTAACAGAATTAAAGAATATCATTAATATGTTCATTAGTAAATTGGACATGGCTGAGGAAAGAATCTGTGAGCTTGAGGATATGGCAGTAGACTCTTCCAGAACTGAAAAGCAAAGAGAAAAACCCAACAAAATATCAAGAACTGTGCACAACTATTAAAGGTGTAAATATATGTAATGTGAATACCAGTAGGAGAAAAAAGAGAGAAAGAAACAGAAGCAGTATTTGAAGTGATAATGACTGAGAATTTTCCCAAATTAATGTATGACACTAGGAAGCACAGAGAACACTGGACAGGATAAATATCAAAAGAAAATTATACCTATAAACATAGTCACACTACAGGAAATCAAAGACTCCTGAAAGAAGCCAGAGAGGGGAATAAGATCTTTCCTATATTAGAACTACATCTGATTTCTACTCAGAAACAGTGGAAGCAAGAAAAAAGTGGAGTGGATATTTTAAGTGTTGAGAGAGAAATTACACAGCCAGAATTTTGTACCCTGAAAAATTATCCTCAAAAGTGAAGGAGAAATAGACTTTTTCAGACAAAAATTGAGGGAATTTTTCCCCCCAGTACTGACTTTCAAGAAATGTAAAAGAAGTTCTTAGAGAGAAAGAAAATGATGTAGGTCAGGAATTTTGTTCTACATAAATCAGAACTTCAGAAAATGAAAAGGAAGATATAATAAAATTTTTAAATTTTCTTATTCTAAATTGATCTGTCTGTTGAAAATAATAGCAATGTTTCTATACTACAGTGGTTATCATGTTCACCTGACAAAGTAATAATAGCAACAATATATTTAATTATGTATTCTTAAATAAAAATATATTTATATGTGTGTGTTTATGAATACTATGTATAAGTGAGTGACAGCAATAATACAAGGCACAGGAGGGAAGAATTAGGAATATTTTGCTATTATAGAATACTTATACTACTTGTGAAGTGACATAGTGTTATTTGAAGCTGGATTTGGATTAGTTGTAAGTTTACACAGCAAGCTCTAAGGCAACCAGCCACTAAAACAGTAAAAAAAAAAAAAAAAAAAAAAAGAAGTCTAATTAATATGCTAAAAAAGTAGATAAATTGAATAATATAAAATATTAAGTTAAAATCACAAAAGGCAGAAAAAGCGTGGAAGACAAAAATAGGAGCAAAGAACAAGGGCAACAAAAAACTAACAAATCTGGTGGTAGTAATCCAAGTATATTGATATCTACTTTAAACATCAAAGATCTAAATATACTATTTAAAAACACAAATTGTCAGAAGTGATCTAAAAACAAGAACCAACAATAATGCACATATATAAATAAAAATATAAATACACATATAAATTAAAAGTGAAGGGATAGAGAATGATATACCATGCTAACAGTAATCAAAAGAGCAGGAGTAGGTATATTAATTTCAGCCTGAGCAGAATTTAAAGCAAGGGAAGTTATCAAGGAAAAAGAATGGCATTGTATAATGATAGAGGACAATATTCCAAGAAGACATAACAGTCCTTAGTGCCTATATATCCAACAACAGAGTGTCTAAATATGTGAGAGAAAACTTGATAGAACTTCAAGGAGAAAGAGTTTAATCTGCTATCACGGTTGGAGATTTTAACATTCCTCTAGCAGAAATGGACAGATACAGCAGGCAGAAGATCAGTAGGGAAGTAGATGAACTCAACAACGCCATCATTCAGCAGGATATAATGGACATTTATAGATGATCTCATCTAAGAACTGCAGAATACATATACTTCTTAGTCTTACATGGAACTTTCACTGAGACAGACCACATTCTGGGCTATAAAATACCCCTGAACAAATTTAAAAGTATAGAAATCATACAGTGTTTGCTTTCAGACCACAATAGAATTAAACAAGAAATCCAACACAGAAAGATAGCTGGAAAGTGCCAAAATATTTAGAGGTTAAACAATACACTTTTAAATAACACATGGGTCAAAGAAGAAATCTCAAGAGAAAGGGAACAAAAATTTGAAAACACAACTTACTAGAATCTGTGGGATGCAGCAAAAACAGTGCTTAGAGAGAAATATATAGCATTGAATGCAATGCATATATTAGACAAGAAGAAAGACCTAAAATGAATCATCTAACCATCCCTCTTAGGAAACTAGAAAATAGAAAGTTAAATAAAAAGTAAGCAGAAGAAAAGAAATAATAAGGCATTAGGGAAGAGATCAGTGGAATGGAAAGTACAAAATTAATAGAGAAAATCAAAGAAACTAAAAGCTGGGTCTTTGAAAAGATCAGTAAAATTGATAGACCTCTAGCCAGAGTGGCTAAGAAAGAAAGAAAGGACACAAATTACTAATATCAGAAATGAAAGAGGGTTCATCACTACAGATACCATAGACACTAAGAAGATAATAAAAGAATTTTCTGAACAACTCTATATCCACAGATTTGATAAATTAATTGGACAGTTTCTTGAAAAACACAACTTGCCAATACTCACACACCAGAATAAATAGAAAATCTGACTAGGCCAATAGCTATTAAAGAAATAGAATCAATAATTAATAACCTTCCAAAACAGATCTAGGTGGGTTGACTGGTGAATTCTACCAAGTGATTAAGCGGAAATTATGCCAGTTCTCTCCATTCTCTTTCAGAAGATAGAAGCATAGAGAATACTTCCTAACTTAGTCTATAAGGTCAGCATTGTCCCAATACCAAAACCAGACAATGATATTCAAAGAAAAAGAAAAATACAGTGTAATATCTTTTCATGAATATGGAGGCAAAAAATCCTCAACAAAATATTAGCAAATCTAATTTAACACTGTATAAATACAATTATATGCAAAAAGTGGGATTTATTCCGGATATGTAAGGATGCTTCAATACTGGAAAATCAGTTAATGTACTCCCTCATATCAGTAATCTAAAGATGGAAAAATTCACGTGATCATGTCAACGAGTGTAGAAAAAGCATTTGACAAAATCCAACACCCATTAATGATAGAAACTCTCAGCAAATCATGAGTAAAGGGAGACTTTTCAACTTGATAAAGGACATTTACAAAATATCTACAGCTAACATCAAACTTAATAATGGGAGACTTGACATTTTTTAAAAAAATGTTTTAGGGGCGCCTGGGTGGCTTAGTTGGTTAAGCGTCCAACTTTCGCTTAGGTCATGATCTCGCGGTTCGTGGGTTCGAGCCCCGCGTCGGGCTCTGTGCTGACTGCCAGCTCGGAGCCTGGAGCCTGTTTCAGTCTGTGACTCCCTCTGTCTCTGGCCCTCCCCTGCTCATGCTGTCTCTCTCTCTCTCCTAGAAATAAATAAAACATTAAAAAAAATTAAAAAAATGTTTTAATTTATTTTTGAGAGAGAGAGAGAGAGAGCGCATGAGCAGGCATGAGCAGGAAAGGGTCAGAGAGAGAGGAGACACAGAATCCAAAGTCAGCCTCCAGGCTCTGAGCTAGCTGTCAGCACAGAGCTCGACGTGGGACTTGAACCCACAAACCATGAGATCATGACCTGAGCTGAAGTTGAACACTTAACCGACTCACCCACCCAGGCTCCCGGAGACTTGACATTTTTAACTTAGAAAGGAGAAAAGGCAAGAATGTCCCCCTCACCATTGCTTTTCAGCATCATACTCATACTAGCTAATATGACAAGAAAGTAAACAAAAGATATTCTGTCTTGGAGGGAAGAACTTGCACTGTCATTATTTACAGAGGACATTATCATCTATGGATAAAGTCTGAAAGAATCAACAAAAAAATTCCTGGAATTCATAAGAATATAGTAAGGTTGTAGGATAAAAGATTAATATAAAAATGTCAATTGCAAGACTTCATTCTTTTCCATGGCTGAGTAATATTCCATTGTATATCTATACCACACCTTTTTAAAAAAAATAATTTATTGTCAAGTTGGTTTCCATATAACACCCAGTGCTTATCCCCACAAGTGCCCTCCTCCATGCACATCCCCCCCATTTCTCCCCACACCCCCATCAGCTCTCAATTTGTTCTCAGCATTCAAGAGTGTCTCATGGTTTGCCTCTCCCCCACTATTTTTCCCCTTCTTCTCCCCCATGGTCCTCCATTAAGTTCCTCCTAATCTTCCTATACGTGCAAACATATGGTATCTGTCCTTCTCTGCCTGACTTATTTCGCTCAGCATAACACCCTCAAGTTTCATCATGTTGCTACACATGGCCAGATTTCATTCTTTCTCATTGCCATGTAGTATTCCATGGTATAGATAGACCACATCTTCTTGATCCATTCGCCCGTTGATGGACACTTAGGCTCTTTCCATGTTTTGGCTATTGTTGAGAGTGCTGCTATGAACATTGGGGTCCATGTGCCCCTATGCATCAACACTCCTGTATCCATTGGGTAAATTCCCAGCAGTGCTATTGCTGGGTCATAGGGGAGTTCAATTGTTAATTTTTTGAGGAACCTCCACACTGTTTTCCAGAGGGGCTGCACCAGTTTACATTCCCACCAACAGTGTAGGAGGGTGCCCGTTTCTCCACATCCTCGCCAGCATCTATAGTCTCCTGATTTGTTCATTTTAGCCACTCTGACCAGCGTGAGGTGGTATCTCAGTGTGGTTTTGATTTGCTTTGCACTGATGATGAGTGACGCTGAGCATCGTTTCATGTGTCTGTTGGCCATCTGGATGTCCTCTTTGGAGAAGTGTCTGTTTATGTCTTCTGCCCATTTCTTCACTGGATTACTTGTTTTTTGGGTGTGGAGTTTGGTGAGTTCCTTATAGATTTGGATACTAGTCCTTTATGTGCTATGTCATTGCAACTATCTTTTCCTATTCTGTCGGTTGTCTATTAGTTTTATGGATTGTTTCCCTTGCCTTGCAGAAGCTTTTTATCTTGATGAGGTCCCAGTAATTCATTTTTGCTCTTGATTCCCTTGATTTTGAGGACGTGTCAAGTAAGAAATTGTTGTGGTTGAGGTCAAGGAGGCTGTTTCCTGCTTTCTACTCTAGGGTTTTGATGGTTTCCTGTCTTACATTCAGGTCCTTTATCCATTTTGAGTTTATTTTTGTGCATAGTGTGAGAAAGCGATCTAGTTTCATTCTTCTGCATGTTGCTGTCCAGTTCTCCCAGTACCATCTGTTAAAGAGGCTGTCTTTTTTCCATTGGATTCTCTTTCCCATTTTGTCAAAGATTAGTTGGCCATACATTTGTGGGTCCAATTCTGAGTTCTCTATTCTGTTCCATTGGTCTATGTATCTGTTTTTGTGCCAATACCGTACTGTCTTGATGATGACAGCTTTGTAGTAGAGGCTAAAGTCTGGGATGGTGATGCCTCCTGTTTTGGTTTTATTCTTCAATATGACTTTGGCTATTTGGGGTCTTTTATGGTTCTATACAAATTTTAGGATAGTTTTTTCTAGCTTTGAGAAGAATGCTGGTGCAATTTTGATTGGGATTGCATTGAATGTAGTAATGTAGTAATCTACATTGAATGTAGATTGCTTTGGGTAGTAATGACATTTCAACAATATTTATTCTTCCTATCCATGAGCATGGAATGCTTTTCCATTTCTTTGTGTCTTCTTCAATTTTATTCATAAGTTTTCTATAGTTTTCATCATACAGATCTTTAATATCTCTGGTTAGGTTTATTCCTAGGTATTTTATGTTTTTTGTGTGCAATTGTGAATGGGCTCAGTTTATTCATTTCTCTTTCTATTGCTTCATTATTGGTGTATAAAAATTTCTGTATGTTGACTTCCTACCGTGCAACTTTGCTGAATTCATGGATCAGTTCTAGTAGGCTTCTGGTGGAGTCTGTTAGGTTTTCCATGTGTAGTATCATGTTGTCTGTGCAAAGTGAAAGTTTGACTTCTTTGCCAATTCTGATGCCTTTTATTTCCTTTTGTTGTATGATGGCTGATGCTAGGACTTCCAGCACTATGTTAAACAACAGTGGTGAGAGTGGACATCCCTGTCGTGTTCCTGATCTCAAGTTCTCAGTTTTTCCCCATTGAGGATGATATTAGCTCTGGGCTTCTCATAGATGGCTTTTATGATGTTTAAGTAAGTTCCTTCTATCCCGACTTTCTCAAGGGTCTTTATTAAGAAGGGTCTTTTATTAAACGCATTAAGTCAAATGCTTTTTCTGTATCTATTGACAGAGTCATATGGTTTTTATCTTTTCTTTTGTTAATGTGATGTGTCACAGTGATTGATTTGCAAATATTGAACCAGCCCTGTAACCCAGGAATGGATCCTACTTGATCATGGTGGATAATTCTTTTTATATGCTGTTGAATTCAATTTGCAAGTATCTTGAAGATTTTTGCATCTGTATTCATTAAGGATATTAGCCTGTAGTTCTCTTTTTTCCCCTGGGTATATGTCTGGCTTGGGAATCAAAGTGATGCTGGCTTCACAGAATTAGTCTGGAAGTTTTCCTTCCATTTCTATTTTTTGGAATAGCTTGAGAAGAATGGGTATTAACTCTAATTTAAATGTCTGGTAGAATTCCTCAGGGAAATCATATGGCCCAGGGGTCTTATTTGTTTGGAGATTTTTGATAACTGATTCAATTTCTTCACTTGTTTGGGTCTGTTCAGATTTTCTGTCTCTTCCCATGTGAATTTTGGTAGTGCATGTGTGTTTAGGAATTTTTCCATTTCTTCTAGGTTGTCCAGTTTGTTGGCATATGATTTTTCATAGTATTCCCTGATAGTTGCTTGTATTTATGAGGGATTGGTTGTAATAAATCCATTTTTATTCATGCTTTTGTCTATTGGGTTCTCTGTCTTTTCTTTTGAAAAGTCTGGCTAGATGTTTATCAATTTTGTTTATTTTTTCAAAAAACCAACTATTGGTTTCATTGATCTGTTCAACTGTCTTTTTGGATTCTATATGGTTTATTTATGCCCTGATTTTTATTATTTCTCTTCTTCTGCTGGGTTTTGGGTGCTCTTGCTTCTTTGCTTCTAGTTCCTTTACATGCTCTGTTAGATTTTGTATTTGCGCTTTTCCTAGTTTCTTTAAATAGGCCTGGAGTGCAATGTACTTTCCTCTTTGGACTACCTTTGCCACATCCCAAAGAGTTTGGATTGTTGTATTTTAATTTTCATTTGTTTCCATATATTTTGAATTTCTTCTCTAATTGCCTGATTGGCCCATTCATTCCTTAGTAGGGTGTTCTTTAACCTCCATGTTTTTGGAGGTTTTCCAGACTTTTTCCTGTGGTTGATTTCAAGTTTCATAACATTGTGATCTGAAAGTGTGCGTGGTATGATCTCGATTCTTTTATATTTATTGAGGGCTGCTTTATGTCCCAGTATGTGGTCTATCTTGGAGAATGGGCCATGCACACTTGAGAAGAAAATGAATTCCATGGCCTCAGGATGTAGAGTTCTAAATGTATCTGTCAAATCCATCTGGTCCAGTGTTTCATTCAAGTCCATTGTGTCTTTAGTGATTTACTCTCTAGTTGATCTATCCATTGCTGTAAATGGAGTATTAAAGTCCCCTGCCATTAGCACATTCTTATCCATAAGAATTGTTTCTGTTTGTGACTAATTGTTTTATGTATTTGGATGCATCCAAATTTGGTGCCTAGACACTTATAATTGTTAGCTCTTCCTGATGAATAGACTCTGTAATTACTATATAATACCCTTCATCATTTATTACTGCCTTTACTTTAAAGTCCAGTTTGTCTGACATGGCAATGAGAAACAATGAAATCTGGCCAAGTGTAGCAACATGGATGGACCTTGAGGGTGTTATGCTGAGCGAAATAAGTCAGGCAGAGAAGGACAAATATCATATGTTTGCACGTGTAGGAGGATTAGGAGGACCTTGACGGAGGAACAAGGGGGAGAAGAAGGGAGGAAATGGTGGGGTAAGGGGAGAGAGGCAAACCATGAGAGACTCTTGAATGCTGACAAAAACTGAGGACTGATGGATGTGGGGGGGAGGGGGGAAGGGCATGGAGGAGGACACTTGTGGGGATGAGCACTGACTGTTATGTGGAAACTAATTTGACAATAAACTATTTGTAAAAAAAATAAAAATAAAAAAAATAAAATATATGAATATATATTCATTTAAAAAAATAAAATAAAGTCCAGTTTGTCTGATATAAGTATGGCTACTCCGGCTTTCTTTTGACTTCCAGTAGCATAACAGATATTTCTCCATTCCCTTACTTTAAATCTGAAGGTGTCCTCAGGTCTAAAATGAGTTTCTTGTAGACAGCAAATAGATGGATTTTGGTTTTTTTAATCCATTCTGATACCCTCTGTCTTTTGATTGGAGCATTTAGTCCGTTTACATTCAGTGTTATTATTGAAAAATAGGAGTTTAGAGTCATTGTGTTCTCTGTAGGATTCCTGCTTCTAAGGGTGTCTCTGGTACCTTGTGTTCCTTGCAACATTTCCCTCATAGAGTCCCGCTTAGGATTTTTGTGGGGCTGGTTTTGTGGTGATGAATTCTTTCAATTTTTGTTTATTTGGGAACACCGTTATCTCCCCTTCTATTCTGAATGACACATTTGTCATTATTATTCTTAAATTGGCTGTTTAGTTTTAGTCTATCCCTGGGCAAGAACATATTCATATTCTTGTGCAGGTGTCTTTAAAATCACCCTTTTGATGATAAGTCTTGATATGTTGGTTGTGTGTGCATACTGTGGGCAGGGAAGGAGAGTGATTGTGGACCTGAGAAAGATGGGACACAAATTCACCATTATCTGGATTGGAAACATACTTAAAACAATTTTTTTCAAGCTTTTGTTTACATTCTAATCTATTAACATATAGTGTAATATTGATTACAGGAGTAGAATTTAGTGATTCATCACTTACATACAACACCCAGTGCTCATCATAAGTGCCCTTCTTAATACTCATCATCCATTTTGCCCATCGCCCACCCACCTCCCTCTATCAACCCTCAGTTTGTTCCCTATAGTTATTAGACTCTTACGATTTGCTTCCTCTCTATTTTTTTCTTTTTCTTCCTTCCCTATGTTCATTTGTCTTGTTTCTTAAATTCCACATGAGTGAAATCATATGATATTTGTCTTTTTTTGGGTTATTTCACTTAGTATAATACAGTCTAGCTCCATCCATGTAGTTGGAAATGGCAGTATTTCATTCTTTTGGATGGCTGAGTAGTATTCCATTGTATATATACACCACATCTTTATCCATTCATCAGTCGACAGACACTGGGCTCTTTCCATAATCGGGGTATTGTTGATCATGCTTCTATAAACATGGGAGTGCATGTGCCCCTTCAGATCAGAATTTTTGTATACTTTAGGCAAATGCCTAATATTGCAACTGCTGCATCATAGGGTAGTTCTTTTACTTTTTGAGTTACCACCATACTGTTTTCTAGAGAGGCTGCACTAGTTTGCATTCACACCAACAGTGTAAGACGGTTCACCTTTCTCCACATCCTTGACAACATTTGTTGTTTTCTGTGTTATTAATTTTAGACATTCTGACAGGTTTGAGGTGATATCCCATTGTAGTTTTGACTTGTATTTCCCTGATGGAGTGATGTTGAGCATCTTTTCATGTGTCTGTTGACCGTTTGTATGTATTCTTTGGAAAAATATTCATCTCTTCTGCCTACTTCTTCACTGGATTATTTGTTTTTTGGGTGTTAGGTTTGATAAGTTCTTTATAGATTTTGAATACTAACCCTTGATCATATATGTCATTTGCAAATATATTCTCCCGTTCCTTTGGTTTCTTTTTAATTTTGTTGATTGTTTCCTTTGCTGTAAAGAAGCCTTTTATCTTGATCAAAGTCCCAATAGTTCATGTTTCCTTTTGTTTCCGTTACCTCCAGAGAGATGTCTAGTAAAAAGTTTCTGTGGCCAAGGTCCAAGAGTTTGTTTCCTGTCTTCTTCTGTAGGGTTTTGATGGTTTCCTGTCTCACATTTAGGCCTTTCAACCATTTTGAATTTATTTTTGTGTATGGTGGAAGAAAGTGGTCCAGATTCATTCTTCTGCGTATTGCTATTCAAGTTTCCCCACACCACTTGTTGAAGAGACTGTCTTTTTTCCATTGGATATTCTTTATGCTTTGTTGAAGATTAGTTGATCATATAGCTATGGTTCAATTTCTGGGCTTTTTATTCTGTTCCATTAACCTATGTGTCTGTTTTTGTGCCAGTACCATACTGTCTTGATGATTACACTTTAGAATATGGCTTGAAGTCCAGAATCGTCATGCTTCCAGCTTTGCTTTTCATTTTCAAGATGCTTGGACTACTAGGCATTTATCCAAAAGATACAAAAATGCTGATTCAAAGGAGGACTCCAGTTTTTATAGCAGCACTATCAACAGTAACAAAATTATGTAAACAGCCAAATATCCATTAACTGACAAATGGTTAAAGAAGATATGGTTTATATATACACAGTGGAATATCACTTGGCAATCAAAAGGAATGAAATCTTGCCATTTGTAACAGTATGAATGGATCTAGAATGTATTATGCTAAGTGAAATAAATCAGAGAAATAAATATCATATGATTTCATTCATATGTGGAATTTAAGAAACAAAATAGATGAACATAAGGGAAGGGAAAGAAAAATAAGATAAAAAGAGAAAGGGAGGCAAAACATAAGAGATCTTGAATACAGAGAACAAACTGAGCATTGCTGGAGGTGTGTTGGATGGAGGCATGGGCTAAATGGATGGTGGGCATTAAGGAGGGCGCTTGTTAGGATGAGCACTGAATCGGGGAGGAGCCAAGATGGCAGAACAGCATGGAAGTCTTTTTTTGGTCTCGCATACATGAAATGCAGCCAGATCAGCACTGAACCATCCTGCACACCTAGGATGGGCACTGGATATTATACATAAGTGACGAATCACTGAATTCTAGTCCTGAAACCATTATTACACTATATGTTAACTACCGTGGATTTAAATAAAAATTTTTAAAAAGGTTTCTTTGGCTATTTGAGATCTTTTGTGGTTCCATACAAATTTTAGGATTGTTTGTTCTAGGTCTGTGAAAAATACTGGTGGTATCTTGATAGGGATTGCATTAAATGTGTAGATTGCTTTGAGTGGTATAGACCTTTTAACAATACTTGTTCTTCTAAGACACTTCTCCAAAGAGGACATCCAGATGGCCAACAGACACATGAAACGATGCTCAGCATCCCTCCTCATCAGGAAAATACAAATCAAAACCACACTGAGATACCACCTCACGCCAGTCAGAGTGGCTAAAATGAGCAAATCAGAGGACTCTAGATGCTGGCGAGGATGTGGAGAAACGGGCACCCTCCTACACTGTTGGTAGCAATGTAAACTGGTACAGCTCCTCTGGAAAACAGTGTGGAGATTCCTCAGGAAACTAACAGTAGAACTCCCCTATGACCCAGCAATAGCACTGCTAGGAATTTACCCAAGGGATACAGAAATGCTGAGGCATGGAAGCGTATGTACCTCAATGTTCATAGCCGCACTCTCCACAATAGCTAAAACATGGAAAGAGCCTAAATGTCCATCAACAGATGAATGGATCAAGAAGATGTGGTTTATCTATACCATGGAATACTACATGGCAATGAGAAACAATGAAATCTGGCCATGTGTAGCAACACGGATGGACCTTGAGGGTGTTATGCTGAGCGAAATAAGTCATGCAGAGAAGGACAAGTATCATATGTTTGCACGTATAGGAGGATTAGGAGGAACTTGACAGAGGAACAAGGGGGAGAAGAAGGGGGGAAATGGTAGGGGAGAGGGAGAGAGGCAAATCATGAGAGACTCTTGAATGCTGACAAAAACTGAGGACTGATGGATGTGGGGGGGATGGGCATGGAGGAGGGCACTTATGGGGATGAGCACTGGGTGTTATGTGGAAACTAATTTGACAATAAACTATTTGTAAAAAACAAAACAAAACAAAAAACAGTACTTGTTCTTCTAATCCATGAGTATGGAATGTGTTTCTATTTCTTTATGTCCTTTTCTCTTTTAAAAAAAAAATAATTTAGGGGCGCCTGGGTGGCTTAGTCGGTTAAGCGTCCGACTTTTGCTTAGGTCATGATCTCGCGGTTCGTGGGTTCGAGCCTTGCGTCGGGCTCTGTGCTGACTGCCAGCTCAGAGCCTGGAGCCCGTTTCAGTCTGTGACTCCCTCTCTCTCTGACCCTCCCCTGCTCACGCTGTCTCTCTCTCTCCTAGAAATAAATAAAAAAAATATTTAAAAAAATAAAAAATCAGTAAAAAAATTAAAAAATAATTTATTTTTTAATTTACATCCAAGTTAGTTAGCATATAGTGCAACAATGATTTCAGGAGTAGATTCCTTAATGCCCCTTACCGATTTAGCCCATCCCCCCTCCCACAACCCCTCCACCAATCCTCTGTTTGTTTTCCATATTAAGGGGTCTCTTATGTTTTGTCCCTCTTCCCTGTTTTTATATTATTATTGCTTCCCTTCCCTTACGTTCAACTGTTTTCTATCTTAGTCCTCATATGAACGAAGTCATGATATTTGTTTTTCTCTGACTGACTAATTTCACTTAGCATGGTACCTTCTAGTTCCATCCACCTAGTTGCAATCGGCAAGATTTCATTCTTTTTCATTGCCAAGTAATACTCCATTGTGTGTGTGTGTGTGTGTGTGTGTGTGTGGTGTGTGTATGTATATCTATGTATGTATATGTATGTATGTATATGCATATATATGTATGTGTGTGTGTGTGTGTGTGTGTGTGTGTGTGTGTGTGTATACCACATCTTCTTTATCCATTCATCCATCAATGGCTATTTGGGATCTTTCCATACTTTGGTTATTGTTGATAGTGCTGCTATAAACATTGAGGTGCCTGTGCTCCTTTGAGACAGCACACCTGCATCCTTTGGGTAAATACCTAGTAGTGCAATTGCTGGGTTGTAAGATAGTTCTTTTTTTAATTTTTTGAAGAACCTTCATATTGTTTTCTAGAGGGGCTGCACCAGTTTGCTTTCCTACCAGCAGTGCAAAAGAGCAAGGTTGGCCCAGTTGGGTGTGGCTTAGTGTAATGGCTCCATTCTCCACTAGATGGCACTGCTTAGCTTATTGGGGTGGGTGTTGTGGCGCCTGTAGGTGTGTATTCGCATGCGTGGGAGGGGTGAAAGTGGCGTCACCCAGCTACCCAGTCTCTAATATCTGAACTCTGTTCTCCCAGACCAGCGGTTATGTACCCCTTCTTTGTCTCCAGCTTCTGTCCACTCCCCACGTTTACACGGTCTGCGACCAAGCCATCAGGTTGCAATGCGGCACCTCCCCCCTGCGTTTTATCTCAAATGTGTCTCTGTTTCTCAATCCCTCACTTCTGAGGGACTTCAACTTTGACCTGCTCAGACCTTCTGGGGGAGGGTCTCACTGAGTAATGGCCGGGTGCCCACCCACTGCCAGGAATATTTGTGCGACCGTGTTGCTGCTTCTGCCCAGACACTGTGATTGGGTGCCACCCCACCCCAGAAAAAGTTGATGCGATCTGTAGGGATTATGGTAAATCACAACACACATCCGGCGCCAGGCTACCCCCTTATCATCCTTGTTCCAACACCACCAAATGTGGTTGTTCTCCAGGGTCCACTGGACCTTTGCCTGTAGGGTGGCTGCACAGCCTCTACCAAATGTCCTACCAGCAGGGGTACTGCCTCTCCTGGTGTGACCCAAGGACCCCTCAGACCTCACTCTCTTCTGGGGACTCACCCTTGCCACCAGAACACTGCCAGGTATTGTGCTGCAGGGTTTCAGACTCTGCACTCCCCCTGTTTATAGAGTCTTAATGAAATTTCAACCCTCTGTTTTCTCCCTTTTTTTGTTCAGTCCCTTGCATACTCTTTCTTTTCTCTCCAGCTGCTTTCACGCAGAGGGGTGCTTTACTGTACTCTCCCCTGCCATCTCTCTCCTCTCTTCACAAGCAAAACGAGCTCACTGCCCTCTGTGGCTTCTCTCTCCCCCAGTTCACCTCTCCACGCTGTGTACCTGCTGAGTTCTGTGGTGCAGGTTGTACAGATTGTTGTGTTAATCCTGAAATCAGTTTTCTAGGTGTGCAGGATGGTTTAGTGTTATCTGGCTGTATTTCAGGGATGAGAGATGCAAAAAAAAACCTTCCATGCTGTTCAGCAATCTTGGCCCCTCCTCTTTATGTCCTTTTCAAGTTCTTTCATAACTGTTTTATAGTTTTTAGGTACGGATCTTTTATCTCTTTGGTTAGGTTTATTCCTAAGTATCTTATGGTTTTTGGTGCAATTGTAAATGGGATTGACTTCTTGATTTCTCCTTTTGCTGCTTCATTATTGGTGTATAGAAATGCAGTAGATCTCTGTGTATTGATTTTGTATACTGGATTTTACTGAATTCTTGTATCACTTCTAGCATTTTTTTCAAAGAAGAGTTAATGCATATTCTTCTCAAACTGTTCCAAAAAATAGAAACAGAAGGAAAACTTCCAAATTCATTTTATGAGGCCAGCATTACATTGATTCCAAAACCAGACAAAGACCCCACTAAAAAGGAGAAATACAGACCAATATCCCTAATGAACATGGATGCAAAAGTTCTCAACAAGATACTAGCAAATTGAATCCAACAGTACATTAAAAGAATTATTCACCGGAGGGAGGCAAGATGGCGGAGAAGTAAGGAGCTCCGTACTTGCACTCGCGCCCATACATCACACAGAAAAGATCTGAAGCCATTGGAAACCATACAAAACCTGAGAGACTGGGAGAAAAAAGGACGCAGAATCCACTGAGAAAGCCTTCTAACGTGAGTGTGAACCGGGGAAGGTAAAATCAGCCCGGGATCGGAGCCTCCAGGGTGGGAGGCGATCCCCCTCTACCCTCTACGGGGAGTGAGAGGGGAAAAGGGGAGAGTCCGAGACAGAAAAATCTCCGCTCGGTGCATAGAAAGACCGTACTTGCAAATATCTGCACACCAGGTCCCCTCGCGACAACTGGTCCTGGGGGAGGCTGAGCACACAAACTGCTTCTTTGTGCCGCTCCTGGAGGTGGGGTTTTAAAGCGGAGCGGGTGCGCCTGCCGCCATTGTAGCTCCAGGGCGCCTGGGACCCCTGAAGGAGACACGCAGACACCGGCATCCGCGCTCCTGGCTGGCTGGAACTCGAGAGGGAAGGCAAAAAGCTAAAAACTGGAAATTTGCCTGTGAGTTCGTGTTTCGGGTGACGAGCCATAGAGAGACCCGGTTTTCCTCACTCCAGCGGCGGCGCGCTTGCCGCCATTGTAGCTCCAGGGCGGCTGGGACCCCTGAAGGAGACGCGCAGACACCAGGCGTCCGCGCTCCTGGCTGGCTGGAACTCGAGAGGGAAGGCAAAGAGCTAAAAACTGGGAAATTTGCCTGTGAGTTCGTGTTTCGGGTGACGAGCCATAGAGAGACCCGGTTTTCCTCACTCCAGCGGGCTCAGGCTACGCGGACGCTGCAGGCAAGCCCCGCGCATGCGCACCAGAGCCGACCAGAGAAGAAAGCAGCGATCCTGACTCCGCCCCCAGAGCTCAGCAGGGAGCCTGGAATTGCCCGAGGGGGCTGTCTGGGAAGCTGTGTCTAAGGCAACTTCAGCGGGGCGCGGGCTGGGATTTGGAGATTGGAACTGGCCTGGGTTGAAGAGTGCAACCAACTTCGGCTGCATCCCCGGAACGGGGGTTTGACACGCCAAAAAAAAAAAAAGCGAGCTGCAGCGCTGGGTTCAAGAAGGGACTGGAGCACCGTCACTCTCCTCCCCACAATCGCCAAGGCAGAACCCCCGCCTGAGGCATCGGATCACGCCACGCCCATCCCTGCCTGAGAGGTGCCCTCCTCCCTTTTTTTTTTTCTTTTTCCTTTTTTTTTCTTTTTTCTTTTTTTTTTCTTCTTTCTTTTTTTTTTCCCCTTTCTTTTCTCTTTTTTTTCTTCTTTTTTCTCTTTTCTCGCTTTTTTCCCCAAAACACTGACCTGATTAACTCTGGTTGCCAGCTTGCTTAAACAATCACAAGTCCATTCTGTAAATGTAAATTCTACACCTACCGACTTTTTCAGCTATTTCTCTCAGGAGTAATTAGACTATATAGTTCTCTGGATAATTCCAGCATCCTTCTCTCACCTATCCAACCATATTCTACCCTTTACCTCTTTGAAAAAAGTTTCTTATCCCTTCTGCCTGTTCATTCTATTTCCAAATCTGCCTTGTCTCACCCTGCCTTCTCTCTTTTTCTCTATGCTCTTAAACCAGCACTGCATACACACAACTATTTAACTGTAGCTGGGAAATCCAGGTATATGCTTTAAACCGTTCCTTGTCCATCGGTTTTCTTCTTTTTTCCTTTTCTTTTCCCCTTTTTGACCCTTTTATGTATTTTATGCTCCCTATTCGCCCTCCTTCCTCCGTCTTTTCTATTAACTTTTTAGTTTTCCCTCTCACTTTGCATGTTAGTTGAATCAGCCTGTGCGTTTGTGTGCTCCTGCTCCCTGTGTGTCTGTCTGTCTGTTTTCTTTTCCAGGGCTACCTCAAGAAACAAGCTAGAGTACACAAGGTGAAGAGTCCCAAATATCACTACGAATAGGAAAAATAAAATAACTAAGGTCCCAACAAGAGTGACCGAGGGATACCATTCAAAAAACAATCTCTGAAAGGATAGGCCCTGGAAAGTCAAAGAGTTTCTTGGATATAGCAGTGCTTATAGAAACAGAGAGCATAACAGGTCTTTAAAACCAACAAGAGCCGGAAAGCTAACTAAAATGACGAAACGAAAGACCTCTCCTCCAAAGAAACTCCAAGAAGAAATGACAGCTAATGAACTGCTCAAAACAGATATCAGCAGCATAAGTGGACAAGATTTTAGAATAATAATGGTGAAATTAATAGCAGGGCTTGAAAAAAACATAGGGGACATCAAAGAAACTATGGCTACAGACAGAATGGAAAATAAAAATAGGCATGAAGAATTAAAAAATGCGATAAATGAGATCCATAATAAATTAGAGGCCTCCAATGCACGGCTTGAAGAGGCAGAAAGGAGAATAAGTGATTTAGAAGACACCATTATAGAAAAACAAGAAGCTGACAAAAAAAGAGACAAACTGATCCAGGAACAGGAAAGAAGAATTCGAGAGCTCAGCGATATGGTCAAACGCAACAATATCCGTATCATAGGAATCCCAGAAGAGGAAGAGAGAGGGAAAGGTGCTGAAGGAGTCCTGGAACAAATTATAGCAGAGAACTTCCCCGACCTGGGGAAGGAAGTAAATGTGGAAATACAAGAGGCTCAGAGGACTCCCCTCAGACGTAACTTGAATCGATCTTCTGCACGACATATCATCGTAAAAATGGCAAAATACAAGGACAAAGAGAGAATTTTGAAAGCAGCTAGGGAGAAAAGGGCCCTCACATACAAAGGGAAACCCATCAGAGTGGTGACAGACCTATCTACTGAAACGTGGCAGGCCAGAAAGGAATGGCAAGAGATCTTCAATGTGATGAACAGTAAAAATATGCAGCCAAGAATCCTCTATCCAGCAAGCCTGTCATTCAAAATAGAAGGAGAGATAAAAACCTTTCCAAACAAACAGAAATTGAAAGAATTTGTCACCACGAAGCCAGCCCTACAAGAAATCCTGAGGGGGATGCTCTGAAGGAAAGGTTGCAAGGAACAAAGATTCCAGAGACACCACCACAAACATGAACCCTACAAAAGATACAAAGACTCTAAACCCACATATTTCAATAATAACACTGAATGTAAATGGGCTGAATGCTCCAATCAAAAGATATAGGGTAGCAGAATGGATTAAAAAACAAAATCCATCTATATGCTGTCTACAAGAAACTCATTTTAGACGGGAAGATACCTTCAGATTAAGTAAGGGGATGGAGAAATATATATCATGCTACAGGAAATCAAAAGAAAGCCGGAGTAGCGATACTTATATCAGACAAACTGGACTTTAAATTAAAGACAATCACAAGAGATGAAGAAGGGCACTACATAATAATTACAGGGTCCATCCATCAGGAAGAACTAACAATCATAAATGTCTACGCACCGAATATGGGAGCACCTAAATATCTAAAACAATTAATCACAAACAGAAACAAGCTTATAGATAAGAATGTGCTAATAGCAGGGGACTTTAATACTCCGCTTACAGCAATGGATAGGTCAACCAGACAGAAAATCACTAAAGAAATAATGGACTTGAAAGATACATTGGACCAGACGGACCTGACGGATATATTTAGAACTTTACATCCTGAGGCCAGGGAATTTACTTTCTTCTCAAGTGCGCATGGCACATTCTCCAAGATAGATCACATACTGGGACATAAAGCAGCCCTCAATAAATATAAAAGAATAGAGATCATACCATGCACACTGTCAGATCACAATGCTTTGAAACTTGAAATCAATTACAGGAAGAAGTCTGGAAAACTTCCAAAAACATGGAGGTTAAAGAACACCCTTCTAAAGAATGAATGGGCCAATCAGGCAATTAGAGATGAAATTAAAAAATATATGGAAACAAATGAAAATGAAAACACAACAATTCAAAATCTATGGGATGCGGCAAAGGCAGTCCTAAGAGGAAAGTACATTGCTCTCCAGGCCTATTTCAAGAGATTAGAAAAAGCGCAAGTCCAAAATCTAACAGCTCACCTAAAGGAACTAGAGGCAGAGCAACAAGAACGCCCTAAACCCAGTAGAAGAAGAGAAATAGTAAAAATTAGAGCAGAAATAAACAACATAGAGACCAAAGAAACAATTGAACAGATCAATGAAACCAAGAGTTGGTTTTTTGAAAAAGTAAACAAAATTGACAAACCTCTAGCCAGACTTATCCAAAAGAAAAGAGAGAGCACCCAAATAGACAAAATTATGAATGAAAATGGACTTATTACAACCAACCCCTCAGAAATACAAGCAATTATCAGGGAATACTACGAAAAATTATATGCCAATAAATTGGACAACTTAGAAGAAATGGACAAATTCCTAAACACACACTCACTACCAAAATTGACACGGGAAGAAATAGAAAACCTGAACAGACCCATAACAAGTGAAGAAATTGAATCAGTGATCAAAAATCTCCCAACAAATAAGAGCCCTGGACCTGATGGCTTCCCTGGGGAATTCTACCAGACATTTAAAACAGAATTAATCCCAATTCTTCTCAAGCTATTCCAAAAAATAGAAAGCGAAGGAAAACTCCCGGACTCATTTTATGAAGCCAGCATCACACTGATTCCCAAGCCAGACAGAGATCCAGCAAAAAAAGAGAACTACAGGCCAATATCCTTAATGAATACGGATGCAAAAATTCTCAACAAGATCCTTGCAAATCGAATCCAGCAGCATATCAAAAGAATCATCCACCAAGATCAAGTGGGATTCATTCCTGGGTTACAGGGCTGGTTCAACATTCGCAAATCAATCCATGTGATACATCATATTAATAAAAGAAAAGATAAAAACCATATGATCCTGTCAATAGATGCAGAAAAAGCATTTGACAAAATACAGCATCCCTTCTTAATAAAGACTCTCGAGAAAGTTGGGATAGAAGGAACCTACTTAAACATCATCAAAGCCATCTATGAGAAGCCTTCAGCTAACATCATCCTCAACGGGGAAAAACTGAGAGCTTTCCCCTGAGATCAGGAACACGACAGGGATGCCCACTCTCACCACTGCTGTTTAACATAGTGCTGGAAGTCCTAGCATCAGCCATCAGACACCAAAAGGAAATCAAAGGCATCAGAATTGGCAAAGAGGAAGTCAAACTTTCACTCTTCGCAGATGACATGATACTCTACATAGAAAACCCGACAGACTCCACCAGAAGCCTACTAGAACTGATCCAAGAATTCAGCCAAGTTGCAGGGTACAAAATCAATGTACAGAAATCGGTTGCATTTTTATACACCAACAATGAAGCAACAGAAAGAGAAATCAAGAAACTGATCCCATTCACAATTGCACAAAAAGCCATAAAATACCTTGGAATAAACCTAACCAAGGATACAAGAGATCTGTATGATGAAAACTATAGAAAACTTATGAAGGAAATTGAAGAAGACACAAAGAAGTGGAAAAACATTCCATGCTCATGGATAGGAAGAATAAATATAGTTAAGATGTCATTACTACCTAAGGCACTCTACACATTCAATGCAATTCCAATCAAAATTGCACCAGCATACTTCTCAAAACTAGAACAAACTATCCAAAAATTTGTATGGAACCACAAAAGACCCCGAATAGCCAAAGTAATCCTGAAAAATAAAACCAAAACGGGAGGGATCACCATCCCAGACTTTAGCCTCTACTACAAAGCTGTCATCATCAAGACAGTATGGTATTGGCACAAAAACAGACACATAGACCAATGGAACAGAATTGAGAACTCAGAAGTGGACCCAAAAGTATACAGCCAACTAATCTTTGACAAAGCAGGAAAGAATATCCAATGGAAAAAGACAGCCTTTTTAACAGATGGTGTTGGGAGAACTGGACAGCAACATGCAGAAGAATGAAACTAGATCATTTTCTCACACCATGCACAAAAATAAACTCAAAATGGATAAAGGACCTGAACGTGAGACAGGAAACTATCAACAACCCTAGAGGAGAAAGCAGGAAACAACCTCCTTGACCTCCACCGCAGCAACTTCTTACTTGACACATCCCCAAAAGCAAGGGAATCAAGAGCAAAAATAAACTGTTGGGACCTCCTCAAGATTAAAAGCTTCTGCACAGCCAAGGAAACAACCCAGAAAATTAATAGGCAACCAACGGAATGGGAAAAGATAGTTGCAAATGACATATCAGATAAAGGGTTGATATCCAGAATCTACAAGGAACTCACCAAACTACACGCCCAAAAACAAACAACCCAGTGAAGAAATGGGCAGAAGATATGAACAGACACTTCTCCAAAGAGGACATCCAGATGGCCAACAGACACATGAAACGATGCTCAGCATCGCTCCTCATCAGGGAAATACAAATCAAAACCACACTGAGATACCACCTCACGCCAGTCAGAGTGGCTAAAATGAGCCAATCAGAGAACTCTAGATGCTGGCGAGGATGTGGAGAAACGGGCACCCTCCTACACTGTTGGTGGGAATGTAAACTGGTACAGCCCCTCTGGAAAACAGTGTGGAGGTTCCTCAAGGAAACTAACAATAGAACTCCCCTATGACCCAGCAATAGCACTGCTAGGAATTTACCCAAGGGATACAGAAATGCTGAGGCATAGGAGCACATGTACCCCAATGTTCATAGCAGCACTCTCCACAATAGCTAAAACGTGGAAAGAGCCTAAGTGTCCATCAACAGATGAATGGATCAAGAAGATGTGGTTTATCTATACCATGGAATACTACATGGCCATGAGAAACAATGAAATCTGGCCATGTGTAGCAACATGGATGGACCTTGAGGGTGTTATGCTGAGCGAAATAAGTCAGGCAGAGAAAGACAAATATCATATGTGTGCACGTATAGGAGGATTAGGAGGAACTTAACAGAGGACCAAGGGGGAGAAGAAGGGCGGAAATGGTGGGGGAAAGGGAGAGAGGCAAACCATGAGAGACTCTTGAATGCTGACAAAAACTGAGGACTGGTGGATGTGGGGGGGAGGAGGGGTGGGCATGGAGGAGGGCACTTGTGGGGATGAGCACTGGGTGTTATGTGGAAACTAATTTGACAATAAACTATTTGTAAAAAAAATAAAAAATAAATAAAATAAAAAAAAAAAAAAAAAAGAATTATTCACCATTATCAAGTGGGATTTATTCCTGGGCTGTAGGGGTAGTTCAGTATTCACAAGTCAATCAAAGTGATACACCCTATTAATAAGAGAAAGGGTAAGAATCATATGAGCCTCTCAAGAGATGCAGAAAAAGCATTTGACAAAGTCCAGTGTCCATTCTTAATAAAAACCTTCAACAAGGTAGGGATAGAGGGAACATACTTCATTATCATGAAGGTGATATATGAACAACCCACAGCCTATATCATCTTCCGTGTTAAAAAAAAAAAAAAAACTGAGAGCCTTTCCTCTAAGGTCAGGAGCAGGACAGGATGTCCACCCTCACCATTGTTATTTAACATATTATTGGACATCCTTGTCTCAGCAATCAGATAACAACAACAAAAAAATAAATAAAAGGCGTCCAAATTGGCAAGAAAGAAGTGCAAACTTTCACTGTTTGCAGACATGATTCTCTATGTAGAAAACCTAAAAGAAAATCCACCGAAAGTAATTTTTAAAAAATAGACTGTCTTTGGAGCATTTTTAGGTTCACAGTGAGATTGGAGAAAAAGTACAAGGAGTTCCCGTATTCATTTGGGTGGAAACCAAAAAGCCAGTTGTTGGCTTGTATAAACAATTTTTTAAAAAATTTTATTTTCAGTATAGTTAACATACAGTATTGTATTAGTTTCATGTGTATAATACAGTGATTGAACAATTCTATACATTACTCAGTGCTCATCTCAATAAATGTACTATTAATCCCCTTTACCTATTTTACCCATCCCCCACTCTCCTTCCCTCTGGTAACCATCGGTTTGTTGTATAGTCTGTTTTTTGGTTTATCTCCCCCCCCCCCCTTATTCATTTGTTTTGTTTCTTAAATTTCACATAGGATTTTAAGATTGAAATCACATGGTATTTGTCTTTCTCTGACTGGCTTATTTCACTTAGCATTATATCCTCTAGATATATTCATGTTGTTGAAAAATGGCAAGATTTCATTTTTATATGGCTGAGTAATACTCCATCTTTA
Source organism: Proteles cristata cristata (assembly GCA_017311185.1). NCBI lineage: Eukaryota > Metazoa > Chordata > Mammalia > Carnivora > Hyaenidae > Proteles > Proteles cristata. Next base: position 1,377,065 of record JAESUZ010005612.1, on the reverse strand, counting down.
TGCACTCATCTGTTAATGGATTCTTGGGCTGCTTCCATAATTTGGCTATTGTAAATAATGCTACAATAAACATAGGGGTGCACATAGCTTTTCAAATTAATGTTTTCATATTCTTTGGGTAAATACCCAGTAGTGGATTCTCTGAATCATGAGGTAATTCTATTTTTAATTTTTTGAGGAAGTTCCCTACTGTAATCTCCCACAGCGGCTGCACCAATTTGCAATTCCCACCAACAGTGCACAAGTATTTCTTTTTTTCCACATGCTTGCCAACACTTGTTGTTTCTTGTATTTTTTATTTTATTTTTAAAAAAAATGTTTATTTATTTTGAGGGGGGAATGAGCAGGGGAGGGGCAGGGATCGAGGGGGAGGGAGAGAGAGAGAATCCCAAGCCATCTTTGCACTGCCAGCATAGAGCCCAGTGTGGCGCTCAACCTCACAAAGCGTGAGACATTGACCTGAGCCAAAATCCAGAGTCAGACACTTAACTGACAGCCACACTGACACCACTGTGGTTTCAACTTTAGCCATTCCAGCAGGTATGAGGTGATATCTCATTGTGGTTTTGATTTATATTTCCTTGAATTTTGAGCATCATTTCATGTGTCTGTTGGCCATCTGGATATCTTCTTGGGAACAATGTCTGTTCATGTCTTCTGCCCATTTTTTCATTGCATTATTTTGATGTTGAGTTTTATAAATTCCTTATATTTTGGATACCAACCCTTTATCAGATATATCATTTGCAAATATCTTCTCCCATTTAGTCGTTTGTCTTTTAATTTTGTTGATTATTCATTGTGCAGAAATTTTTTATTTTGATGTAGTCCCAATAGTTTTCTTTCTTTTGTTTTGTTTCTCTTGCCTCTGGACACATATCTAGCAAAATGTTACCATGGTCACTGTGAGAGAAATTACTACCTGTGCCCTCTTCTAGAATTTTTATGGTTTCAGGTTTGACATTTAGATCTTTGATACATTTTGAGTATATTTTTGTGTATGGTGTGAGAAAGTGCTCTAGTTTCATTCTTTTGCATGTATCTGTCCAGTTTCTCCAACACCATTTGTTCAAGAGACGGTCTTTCCCCCCCCCTCATATTCTTTCCTCCTTTTTCAAAGATTAATTGGCCACATAAGTTTGTTTTTCTGGACTTTCTATTCAGTCCCATTGATCACAGTACTATACTGTTTTGATTCCCAGAGCTTAGTAGTACATCTTGAAATCTGTGATTGTGATACCTCCAGTTTTGTCTTCTTTTTGGAGACTGTTTTGGCTATTTGAGGTCTTTTGCATTTCCATACTAAGCTACTATTTGTTCTAGTTCTGTGAAAAATGTGTTGGTATTTTGATAAGAATTGGATTGTCTGTAGATTACGTTGGGTAATATAGACATTTTAACGATATTTGTTTTTCCAGTTTATGAGCATAGGATACCTTTCCATCTATTTGTGTCATCTTCAGTTTCTTTCATCATAGTGAAAGGTGTTTCATCTCCTAGGTTAAGTTTATTCCTAAGTATTTTATTGTTTTTGGCTTGATTGTAAATGTGATTGTTTTCAGACTTTCCCTTTCTGCTGCTTCACTGTTAGTGTATAGAAGTGCAACAGATTTCTGTACATTGATTTTGTATCCTATGTCCTTACTGAATTCATTTATCATTTCTAGTAGTTTTTTGATAGAGTCTTTAGGGCTTTCTATGTATAGTACCATGTCATCTGCAAATAGTGAAAGTTTTACATCTTACTTACCAGTTATTTCTTTTTTTTTTTTTTTTTTTTTGTTCTGATTAGTGTGGCTAGGACTTCCAGAACTATTTTAAATGAAAGTGGTGAGAATAAACATCCTTATCTTGTTCCTAATCTTAGGGGAAATGCTCTCAGTATTTTACCACTGAGCATGATGTTCACTGTGGGTTTTTCATATATGGACTTTACAATGTTGACGTAGGTTCCTTTAAAGCCTATGTTGTTGAAGATTTTTTAAAATCATGAATCAATATTATCAAATGCTTTTTCTGCATCTACTGAAATAATCTTATTTTTAAAAATACTTTCTCTTATTGATGTGATGTATCATGTTGAACAATTGTCTTTAAAATTTTTTTAAATGTCTATCTTTGAGAGAGAGAGAGAGAGACTGCAAGCAGGGGAGGGGCAGAAAGAGAGGGAGCCACAGAATCCAAAGCAGGCTTCAGGCTCTGAGCTGTCAGCACATAGCCTGATGTGGGACTCAAACCCACAAACTGTGAGACCATGACCTGAGGCAAAGTTGGACACTTAACCGGACTGAGCCACCCAGGCACCCTGAACAATTGTCTTTTATTTTATTTTATTTTATTTTATTTTATTTTTAATATTTTTATTTATTTCTAGGAGAGAGAGAGAGAGAGAGAGAGAGAGAGAGAGAGAGAGAAAGACAGCGTGAGCAGGGGAGGGTCAGAGAGAGAGTGAGATACAGCCTCCGAACCAGGCTCCAGGCTCTGAGCTAGCAGTCAGCACAGAGCCCGACGCGGGGCTCGAACCCACAAACTGTGAGATCATGACCTAAGCGAAAGAAAGACGCTTAACCGACTAAGCCACCCAGGCGCCCCAACAATTGTCTTTTAAATGAAGGGCAGTATGTTACCACTATTGCAGAAGATATTTGGGCTTAGGAGGGAAGGATGCTCAGTAAACTTTGAAGATTTAGTTTTAACATACATACATAAAAGAAACAAGCTTAATTCTTAGAAAGGGCTATAATAGCATGCATGATTAAATAGATTTTGATTTTCTTATATCAATTCCAGCAATCAGAATCTCTTAAATTAAAATTTTATACACATCTTTTGATTAAAATAGTATTATATGGGGCGCCTGGGTGGCTTAGTCAGTTAAGCGTCCGACTTTCGCTTAGGTCATGATCTCGAGGTTCGTGGGTTTGAGCCCCGTGTCGGGCTCTGTGCTAACTGCCAGCTCAGAGCCTGGAGCCTGTTTCAGAGTCTGTGACTACTTCTCTCTCTGACCCTCTCCTGCTCACGTTCTCTCTCTCTCTCTCTCTCTCTCTCCTAGAAATAAATAAAACATTAAAATTTTTTTTTAAAATAGTATTACATGTTTACTCAGTAAAGTAAAAAAAAAAGTCTTTCCCAACTCTAACTTACCAGCAATTATTAGCAGTTTGTATATCCTTTCTGCCATTTTAATGCAGAAACAAAGGTATGTATAATGTATAAGTGTATTTACTATAATCAGGGCTTTTACCATACAGTATACACTAGTCTCCCTCCTCTTTTTACTTGATTTATTTTGCACAACCTTAACGTCACTATAAAGAAATCCACCTCATTTTAAATGTTCAACAATAGCCAGATAAGTGAAGAAAGAGATAAAGACTTCATTCTAAGTTTGAAAAGCTGTCAGAAATTATTAACAGCGTCTTATTTTTTTATTGTTGAATTGTCTAATTTTTCTATTTCTCCTGCTAGAGTTGGAGTTCCATAAGGAGTTCCATGGAGTTGCTATTTTGCTTAATGTTGTATCTGTAGCATCTATAATGATAACCACAGCACCTAACGCTTATTCAATGCCTACTTTGTGTTTCATGCGTTTTCTCTGATTAAATGCTTAAAACAACTCTATGAAGTAGATACCATCAGTATCCGCATTTTATAAATTAGCAGACTAAGACACAGAGCAGTAGGGTGACTTGTCCCACTCCACACACTGCTAAGAGGTGGAGCTGTGATTTCAGCTGAGGCAGTCTGATTGGTGCTATGCTTTTAACCACTGGGCTAGACACTGAGCTAAAGAGTACAAGGTCAAGAGGAGACCTGCCTGGATCCAAAGAAGGAAAGTCTATATTACCTTCCGATGTTGAACTTCTGGCTAGATGCAGAAACAGGACACAGCTCTTTGTACTGTTGCTCTTGTGGGAGGAGTGAGTACTTTTCTGTGTGTATGTGTGTATACATGTGGGATGGTTGTATTATCATACGTGTGTGTGGTCTGGCATAGAGTACAGTGGACTTTTGTGGTTTTTATCTGCCCAGCACACCTTCCTTTCTTCTTGCAGTAGTAGATTGAAGGTTCTTCTTCCCTGCTCCAATCAGAGCAAGCTGTCATTCTTGCTTATGTGGGCCTATGAGAGCATTTTCCCTGGGATTCTAATCAAATAGAAAAGAGAAGCCCTCTCTTTCTTCTGCATAAGTTTATTAGAGGCACTTCAACCTAGAATTCCATAAAGACAGCAAAGATTTTTTTTCAAGATTGAACACAAATTATGGAATAAAATTAGATACAATTAATAGATTTAATTTAAGAAAAAACTTTTATGCATTAAACTACAGTAATTATGCTGACTTTAATTTCCAGCATAATTTAAAGTATTAGGAGAAACACTTAATCTTTATAGAAGGGAGGCAGAAGAAGTTTTATGTACACAGAGCAAGATTCGCCATTCTGGCCTTAGATGATCAGAGTGATGTGGCCACAAGTCAAGAAATGCTGGCAGCCACAAGAAACTAGGAGAAGGAAGGAGTGCATTCTCCACTGGAATCTCTGGAGGGAATGCAGCTATGCCAACAATTCATTTTGGGTCCAGTGATATTGATTTCAGATTTCTGGCCTCCAGAACCGTAGGGAATAAATTTCTGTTGTTTTGAGCCACTAAATTTGTGGTAATGTGTGACACTAGCCACAGAAAACTAATAGAATACTATTTCCTGGTACTTCCTATTTATCTTAAATTCCTCTGAATTAAAAATCTTTATAAGTAGTATTACCAAGGTGGCTTTAGTTTTCTCTAGAGATGTTTTGCAAAATGTTTGCTGCCTGCCCCACTTGTTGACTCGCATGGCAGTGCATGTCTTTTCCCTCTTTCTTACCTTCTTTCTCTCCTTCCCCTCTCCCTTAATCCAAGTACTCTTTGTTATGCTATCTGATACTTTATTTTGGTCTATTTCTGTGTGGTCTGTCCTTCTGAGATACTGAGGAAAGTGTTACTCTTATCCTTTTGGTAAAAAAAAATAACCTGTTATTGGAGCTGAACCAGTGTGGATTTCCCCAATGAGAAACATGAGCATCCCCTCTGGCTGCAAAATCCTGGCAGGTCCTATTTCATCATTTTATGCTTATTACCATATAAGGTGCACTTTCTTCTTGGGAAGTCTTAAAATATTTTTATATACTTGGAAACGTCAAAAGAAAATTCTGAGAGCTTTACTTGATATGAATATTTTATTGAGTAAGAAGCTAACTGCTAACAGAAAGTGGTTGGAACTAGGCTTTCGGTAGTTACTGCAATGAGTACAGTGAGTAAGTACATTGTTTTTTCTTGTGATTGGTTACTAAAAGCTCACTCCTTTTCCTTGCATAGTGAACTTGTTTATAGCTGATTGTCTAGGAAGCTGAAAGGTCATGCTGTAAGGACATGAAGAAAGCTTAAATTTTGTTTCAGGTCAGAGTCAGCATTTCAGGTAAGCCAGGACAGTTTGAGTTTTGGTTACGTGACTATGAGTGTTTGGTCTAGCAGTAGATTCAAACAGAATATTTTGGGTTTTCTTTAATAGAAATAAATATCGGCATCTAGAATCAAAGTACCTAGGATTAAATCTCAGCTCTTAGTCTTCATACCAACTGTGGGGCCTTTTGAAAATTCAAGTGCTTGCTCTAATTGATGAAGCCTTGGAAATTCTCATCTGTGAAGTGGTGATAGCTGTAAGGTTGTTGTAAGAGCTAAAGGAGTTAGTATATGCCAAGCACTTAGAACAGTGTCTGGCACATAGCAAGTGCTTGACAAACACTGCTCATCATTGTTGTCATTATCATCATTATCAAGGTCATCATCAGCATTTAGTGTGAGGACTGTCATCTCATGTATGTCTCTCTCAGAGTAGGGGCACTTGCCATCTCTTGGCCTTGCCTTCTCTTTAAACTGGCTCCCCTGCTGTAAGTGGCAAACCCTAGGTAGGACTTGTGTTTCTATTTATACTTGACCAGGAAGAACTAATAACATGCTTTCAGTTTGAGGTGTGTCTGATTTTTATGAGCTACATTATCTGCCAGAAGCAATGATTTGGTTGAATTAATTTAAATAATATTTTACTTTCTCAGCATCATTTTGTGATATAGAGCTTCAGATAAGATTTCAGTGTGTGTGTGTGCACACATACACAAAATTTTCAACCACTGTTGAAATTGAGGAATGGCTATAGTTTTGTTATATTCATTCATTTATTCATTCATTCAGTGTATGTATACTGAATTGCTACTGAGTTCTCAATCCTGTGTTGAGTTTGGGGGGCATACCACTGAATGAGATAGACATGGTTCCTTCCCCATGGAATTTGTAATCTAGTGAAGACAGAATAAAAAAAATAAGCTATAGTAAATTTTAAGTTGAGACAGGTACCATGAAGGTGACAAACAAGATTCTGAGAGGGTTGGGGCACCTGGGTGGCTCAGTCGGTTAAGCATCCGATTTTGGCTCAGGTCATGATCTCATGGCACATGGGTTTTAGCCCTGTGTTGAGCCCTGTGCTGACAGCTCAGAGGCTGGAGCCGATTTCAGATTCTGTCTCCCTCCCTCTCACTGCCCCTTTCCTGCTTGCGCTCTATCACCCTCTTTCAAAAATAAATAAACATTTAAAAAATAAAAGATTCTGAGAGGGAGATGGAGAACATCAAGGTTATATGGGGCAGGATGGGTGCTGGGATATCCAGGAAAGGTTTTCTGAGAAGTGGACATCAAAGAGAAATTAGTAGGATAAGAATGAGTTGGACATGAGAATAGCTGCAGGAAGAACATTCTAGGCAGAGGCTCTAGCATAAATTTATGTATTATAAGAAGACAAAAATTACCAGGGTGTCAAGAGGCAAGTGGTCAAGGGAAAGAGCTTTAGGAGATAGTTTTGTAGGGATGGGCAGATGCTAGATCATGCATGCACTGACAACTCCTGATTCTTGTTAGCAAATACTCTTTATCTAAGATGTATGTAGGTAGGATTAGGATATACAGCTATAATAGCATATAGCTATCTGTGTTTCCAAATCTATTTAATTTTGCTCCAATACCAAAGTTGTTTCATTGCTTAAATAACTCTGCCTTGATTGGTGTCACTAATAGCCATTAATGTAAATAGAAGTGTTTTGAATTTTGATTGGGACAGTTTGTTGAATCAGACTGATTACAAAATTAACTTAAATGTTTTGAGTTATGTAACATTTTCAAGGAAATCAGTTTTATTACTTTGAAATTCACAAAGGATCCCAAACTAGACTAAGAAAATGCTACCAAGTAGAGATCCTATAGGACCTATTTTACTGGTTGATAAGGTGATTTTAATTAGCATAGCAAGTATTTATAAGTTAACGTTTTTGCAATTGTTGAAATTTTTATTCTCTGGTAGATAGAGCACATCCATTTCAATTTTATTTATATTATTTCCTTGACAAGATCCTTTTAAACAAGAATAATACAAATATTGAAATTACTTCAGTTTGTTATTAAGGGAGTACCAGTAATGGAGCTTTATATTTTTCTAGCATCTTAGTCAATATTTAAATGTGTTCAAGGCGTACAACATTAAATAATTTTGCTTCAGAACTGAAGTTGAGCAGAATTGCAGAGCATCTATGAGCTTGCTTATTCTGTTATTATCATTAGTAGGCACTTGTCTTTTTATATAAACTTAAATATTGAAGTATAGTTGACATACAATGTTATATTAGTTTCAGGTGTACAGCATAGTGATTTGACAATTCTGCACATTACACTATGTTCACCATGGTAAATAGTTAACCATTTTTCACCATACAATGTTATTAAAATCTTATTGACTATATTCCGTATGCTCAATTTTTTATCCCTATGATTTTTTAAAAAGTTTTATTTATTTATTTTGAGAGGGTGGGTGTATAGCAGAGAGAGAGAGGGAGAGAGAGAATTGCAAGCAGGCACTGTGCTGACAGCATGGGGCTTGAACTTATGAACCCATGAACCCATGAGATCATGACCTGAGCTGAAACCAAGTCAGATGCTTAACCAACTGAACCACTCAGGCACCTCATCATCTGCATGATTTTCTTAAAAATGTGTATTTATTTATTTTGAGAGAGAGAGAGAGTGCATGGGTGCATGAGTGGGGGAGGGGCAGAGAGAGAGAGAAGGCAGAGAGAATCCCAAGCAGACTCCATGCTGTCAGCACAGAGCTTGACATAAAGCTCAAACAGATGAAACATGAGATCATGACCTGAGCCGAAATGATCACTTATCTGATTGAGCCACCCAGCCACCCCCATCCCTGTGACTTTTTCTTTTATTTATTTATTTATTTATTTATTTATTTATTTATTTTATTTTTACAAATAGTTTATTGTCAAATTAGTTTCCACATAACACTCAGTGCTCATCCCCACAAGTGTCCTCCTCCATGCCCATCCCTCCCCCCCCACATCCATCAGTCCTCAGTTTTTGTCAGCATTCAAGAGTCTCTCATGGTTTGCCTCTCCCCTTTCCCCCACCATTTCCGCCCTTCTTCTCCCCCTTGGTCCTCTGTCAAGTTCCTCCTAATCCTCCTATACGTGCACACATATGATATTTGTCCTTCTCTGCCTGACTTATTTCGCTCAGCATAACCCTCAAGGTCCATCCATGTTGCTACACATGGCCAGATTTCATTGTTTCTCATTGCCATGTAGTATTCCATGGTATAGATAAACCACATCTTCTTGATCCATTCACCTGTTGATGGACACTTAGGCTCTTTCCATGTTTTAGCTATTGTGGAGAGTGCTGCTATGAACATTGGGGTACATGTGCTCCTATGCCTCAGCATTTCTGTATCCCTTGGGTAAATTCCTAGCAGTGCTATTGCTGGGTCATAGGGGAGTTCTATTGTTAGTTTCCTGAGGAACCTCCACACTGTTTTCCAGAGGGGCTGTACCAGTTTACATTCCCACCAACAGTGTAGGAGGGTGCCCGTTTCTCCACATCCTCGCCAGCATCTAGAGTTCTCTGATTGGCTCATTTTAGCCACTCGGACTGGCGTGAGGTGGTATCTCAGTGTGGTTTTGATTTGTATTTCCCTGATGAGGAGGGATGCTGAGCATCGTTTCATGTGTCTGTTGGCCATCTGGATGTCCTCTTTGGAGAAGTGTCTGTTCATGCCATCCCTGTGACTTTTATTTTTATTTATTTATTTATTTATTTATTTATTTATTTATTTATTTATTTATTTATTTATTTTTACTTCAGAAGAGAGGGAGAGAGAGGGAGCATGTGCAAACAGAGGAAATGGGCAGAAGGAGAGAGAGCATCCTAAGTAGAATCTTAAGCTCCACACTGAGTGTGGAGCCTGTTTCTGGGCTCCATCCATGACCCTGGGATCATGACCTGAGCCGAAATCATATGACTTTTAGTTTATAACTGAAAGTCTGTACCTCTTAGTCCCCTTCACCTATTTCACTCACCCTCCCTTCTCCTCCCCTCAGGAAACCACCAGTTCGTTCTCTGTATTTAATGAGTCTTATTTGTGTTTTGGTTCATTGATTTGTTTGTTCATTTGTTTTGCTTTTTTAGATTACACATATAAGTGAAATCATATGGTATTTTTATTTCTCTGTCTGACTTATTTTGCTTAGCATAATACCCTCTAGGTACATCCATGTTGTTGCAAGTGGTGAGATCTCATTCCTTTTTATGGGTGAGTGATATTCCATTACACATCTCTATCTACTAATCTATCAATTGGACACTTAAGTTGCTTCTGTATCTTAGCTATTGTAAATAATGCTGCAATAAACATGAGGATGCATATATAGTTTCAAGTTAGTGTTTTTGTTTTCTTTGGATCGATACTCAGTAGTGGAATTACTGAATTATGTGGGTTTCTATTTTTAATTTTTGAAGGAACCTCCATCTTAGTAGGCTTTTTTTTTTAAAGTTTTTATTTAATTTCCAGTTAACATACAGTGCAATACAAGTTTCAGGTGTGCAATATAGTGATTTGGCACTTCCATACAGCCAAAAATCTGAGTGAAATAGATATAAGTAACATGCCTGATGGGAAATTTAAAGCCACAATCATAAGGATACTCCCTGGGCTTGAGAAAAGAATAGAAGACACCATTGAGATCCTTACCACAGAGAAAAGAGAAGTATAAAGGGCATTTCTTATTTAACAACCATTCATGAAACTGTGGCAGGCTAACTTTTTTTGCAGGTAGGCCCTTTGCATTTCTTGACCCACATCTAGATAAACTGAAACAATACTGTGTTCTCTTTATAACCTTCAACCCAAACACTAGTTCAGTTTCTGTCTGAACACTACAAGTATTAGGGAGTAACCCCTAAATGATTTCATTCCATTTCTGGGCCATGTTAATATTAGAAACTTTTTAAAATGTTGATACGAAATTTTTCTCTGTAGCTTTTGTTCATTAATTTCAGTTTGACCCAAGGAGCTACGTAGGCCAAATCCATTGCCCTTCTCCATGAGAGAAGATGTGTCTGCATCTGTACCCACGTCTACATCCACAACTACCTCCATGTCTGCCTTCACACTTGTATCACAGTCGATGTCCATATCTGGATCTGCATCTCTGTAGAGTCCTCGAGGGGTCCCTCTAGTGCAGGTTAAATATCTCTACTTCTTTCACTGGTTCCTAGTTTAAATAATTTGGGCCTCTTTTCTTAAGACATTTCATTTTGTCTATATTCTGTGTGTGACATTAAATTAAATGTGAAATAGAGGCATTTGGGTGGCTCAGTTGGTTCAATGTCCGACTTTATCTCAGATCATGATTTCATGGTTCATGGGTTCGAGTCCTGCATAGGGCTTTGTGCTGACAACTCGTAGCCTGGAACCTACTTTGGATTCTGTGTCTGCTCCCCCCCTGCTCATGCTCTCTCTCACTCTTGCTCTCAAAAATAACATTAAAAACCTTTCAATTAAATGTGAAGCAGAATTTTCCCTTTCTGAATGGAAAGCCTTTTTAACTTGTGCGAGTAAGCCTCAGAGGAAGCACAGGTGCATTTTTGGATGTCTACTGCTGGATAGACAGCGTTGCCTTTTAGTAGAGTCTGGGGCTACACCTTCTGAAGTTCTGCCATCTCAGATGCATTCGGTTCATTCACAACTCAGTCTCTACTCTCAATTTGGGAAATCTAAACTTATGGGAATGAGGCTGCTTTTCCTCCTCCACCATGGATTTCCCCAGCCTTTGTGTTTTTCTTATGAAAACACTCTAGCATGATATCTATAGGCCTAAGGTTTTTAAAACAAAGGACTGTGTATGGTGGGCTTGGCAGTAGCCAGTTCCGTATGGCTCTTTTCTTTTTCACCAGAGAAGACTCTTAACTCCACTTCAGACCAAGGCAAGTCTATATTTGAAGGACATAAAGGCTTAGCTGTTAATTTGTGTGTTGAGCAAATAATTATATAGTGCTTATTCTCCTACTCTCTGTCAGGGACTGTTTTTAGGTGCTTAGTAACCAATGCAGACAGTATTTCTGCCTTCATAGCCTATATTCTGGCTGAGGAAACTGATGCTAAATAATAAACATAACATGCAAGTAAGGATTACATAATAGCTAAAAGTTATATGTACTATAGAGAAAGTAAATAGAGTAAGGTACTCTCCTATTGAGGATGAGTGTCCCATTTTTCCTCCCAAATTAAAATAAAAAATTATTTTATTTATTCTTTACATAAATATTTATATAAATTTATACAAACAAATAATTGCTTACAATTATTATGTAAAATGAGACTATTTTATTAATTATTTTCAGTAAGTTATTCTGCCATATTAAAACTACCAATATATTGCCCAGCTACAATCATTACTGTTTGTGAATGCCTACAATATAACAGATGTATGGTAGATATTATCATATTTAATTCTTATACCAATACAGAATTACAGAGCACTTACTGTATCCTACAGAATGTGGTTAGCACTTCATGTAACATTATCTCACCTGGAAAATTGAATATATAATATAATCATTTTTCAGAGGAGAAAGTTGAGACTCTATGAGGTTAGGTAAGTTGTTCAAGGTGACACAGTCATAAGGGACAAAGTAGGGATTCAGAATTGAAATCTGTTTAGCTGAAGCTCACAGCCTTTTCTTGGACCCTGACCACTTCCCAAAGGTGTGACTTTTGTCCCTTTGTTACTCCTTGCCTCAACCCCAGAAACTATTGATCTTTCCTTGAACAATAATGGACTTATTTCCTTAATGGTGTTATTCATTCATTCATTCATTCATTTAATAAACATTGATTGTACTAGGATTTGGATTTTCAAAGATGGATAAGTCATAGCTCCCACCCTGAAGGAAACCATAGTCTGATGGGGAAACAGACATACAAAAATATACTTTTATAAAATCCAGTCAGTTTTATAAAGATGCATGCATACATGGCAAAACTCTGAAGCCCTTCTGACAAAACCTCTGAACTTAGAGAAGACATTTTTTGCTTTTTATCTGTAGTAAGAAATGCACTATAGATCATCACCAATATGCATCTTTACACATAAAATTGAAAAAAATTCATAAAAATACTTACGTTTAGTACAGATACTGAATTCCAGCATTGCCTATTCTTTTTTATTCTCTTGAAATAAAACTCGTGATCTTGATAGATTATAAGATGTGACATTTTGGCTAAGACTTAAGAGATGAGTCAGATATCACCAGGTGAAGTAGAGAAGGGTGTTCTGGGCAATGAATAGCTTGTACAAAGGCCTCGAGGCAGGAAAGGTGGTGTGGAGGGGAAGGGGCTGAAGTTGACATTGGGAAGATGGATGAGCACTAGTTTGTTAAGTTTTTGAAGGGCTATGGGTGAAGCTATAATAGTACTTTATTTTTTAGACCAATGCTTCTCAAAGTTGAATGGACATATGAATCACCTGGAGATCTTGTTAAGATGTAGATTTGATTCAGTAGACCTGGAGTAAGGGTCTTGGTTTCTGCACCTTTTTCTTTCTTGGTTTCTGCAACTCTTTCTTTCTTTCTTTCTTTCTTTCTTTCTTTCTTTCTTTCTTTCTTTCTTTCTTTCTTTTTTTCTTTCCTTCCTTCCTTCCTTTTCCTTCCTTCCTTCCTTCCTTCCTTCCTTCCTTCCTTCCTTCCTTCCTTCCTTCCTTCCTTCTCTCTCGCCCGCCGCCTGCCCGCCCGCCCTCCCTCACTTCCTTCCTTCCTTCCTTCCTTCCTTCCTTCCTTCCTTCCTTCCTTCCTTCCTTCCTTCTCTCCTTCGCCCGCCCTCCCTCACTTCCTTCCTTCCTTCCTTCCTTCCTTCCTTCCTCTTTCTTTTGTTGTTTTCCCATTTTTTCCATTTCTAATAAGGTTCCAGGTGATGCATTTTGGTTAGCAAGGGTCTATAGCATGGGGTACTATTAAAAGGCTTAATCAGAGTAGTGACATGGGTAGATGTTGTTTTTTTTTTTTTTTTAATGTTTTATTTATTTCTAGGAGAGAGAGAGACAGCGTGAGCAGGGGAGGGTCAGAGAGAGAGGGAGTCACAGACTGAAACAGGCTCCAGGCTCTGAGCTGGCAGTCAGCACAGAGCCCGACGCGGGGCTCGAACCCACGAACCGCGAGATCATGACCTAAGCGAAAGTCGGACGCTTAACCGACTAAGCCACCCAGGTGCCCCAAGTAGATGTTTCTTTTAAAAACATTATTGTATGGTCAGGTAGAGGATGAATTTTGAAGGTTAGGGAGGGAGCCTAATTTCGAGGTTACTATAGTTCCTTAAATCAGAGCTGCTTCAAATCCTAATTAGAGTAATAGGAGTGTGCTTGGGAACATAGGGAGAAACCATAGAGAAATTTGCAAGATGTAGTTTGAAGGTTTTGGTAATTAATTAGAGGCTGAGACAGAAGAACCAAGAAGGATGGGCATTTGTTGCTGGAGACACTGAGTGTTGCTTTTTACCACTATAGAAAGGGAAGAATTCTTGTTTGGGCTCAAACACTCTCTCTTCTCTCTCTCTCTTTCCGTATTCCTCTTTCCCTCTCCCCTTCTCTCCCACTCTCACTCTCTCACTTGCTCCCTCATTCCCTGAAGAGTTGTGGAAAACAACTTGAACTTGAGCTAGCTTTAGGACTGGTGCTGGAGAGTGCATCTGGGAGTCATTAGCAGACACATCATAGGTGATCCTGAAGAGAGAGAGGTGGCCAGGGATGTGTGGTATGAAGAGGATTAAATCAAAGAGTTTTTCAGGGATGCTGAAGAGAGAGAGGTGGCCAGGGATGTGTGGTATGAAGAGGATTAAATCAAAGAGTTTTTCGGGGATGAGGGAGTTCTCATTCAAGTTGGTGGAGTCAGGAACATGGAATGGAAGGAACTGGAGAATTCTTCCCTAAGAATTACTTCCCTAAGTAAGTGATTGGAGTCTAAGAAGCCATAGAGGGAGAGTTTCAAGAAAGATGAGTGAGCAAATTGACAGAATTAATCAAGGGAATTACTGCTCTTCCTGAATGAGGCCATAGAGAGAGAAGACAAGAATATCAATTAAAGAGCACTGAGAAACTATTACATTTTCAGAACTATATATGACTTTAGGAAAGGCCTGGAATGTCTGGATATCATATATCAAGGAGAAAATGGACTCACATGATTGACTGTAAGGCACAAAAGAAAGTTAAGATTAAAATATATTGCCACTGTTGTGTGCCTGGGTACTTTGGGTCAAACATGAACAGAATCAGAGAAGTTAGGAAAGGAAACTGTTTTTTGATGGGATGGGGCAAAGAGATATTTTGGATATGTTAAAAAATGTCCTGTAGCTTAACTTGAAGTATAGCATTAATTTGGGTGGAAAGTCAGGGTTGGGAATGTAAATTTTAAATACCATCCACAGAGAATTGGTTGTAAGAACAGTGTTCCCTATAGTTCTGAAAAGTGAAGAGCATGTGTTTTAGACCTGGAGTCAATTCATGTTGTCTCATTTAGAGAAGCCAAATTATATGTTACATATTATTTTATTCATATCTTATTATATGCTCTGGTGTGTGATGTAGTGCTGTTGTATTGACAACAGGGAAGAGCATGTGAAGAGGACAGTGATGAAACTGTCAAGCAGAAGGTTATCCCAGGGAATTGGTGGCCAATTCATTTATAAAGAGCATGAAACAGGCTCATGGTTCATGAGTTCGAGCCCCGAGTCAGCCTCCCATCAGGCTCTGCACTGACAGTGTGGAGCCTGCTTGGGATTCTTTTTCTCTTCCTCTCTCTCTCTGCCCCTCCCCCACTTGCACACTCTTTCTCAAAAGTAAATAAAAAGTAAAACTTAAAAAAAAGAGCACATAGCCAACTCTGTCACTCAGTCTAAATGATTATTCTTAATCTGTCCCATACCAGTCTGGCTCCCTTCCAAGGCCTCAACCCATACAGTGCCATTGTGCAGATTAATAAAAGATGTTCTTTCTGGGTGGATAAGTTACAAAATTGCACCCTTTTCTCCCAGCTGTTGAAGTCTAGTCCCAGGACATACCATTTGTTCATCATAACTTCTGGCTGGATTCTACCCTCTTTTTCCCCACTGTGGCTTCTGGATGAAGTATACAGATTGCACAACTGACTGTGCATAGCAGGCCTTCTTTTTTCCCCTCTCCCCTCTCTTCTCTGTTTCTCTCTCTTTTACTCTATCTCCCTTCCTATTCCCCTTTCTTTCCTTTTCTTTCTCCTCTCCCTGCCACTGGATGATAATAAAAGACTAGAGTTCAGGAAGGAACAATTTAATATTCTTATTTACCCATATTACTTTTTAAAATTACGGTAAAATATACATAACATAAAATTTACTATTTTAATGTATACAGTTCAGTGGCTTTATGTACATTCATTTTGTTGTACAGTTATCACCACTGGCCATCTTCAGAACTCATTCTGTCTTGCAAAACTGGCCCTCTGGACCCATTAAACAATAACTCCAAATTCTCCCTCTACCCCAGCCTCTGGCAACCACCATTCTACTCTCTCTCTTTGTGAGTTTGGCTACTCTAAATACCTCATGTAAGTGGAATCATATAGTATATGTCCTTTTGTGTCTGGCTTATTTCATTAAGCATAATATCTTCAAGATTCATCCATGTTGTAGCATTATCAGAATTTCCTTTTAAAGGCTGAATAATACTCCATTCCATTGAATATGCCACAACCTGTTTATCTCTTCATCTGTCTATGGACACTGGAGTGGCTTATGCTTTTTGGTCATTGTGAATAATGCTGCTCTAGACATGAAATGGACAAATATTTGTCTGAGTCCCTGCTTTCAGTTCTTTTTGGGTATACATCCAGAAGTAGAATTGTTGGATCATATGGCATTTCCATATTCTTAAACATTACTTCTTATTAACTGAAGTTTCTTGAAAAGCCAAGCCCTTAGCTTTGACACTTTTTCTTGCAGCAAAGGCATAATACACATGTAAGCCATGTACTGAGTAATCTGAATTTTTTTTCACCTTCAGCTATTCTCTATCACATTCCTGACTTAATAATATCTTAGGAGGTTCTGGTAATTTTCCAGTCACTTTTAGTTACTAAAGACTAGCAAAGCTCAAATAAACACTATGCTTCCCCATTTCCCTGTCCTTCCCCCATCCCCTTGTTCAGTCCTGACTAAAGGAGCAGGGATTCTACTCTTCCTATATTTAGGTTCTAGCTCCCTGTGGTTAGGAGGAGGGAAAGCAACAAATGCCTACTTTTTAGCCTTACTATCTTTTCTAGACCTTCCCATTGGGTGTCCTTTCTCTATGTTTAGCTGCTGGTACAATTGATTAGGTCACTACTCTCTGGCCCTGTTGTTGTAACTGTTTATGTTTATGATTCCTTGGCTGTCCTTTGCCCCAAGTGAATCAAAGCTGTTTGTGTTACACATGTCCTGGGTATGTTGGCATGTGTGTATCTTCCCAAGTTCATGCCTGAGTCATTTTGCTGGATTCCCCTGTCATCAGATGCCTTTGGTAACCCACATACTGACAGCTTCTTTGGGTGGGAATTTTGTGGACCTATTATGCTTAGATTTTACTCTTTTGCATTTTAGAGCTTACTTCCCAATTATTGAAGCACATCTCATTTCCAGATCTTAGGGTTGAGCACTAAGGTGAACTTTGGTATAGATTCTGACTTTCCCCATAGCCTAGTCTACCTATATTAGATAAATGCTGCATGCTTTTTGGGGCTCCTCCTAGTTCTACATTATTCAGGGATAAATACTATTGCCACTTTTAATGCATATATATATGATATGTGATATATATGATATAGATATATTTGATGTTACATAATATAGAGATTTTTGAATACTGAATTTTTACTAAGTATGAGTGCTGTTGGATGTTATTAAGAAACAATCTCTAATGGGCATATTGCATTCTATTGTATTTATCACAATTTAGTTGACAGTTTTCCAGATTTGGGGCATTAAGAGCAATAATAATATCTAATACTTGTTCAGTACTTACTATGTGGCAGTCAGTTTTTAAGTGCTCTGTATATATTAACTCTTTTAATTCTCATAACACACTTTTGAGATCCACATTTTACAGGTGAAAAAACTGAGACAGGGAGGTTAATTACCAAAGTTATAAGGTTGTAACGGAAGTTGGTCAAGTTGTAGTTGGAACTCAGCTACTTGCTCCAAAACTTGTAGCCCTAGCTACTATCCTGTTACTGTCTGACTCACTGTATGAGTATCTTCATGGAAAAAACTCTTTATCTGCATTTTTGATAGTTTCTCCTGAGAAGATTCCTAGATGTGGAATAACTAGGTCAAGAGTTATGAAGGCTTTCAAACTTTTTTTTTAAGAGAGAGAGCACAATCTGGGGAGAGAGGAAGAAGGGGAGAGGGAGAGAATCTTAGCAGAGCATGGAGCCCAACATGGGGCTCAATCCCACCACCCTGGGATCATGACCTGAGCCGAAATCAAGAGTCTGACTCTCAAACTCCTGAGCCATCCAGGGGCCCTGCTTTCAAACTTTTGAAGAATGCTATCCATTTACCCTCTGGAAAATTGACACCCATCCACATTTACACCAATAGTGGGAAGAGATTTCCTTACACTGGCTTCCACCAATGTTGTATAATTTATCTTTACTAACTTTGAACTTGGGGTCTCTTTGAATAGTTAAAATAGTTGAGGGAACCAGGATTCTTCTAAAAAATAAAATAAGTACAATTTTATACAAACATAAAGTCATTTGTACATATACCTCAGATTATACTATATTCTGTTTTATTGAACTACATATAAATGACTGGATTCCTTATGTCATCGCTGCTAACTATGTGAGTGTGTACTAAGGCTGCTTGTGCCCAAGACCTGGGGGTCATTACTGCTGTCAAGAGTGCCTTTCAGATATAGCCTTATTTTGACAACTGCTGTCATGAGTGATATTTATGGTATTTTCTAAAGCTTTTAGGCAATTGGAAGTCCTTTTACATTAATAATCTTACACTACTCTTTGGCTTTAAAAAATGCAACACACTAAAACTGTATCCTGTTCACATGTTTGTTTTTGTTTTTTGTTTTTTGTTTATTTTGCATTATCTTTACATAGTATGCAGAAAGTCTTCCACTGTATCCACATCTCCAGGTAATAGCAACCTTTGGTAGCCTGGGTTTTATCTCTGGAACATAAATTCTCTATTACCATCCTGAATTCAAGGAACAATAAGGCTAGGGGGCAGAAATCCCAATTATTTTTTTGAAGGAAGATTGAAGAAAATTCCATGGAGATGTAACAGAGAAGAAAAATTTTAGCAGTTTCTTCAGTGATTTGGACAACTTCAATTTGGAATCTAAATTATTCCTTGTGATTGGATGAAAATTAATCACCTGTCCTGCACAGTGCTTTGGATTAGTATTTTATCGTCACTCTCTTCTGAAAGCATCTTCATTGAATTGCATGTTTCATTATGCTTCGTTAAGATTCTGTGTCTTTTAGTCTCAGGTACAGCTTAGTCTTTTGAAATGCTTTAGATTCCAAGAAAGTGCAGGAGAGGCAAGCGAGAGGCTGGTAACCTAAAGCATATAACAAACACACATTCTACTGTGTAATATCTTGAAGTCCGTGTTGCTTGTGATTCTTTTTAGTTTTTATTTTCAAGTGTGACTCTTGGTAGAAGCTTTGTCTTGAACACAATGCCGTTGTTAATAGCGAATGAAATGACTGGAGCTGTGCTGAGGGAAAAAAAAAATGGGCTGAAGGATTTAAAGCCGACCACTGCAAACCAAACGCTGCAATTATCTGCAGCTGAAAACAAGTAGCTTTTAATGTGTCCATTTGGCCAAGAAGAGAGAAGAGAATTATAGACCATTGCTCTTTCCTTTCCCGCTCTCATACTCTGTCTTCTTCTTCTTTATATAGTTTATCATCCATAATTTCAGGATGTATTTTGCTTCTTTAAGCTGTTTTATCTGTAGGCTTATGAGGTCACTCATGTGTGAATTCCTTTGTTAGTCATCTCACCTTTTGCCTTGATGATAGAAAATTGATCAGGCCTAAAGTACAAGTTCAATAGACAACCCCCTTGGTCCTTTGTCTAGGAGAATAGCTACCATTGAAGGCCATGAGCAGGTTGCTATTAATATGACAGCCTGCTCTATCTCCCACTGTAATTTATAATGAAATACCTAATCTCCATTATTTTGATCCAAGCAGGCGATCCCATGAAAAAGTCTTTTCATCCAGTTCCCAATGGCTGTTACATGAGAAATGGCAAACCAATAATTTTTGTCAAGTTTTTTAAGCCAACAGAAATGCTTTTCCACTGCTACAGTTTCAAAAGGCACAGATAAAGCTCATTCACTGAGATGAATGAAAAAGCCATCTGGGGTTTTTCTTTTTGACTTCCTTTCCTTTTCTCCATCCTTGTAATCAAATTTGAGCAAAATCAAATGGGGCTTTCTATGAAAGTACCTTTTGTTGATCTGAACGAGCTGGTAATTTACAAAATACCCTTCCTTTGTGAGGAAGGCTAAAGAAAAAAAGAATCAGTAGCTTTTAAAGCTGGGCCTTAGTGGGACTCTAAATGCAATGAAAGCAGTCTGTGTTGAGAGATTGAAATGCATTTCAAAGCCAGGCCTGACTGGGGTACAAGGAAGAACAGACCTATGTGCATTTTATAGGAAGAAAAATGTGAATGGAAAAGGGAGAAAGGGAGAGAAACAGGGGGAAAATCTGGATAATACATTAAAGTAACCGTAATTTTGGAGATGCATTCGTCTTACTGAAATTGTGTACGTAACCAGTGATACCGAAGTTGGATATTTGCTCAATCAGGATGCTCAACAATTTGAGCCTTTAAAGTTTGGAGCTGCATGGGTTTGTGGAGAAAGTCGGCTTGGGATGTGTGTGATGTTTTTCTCCAACTTTTCCTTTTTCTTCTTTGCTTTGGGATCTTTTGGGAAGTGCCTCAAGAAAACCTGAAGATGTTAATATTTCAGACAACTAATACTTGCTATTTTCCCTCTTTTTGCCTGCTAGATTTCCTCAGGGAAGTGATTCTTCTTCAGCCCTTTGACTTCAGAAGGATGGCAGAGAAACCTCAAAAACAGTAAGTAATGTGTGATATTTTCTTTAATTCCTATTAAGAGTCAGTTGTAATAAAGCTGAAATTTGGTTATTGGAGGGATTTGGAATCATCACGCATGCCTAGCAGGAAAATATGGTTTGTGTAGCATTTGCATTTTTTGATAGGAATTACTTTTGGTTTGATTTAACTGTTTTTCACAATATTGCTATCATCATACTGAATGTGGTTTTCCCTGTGCTCTATCCTGTATATTCTGATAGCTATGTATTGTGTGGCACATAATGTATGCATTCTTAGTGCAACAATTTAAGAAACAATGCAAAAATTGTAGGGAACTATCCTTGAAGATGTTAAGTTTTCTTGTTTCATGTACCACACAATCTTCTTCACATATTTATAGTTTTGACTTCTAACAGTCATGTTTTTAAGGACTTTTCTATTTGTGCTTGAAATAAAATTCTTCTATAAATTATATGAACATATTTCTTCAAAATAAATATCCAGAGAGAGGCAAGAGTTGTTTTGGTATTACAAACCAATCAAGCAATATTTAAGGTAATTTAAGCTACACGTTTCATAATTCAGCCAAGCATTATAACTAAGATAACAATGCTTCATTTAGATATATTTACTCCCTTTAGGGAAATGAAAAGTCCGTTTTCAGCTTCCTAAAAATAAGACAGACATGTGTTATGTGAAGACATAATTCTTTGAATTAGAGTATATGTCACAAGTATTTTTTTAAATGTAGATAGAGCATTCGCATTTCTAAGTAACTATGGTGCATGCTTTAAATATGTAAATGCCTTAGAATGAAGGGATATAGGGCAGAATCAGTTCTAATGTCTCTGTAATGGCTTGAACAAGCATATGCATTAGCATGGGCAGTGCCAAAGCAAGTGTGACCTGAGAATTCCATGTAGGCAACCAGGAGACCTTTGTTTCTGGAACTAAGAAACAAAACAAGATTAAATGAAACCAAGACCTATGTTGTTTAACCCTTAAGGTGACCATCAACTTTTTTTTTTTTTTTTTTTTTTTAGATCCTGAAATGGGGAATGGGATAGTTTTACAAAGCTCTCTACAGGGCCGAACACTTTTTCCTTCTACCTGTTCCTCATAACAAATCTAAATCCTTGGAAGTTTGTGTTTAAGATGAAGTCTGTTTTCTCTGCCTTTGCAGCTTTAGGTCTCTTTTCCAACTTCCTACATTTATCTTTGCCTGTGGTTTTGAACCATTTGCTGCCTCCTAATGCCTAACTTTAAAATAGCACACATGGCAAACTGCCAGGAAGGTGGCAGTGGGGTATTGGTTTATATTGGTATTGAAGTTCCAAGGTTGTTGTTACCCATAATTTACAACTGTTGCTACACAACATATGATTAAAACCTGAGTGGTGCGTGCGAGGGAGAAGAGTAAAACTAATTGGTGCCCTTCTTGATGGATCAAAGTGTGGTTTCTTCCTGTGAAAACAAGTTGAATTGTTGTGATGTCTGCATGGACATGATGTTCTAGATTATCTTTATAGTGCCGTTGTGATCATTGCCTTATGTATTAAATCTTACTTGATAGAGAAGCACAAAATAAAGATCTGTTATTTAAGAGGTGTAATTTATTATACCAGTTATGCAATTTTTTTTCTGATAGTATTGATTTCATTCCCTTTTATATAAATTAAGTTTGCTGTTAAATTTAAATAGTTGCATTTTTTTAGCTCTTAAAAGAAAAATTTTATTATTTATGAGTGTCACTGTTGTTTTATTGCTAATCCAAGTTAGTACCTGGGCATTAATACTTCATCTTTTGCTGACTAGTTTCATGTCTACTCAATCTTGTAAGCATTTTGCCAAATTTCTCTTTGTGTTATCTTTAAGTACTTTGGGTAAAAGCTAGAGATATTTCATCTTGGTGTAGTTGTAAAGACTGTAAAAACATGTTAAGGAATAGATAATTAGGACTGAAAATCAGCTAAGGTTCCTTCTTGCTCAGTTTATCAATGGTTAACTGTTCCAAAGCTTTAGTTAGTGGAGCAGTAAGTGTTTCCTTTCTCCCTCAAAATGGGTAGAAGCATTATTCTGTAAGCAACTGCATTTGGCGGTACTGGAGAGCTAAATATTTCCCACCTAATCACTGGGGCAAGGAGAACCTTCTCAAACCTTTTGTTTGCAGTCCCCATATTCCTAGACATAGCAACTGGTATATTACACACTTTACTCTTTGTTAAGCCAAAACAAAAAATGAACAAACAAACAAAAAAGCACTCCTAGAAAGTTTAGAAATCTGGATCTCTGTGATGTCTTAAGAAGTTACCATTATCGCTTCTCGGCCTTTTGGTTAAGATCAAGTGAAGAAGTTATCAGAGGAAAGAAAAAAAAAGGGACACATTTGTTAGGACTCTGAAGCATCTGATATTGACTTTAAAGTTTTGTTTTCCTTTATGTAAAATTAAAAGTTCCTTGGAATTGGTGTTAGGAACTGGGCACTACATTTTTATGACACTAAAGGTACTGAGGTTTCAGTGTTTTCATGGATGAGCAATAGAACCCAAAAGTGGACATGAGGCTTGTGCAGCCCCAGTCCTTGCAGGGTGGGAGAGGAGCCCTGCCCCTGCATAAGCTCTGCCAGTAGAAGCTATTATCTGCAAATTGTCTCTTTATAATCTTCAGCAGGATCAAGTAAATCTGCCCATGCTTTGATGTACTGACAAGCTATAGACTGCTTGACTAATCAGCGTGTGTTAAGAGGTCACATTCTCTAGTTTTCAGGATGCAGGAAAGTGGTTGGCCTGGTTTTAATTCCAGTTTTGTGTTGATGAAGGCTCTGGGCTGATCACTGGCATCTTTGGGCCTCTCTTCCCTCAGGTGTCAAATGGGAACATTATCTGTCCCTTGCTTAGTTTTTTTCTTGCCACCTATGGATGGACAGACATTTGGGCAGGAATATGATTGTTGGGTCTGGTCAGCTAAGATGTCAATGACGTAATGACAAAGAAGATAAGACCAGGTTTCTAAGACATGCTCCACTGCTAATCCCAGATTGGACTCACCTTTTTCTGACAAAGGGGACAAGGCAAAAGAGTGCAGGGCAGATTTTGATAATGCCAAGGTCAGTCCAATTATTGGTCAGACAACTCCATAAAACTGTAAGCAATAGCAGCAGTATCTGAAGTGGAAGAAAATTCTCAGACTCTCATCCTGTCCTACAATTCAGTACGGGGAAACTGGGAGCATAAGAGGCAGAAAAACACTATGTAACACCACTTTTCACGAGGGCTTTGATGTAGGTTGTAATACAATACAATAGATATAGATGACAAGTAAACAATTAGGAATACAGAAAATATAAGTTAGTTTGACTCAGGAAAAAAAAATGACACATGTATGGAGACCATACACTTCAAAGGTTTTGCTTTTGTTTTATGGTTTTTTTAAAATTTATTTTGAGTCATAGACTTCACCAGGGTTTTTAGCAGCTACACCAAAAATTGAAAAAAAAATCAACAAAAGGGTAACTTCCATATAGTGAGTATTTTATACATATTAGCCCTAATCCTCACAACCACCCCAAAGTCTGTTATCAGTACCTCATTTTACAGTGGTGAAAATGCAGGACCAGAGAGATTCAGTGACTGGTCTTAAGACACGGTCTTAAGAAGCAGGTGGCTATGTGGATTAAATCCAGGAGTCATAGCCTGGGCTTTTCTTGGGTAACAAGAAAAGTTGTCCCTCAGTCTTTTACATGTACAGAACATCTTTCTGTTTTTGTCCAAGGCCAACCCACAGCCATAGACCTCAGCTTTCACTCTGATAGAGTACACTTTCATGAAAAGTGAATGAGCAATAGATTTTACTCAGTAAAATTTTACAATATATATGTATAATTTATATATAATACATATTTTTTAAATAAAATATATATAACATATTATATATATATAAAATTTCTTTTTACTGAAGGAGAGATGAAGTGAGGTGGGTATGGAGTTTACTTTGCATATCCCACATCAAACCACCTGAATATCCCTACTGAACATTCTTGTTTACAAAGTGCTGTCTTAGTTTGCCAACACTGGAGGTTTCTTTCTTTGACCCATCTCCCCCTAAGCTTCTCTATATGTTTTCTTCTATTCCTGGATCCCCCTTTCTCTATCTTTAAATTACTTATACCTCTATTGTGCAGGAGCAATATGGTTTTGCCCCAGCTCCTAAAACTAAACTTGCATATCTAAGCCCAATGCCAGCTTAATACATCCACAAAAGCCTTCCTGGGAACTTAATAGTACTAAGGATTATGTAGTAATTGAAAAAAATGCCACTACACAGTTTTCATTAGTGAAAGATATTTCATTCCGCTTTTGCTTGTAGCTGCCCCTGCTGACAGGTCCAGGGTGCCACAGCAAAGCTCATAACATGCTCCTTTGTGTGAGGCTTTAAATAGAAAGTTAAGGACAGAGGGAAAGATGAAGTTAAGAATGAGAAAAGCAATAAAGGAGTAGAAATAATTTACCTAGTAATATAATACTAAAAATGAAATTGAGTCTCCTTTTTTCAGTTGTGTCACATAAATTCCTTTGTACATGGAAATAGGAAACTATGTTCTTAATTTACATATTAGACAAACTTGGCATTGTTTGTCTAAAATGTAGATTGTAATACTCTATTGTATTTATATAATGTATAATATATATCATATTAAATATAATAATATATTGTTATTTATAATACTATATTATTACCTAAAGAATATAATGCTAATGCCCAAAAAGGGGCCACAGACAATGAAAAATGGATACCATCACAAAGGTTTAGAGTTACAGATATACATTGAATCATGATTAGGTAGTAGGGCTTTTATAAGTTCAACTTCTGTGTACTCCTTTTAGAAAATTTGAAAAGAGAAATCCATGAATCAGCTATAATGGCTCAACACATATAATTTGGAGTTTGAGGAATGAAGTGAAAATTGAAAAACATTTTACAAAACCTTTTAGAACCCCAGGTTTAAAAAGTTTTTAGAGAGTCATTTACCTGAACACTAATATATTTTCTGTGTAGGTTTTCTTTTAAGTTACTCAGGTCTTTGCTTCTGCTCTTTGGCTTAAAGAGTTGATGTTACAAGGTTCTTGGAGCCTTGAACTTGATTGTCAGCCACTGTATCTCTTTTAGGAAAGGGTGTCCAATCTGTCAGCTATCCAAAATTGCCAATATTGTCATAGCTCTAATGGGTATGTCTTTCAAGAGTGAATTGAAGGCTAACAATAAATGCCTTTTGATGTTCATAGACTCCTTATAAAGTGCTCTGAAATGAAAATGAAAGATGGTAATATTTTTCTTCCTCTAAGACAGTTATAAGAACAGATTTGTAATGTATAATTTTTTTTCTTGGAAGGGCAAACTCTCTTAAATATGTGCTAGATCACTGCGGATGAAAAGATGTGGTTATGGTAACAAAAATGAGCTATGAAAAAGTACCCCATAGCTGTCTAAATTTTTTCTTTCTTTTTTTGAAATTTTTAGTTTGTAGTTTATTCATTTTTGAGACAGAAAGAGACAGAGCATGAGTTGGGGAGGGGCAGAGAGAGAAGGAGACACAGAATCCGAAACAGGCTCCAGGCTCTGAGCTGTCAGCACAGAGCCCGATGAAGGGCTTGAACCCACCAACCGTGAGATCATGACCTGAGCTGAAGTCGGACACTTAACCAACCAAGCCACCCAGGCACCCGCTGTCTAATTTTTTTCTAATGTTTATTTTTGAGAGAGAAAGAGAGACAGAGAGACAGTGTGAGGGAGGAGGGGCAGAGAGAGAGGGAGACACAGATCTTGAAGCAGGCTCCAGGCTCCTCGCTGTCAGTGCGGAACCTGATGCAGGGGCTCAAACTCCCAAACTGTGAGATCATGACTTGAGCCGAAGTCGGACCCTTAACCATCTGAGCTACCCAGGTGCCCCTCAGTTTTTTTAAAAAATAAACTGAATGAAGAGCAAAGTACTTCATCCAACAGAGTGGTTTAACATCCTAATAATTCAAAGGTAGGATCTATCAGGATATAGTAAAATGAAGATGTGAGTACAATGAAAAGTTAAGGCTTCACCTCCAGGTTCTGCTGGGAAACCAGATGTGGAACTTAATCCCTCTAAACATATAGCAGACTGTTTTCAATCTTGCTTGGATGACTTCCCCACAGTAATTTGGAAATATTTTTCTTTTTTGGACTGCTAGGCACGGTCAAGGAGATGATCACTTATATTTCCTCATAAAAATTCCAAACTGGACAAGTTACTTTTCTTGCCTACAGAAAAAAAAAATAAGTTTCAATTTCTTATAGGGATAGCACATTATGTGATTACTACAGTGAAAACTAGGGGTTAGAAGTGTGAAGGTGGGATAGAGGAGAGAAGATGAGGAAGTGGAAGGGAAAATTCCAGGTATAAGCTAAAATTTAAAATATTTTATTTGTGTTTTGATGTCTATCTATAATTTGCTCAAAATGTTTTTTTATTTAGTGCCCACTATGCATAAGGGGTCAAAAGTGTTTAAACATTTTATAACCTAAAGCCACACAATTTTAGAGCTGTACCCTGCCTTAGAGAGCTTCTAGCACTGGGATTGTCAGCTTGGAGGATGAGCAGTAGAAAGAGAAGGATGAGTCCCCAAGGGGCTTGTCAGGATCTCCAGGTTATTGCATATTATTTAAATAAGCCTATTGAACATACATAATATTATAATTGTGTATTTGGAAAATTAAGCAAACACTACTGTTTTAGTAGTTTAAACATCAGAAACGAATGTTCCACAGAACCATCTTGGTCTGATGTCTGATGGAAACATGCAGAGAGTTGGTCATTTTCAGCCTCCAAAAAGCCTCTGGGTGAAGGGGGGCAGCTGTGTTAAAATGTATTTGGTACTGGGGGAGCATAACATTTTACATGTTCATTAAGTAGAGGGCGTAGGATAAAATAGATTAAGAAACACTGATCTAAACCAATAAGAGCAAGCTGAAGAGGTATTCTTTATTAAACA
This sequence comes from Proteles cristata cristata, assembly GCA_017311185.1. Classification (NCBI taxonomy): domain Eukaryota; kingdom Metazoa; phylum Chordata; class Mammalia; order Carnivora; family Hyaenidae; genus Proteles; species Proteles cristata. Next base: position 1,349,517 of record JAESUZ010005612.1, on the reverse strand, counting down.
AACATTTATTGAGCACTCTACTAGGTTTGACACTCAGATGAAGATTTCTAGTAAAGAATTGGTTATGTTAATATGAGTTAACTCACTCAGGTGAGTTTTAGGCTCAAGATAGGAACTTGGGATCATATTTCAACAGAAATGTGAAGTAAGTTAGAGACTAAGAGGGGCATGCTGTATTTCACAACACAGATATTGTGATTGATTTTGCAAGACCATTTTGAGTGGAGGGATGACAGGAAGCTAGATTGCTATGGGCTAAGAAGAGAGTGGGAAATATTAGAGACTGCATTTGTGACAATCCTTTCAGGCAGTTTCACTGAAAAGGGAAAGATGGGCCAGGTCAGAGCTGTAATAGAACTTGGGAATTTAAGGAGAGTAGTTTTAGATGGGAATCACTGGAATGCAAAGTATTTCAATACATAGGACACAGTCAAGAAACTATTAAGTCACTGTATGCTTATTGAAAATACATTATGAAATGGAATATGAGATGAAGAATGCATGGCTCTTGCTGTCAGGGAGTTTGCAAACTAAGTCACTCAATAAGTTAATCGCTAATGATAACAATGGGCTAGAAATCTTATGGCTTATCAAAGTAGTATGAACTATGTGGATTAGAATATTGAAGATCAAAAGTTGTTCAGTCATATTAATCAGAAATTGTGAAGAATCAGGTATTATGGAGAAAGTAGATTTTACAGGGCGAAAAATTGCAACAGAAGGAGTATGGGAACCAAAGCTCAAGGAGCTTGAAAGCCCATGTTAAGTGTTGGGTTACTATATAATAGTTTTAGAAGACCATATGCAGGAAACATTGGACATTTCAGTGGCATTGAATTTCATTTAGGAAAATGTACTTGGCAATCTTCCCTGAAATGTTTGGAGCAGACTGAAAGTGAGGAAGCTGGGTTGGAAATTGTATAATCGGCCAGGTGAGAGGGAACCAGAAGCTCAATCAGAGTGGTGATAGTAGGAATAAGATTAATAGAAAGAGAATTAATTCACTCATTAATTTAACAGATACTTACTTTGTGCTTACTATGTACTCGGCAGAATAAGGTCCCTAATCTCAAGGAGCTCCCAGTCAAGTTTGTAATGTAAATAAGTTGTATAATAGAAATACCCAATGATAAGAGATCACATAGATAGGATGTGTATGAAGGAAACTAGAAATCAAGGGAGTAAACCTTTAAGAAATAAAGAGAAGGAGATTTCAAATATTACCAAAGGAATAGAGTAAAAGGAGAACTGAAAGGAGTCTGTTGGGTTTCGCAACATAGAGGATGTCAGTGATATTAGCAGGAGCAATTTCACTGAAGCATTAGGGAAAGAATTATAACTTTATGGATTAAAGATGGATTGGGAAGTGAGGACTTGAGGACAGGGAGACAGGAGAAACATTTTTAGAGATAAACATGAAGCAGGTGCTGGGGTCAAGGTAATGGAGACTAAGAAAGAAACCATGATTCTATGAGTTTAAGTCTCAGGGAATGATGGCATGATTCAGCAAAGTAAAGAAGACAGGAGAGAGCCTTAATTTTAAAGGAGATTTGGTGTTGCCTTTGATTGACTTTGAAATGTATATAGACATTTTTTCCCATGGTTTGGAAAAAGGATAAAAAATTTAAAGGAAAAGTTTAAGGAATGTTATGGCTAGACACAGCTAATTTAGGTTTTTCGACTGGTAGTTGAAGCTGAGGTCCGAGAAAGTAAAGTGTAGAGGGAGGTGAAGAGTAGAGAGGACAAGAAAAAGGGATGGGGAAGAGGGTAGAGGCCAGTGAAGCTAATGGAAAAGAAGTTCTCAGAAAAGTGAAGGAAACCACCAGGGTGAGTTGTTATGGCAGTCAGGGAGAGATTTGCTTTGTGGTTGTTTAATCCTTAGTGTTTAGAATGTTATTTTCTGTAATGCAGAACAAATACAAAGACAATGCCATCTGTTTTTGGGAGTTAATAATTTTCAGTAATATTGGGAGCCATTTGTTCCCAAATGGGAATAACTATTTTCCTAGATTGAACAAAACAAAATAAACCAAGTTGTGAGGGACATTTAAGACATGGGTAAGATTTCCTTTTTTTTTTTTTTTTTAATTGTTTCAGGAAAGGTGAGAGGACACCTTAATATAAAATTGTGGCAGGGCTAAGAAGAGAATTGAGCGTGTTTATATGTATAACTACATGTGGAAAGGGATAAAGTCATCAGAGGTGAGAACTGAAAGAGAAGAGTGGATAATTCATGAAGCATGTTTGGGTAGACAGTATAGTTTAGCTTCTTTCTTGGTATTTCTGTCAAAATTAATAGATAATGAATATAAAGTATCTGACACCGTAGTACACACTCAATAAATGTGACTGATGGGTGTTTTAGAATCAGATAGAATGAAGAAAGCATTTATTGAGTGCCTGCTCTATGCCAGGCCCAAGGTGTTTAACTTCACTTTGACAATGGCCTTCTGGGCTAGGCTTGCCAGCCATATTTAAACATGATAAAACCAGAGGTTGAAGCCTTGCCTGGGATCACAAGCCAGTTTCAGAGCTGAGACTTGAACACAGGTCCATGGGACACTGTGAAGATACTCCTAGGCTTTATGAGTACTTTTGAATAGTTTTGGTTTCACATAGGAGTAAAGGAAGTGAGATACATAACTTATTAAGTAGGCTCTGTGTTCTTACTAAAGTGAGAGGTGAGGTATCTGCTGAGAGTGAGGAGGTCCAGGTAGAGAAAGGACTGAGAAATGTGAAGAATACTTGAATCACTAACTGTAGGGAGTAAGAGTGTCATTAAGACATGAAGAAAATAAGTGAAGTTTAGGCAGCATGGAATTTCAGTGAACCTTGTACATAAGGATACCTCAGCCTGAGGTCTGATACTACAACAGGATCTTTTAGGTCAAGGATCAACAAACTTTTTCTGTAAAGTGCCAGACTGTAAATAGTTTAGAATTTGTGGGCCTTGTGGTCTCTGTTGCAGCTATTCAGATTAGCTGTTTTATCATGAAAACAACCATAGGTAATATTTAAACAAATGAGTATGGCTGTGTTTCAGTAAAGCTTTATTAATGTTAAGCAGTGAAAATATTCTATTTGATATTACAATGATGGATGCATGTCATTTTACATTTGTCCAAACTCATATAATACACAAAATCAAGAGTGAACCCTAATGTAAACTATGGAGTTTGGGTAATAAGAACATGTCTACGTAGATTCATCTATTGTAACAAATAAATTCTAGGGGGGAAGTTGAAAATGGGGGAAGCTATGCATACATGTAGGCAAGGAGTATATGGGAATTTTTGTACCATCCTCTCAATTTTGCTGTGAACCTAAAACTGCTCTAAAAAATAAAGTCATTAAAAAAAAAACCCTCTATACTGAAAGTTGAATATTCCCATATTATTAAATATTTTTCTGCTTTGAACTTTTTCAGCCATTTAAAAATATACCATTATCAGGGCATCTGGATGGCTCAGCTTCGGTTAAGCATCCAGCTTCAGCTCAGATCATGATCTCACGCTTATGAGTTCAAGCCCCGTGTTTGGCTATATGTTGACAGTGCGGAGCCTGGAACCCACTTCCAGTCCTGTGTCTTCCTCTCTCTCTCCCCCTCCCCACCTCTCAAAAATAAACAAACACTAAAAAACTTTTAAAAATGAATAAAAATAAACCATTATTAGCTTGGGCATAGTACAAAAATAGGTGGTGAGCTAAATTTGGCTTATAGACAGTAGTTTGCCCACTCCTGCTTTAGGCGTTTGTTAGAATACATATTCCTGGGTTTTATACCAGCCTGACTCTATCAGAATAATTGGATTGGAGCCCAGGAGTCTGCATTTTAAAACAGCCCCCAGGTGATTTTTGTACTACTTTGAGACTAGTGCTTAAGGACAGAACTAATAAGTAGGGAATGGTTATACATGGTTCTGTGAAAAATGTAGTCTCCAGGTCTCAAATCACTGAGTTCAATGCCAAGCAACACACTACTAGGAGACTAGGAGGGCCCACAGTAGTCTGGGTGGGTCTTGGCATGGAAGGAATGGCAGAAGATGCAAGAGTTGAATAGTCTAAGGTTGTGGTTAGTGTTTCACTGAATGACCATCCAGGAGGCCTAGGCTTGGTAGTGACCACTTATAACAAGTGAACCACTTGTTATGGGACAAGTGAACCACTTATAACATGATCTTTTCTAAGTCATCTTTGACTCTCCCTTCTGTTTTATGTTATTTCCTGTATCTAAGTAGTTACCAAATTCTAATAACTCTTTAGAAATATCTTTTTCTTTTCCATTCCTGCTATTCATATACTATTTTAACTCACCTGATTTAGACTTTCAACATTTCATACCTGGATAATAGCCTTTCTGTTAATTCCTTTTTTCCTCTAATCTCATCTATGAGACTAAACCTCCTAAACCATAATTTTCATTATCTATGTGGTTCTCTTGTTGTAAAAATGGAACAGAATAAAACCAAAAACACCTTCTGTTGTTCCCAAGATCAAGTCAAATTCAAAACCTGGAACATGGGGCACCTGGGTGGCTCAGTTGGTTAAGCATCTGACTTCGGCTCAGGTCATGATCTCACAGTTTATGGGTTTGAGCCCCACATCAGGCTCTGTGCTGACAGCTATCTCAGAGCCTGGAGACTGCTTCAGATTCTGTATCTCCCTCTCTTTGACCCTGCCCTCCTCTCTCTCTCTCACTCAGAAATAAATAAAACATTGAAAAAAATTTTTTTTAAAAACCTGGAATTTATCCTATTCACCAGCCTTATTCCTTCTATGGCTCTAGCTGAGTTCTATCCAACCAGGTTGATCTTGTCATAGTCTATTAAACATAGCATGTGGCTTCTCTACTTCTTTTCCCTGCTCATTCACCCTCTCCCCATATGAAGTGGAGTATCTTTCCCTTTTAGGCAGGCAGTTAATATGCATAGGGATGGCAAATACAGGAATGGAAGCTATAGCTCCCCCTTTCTGTGCCCATGGCAAATTTACTAATTAATCACAACTCTCTGTCTCCGACCTCAGTCCCTACCTAGTTCATTAGGCTAGGCTGGTTCTTCCTGAGAGGAACTTCCAGTAAGAGTCCCATAATCAAATATATTTGCAAACCATATATACTCAATCCCCATTTTGGAAACTCCCAAAACATATTAGCATATTAAAGTTTCTGAGAAGTCCTACAGAAAAGAAACCTTTTAAATTGTATCTAACCCAATTTTCAATGAATATAGCACATCCTCTGGAAAATGCTGGAGAGAATTGTGATGCCATGGTCAAAAAGTAAGGAAGCTTTCTTGAAGAGAACGTGAGTTATGTTTGGGGCTATGTTGAATTTGAGAGAAGGTATCTTAGAGTGGAGACATTCTAAAGCTTGGTGAGGAGATTAGGGCTAGAGGTGTGGGTTAGAGAGTAATAAGCATAGAGGGGATTTTTGAAGTTGAGATGGTCTAATAGAAGCTGTTTCCTGGGGCAGAGAGGTATAGATGTCAAGTCTGTAAGTTAGGGACTCAGAGATCATAGAGGAGGCAGCTAAAATGGACAAGGGATCAATGGTCAGACAAATATAAGGAGAACCTGGATTGGGCAGTGACATAAAAAATAAGAGAGGAAATAATTTCAGGTTACCCAGTAGTCAGTTGATGTTGGTGCCGTGTATTCATTCCACAAAAGGGTATTGAACATCATCTCCAAGAAAACAATGTGGCTCCTGCCCTTCAGGAACTCCAACAGTATCCTGGGGAGACATTTGTCACACATAAGTGTGACATATAGTAAGTGTGTCACACATAAGTGACAAATGTGTGTCAGGTGCTGCTGAAGTATGGGAGAGGAAGAGGTGACTCTTGCTTATCAAAAGTGATAAATGCTTTGCGAACAGTGATGGTTCTTGGTAACGTTGTGAAGTTGGGGATATGTGTTTGTGTGGTTCCCCGGTTCAGAGTGTCTGGCCTTCTTGTTGGTGCCTCTTCTTCACTTGCTTGAGCTTGCCCAGAGTCCTCTTATTTTTAGGCAAGGATCTAAATTATTCATCCCCCTAAAGCCATCAGTAATGGAACATTTGATATGTTGCTTCTTTCTATGTATTATTACATGATAAAAGTGAAAAAAATAAAAACAGAAATAAAATGTCTGTACTTCTGAGAACATGTTTTTTTTTTTTCTGAAACACAAATTGTTTGAAGCTTAAAGTAAAAATGTATAAAAGACATTTTAGCATACTAATGGTGTGTGAGAAAGTGGTTAAAATATTACATATATATTGGAGCGCCTGAGTAGCTTAGTCGGTTAAGCGTCCAACTTTCTCTTAGGTCATGATCTTGCGGTTTGTGGGTTCAAGCCCCGCATTGGGCTCTGTGCTGACTGCCAGCTCAGAGCCTGGAGCCTATTTCAGAGTCTATGTCTCCCTTTCTCTCTGACCCTCCCCTGCTCACGCTGTCTCTCTCTCTCCTATAAGTAAATAAATAAATAAAATATTAAAAAATATATTACATATATATGTGTACAACATATATCATGTGTGTTTATATGTATACTAATGTATGTATATTAATTATGTATATGTACATATATATTTAACATTGTTACAAATATGTATATTAATTATGTATATGTACATATATATTTAACATTGTTACAAATATGCGTTATACTTACCAGATGATTGGATAGGTCCGAAATGTTCAGTAATCATTTTTATTTATTTATTTTTTTAATTTTTTTTTTTTTTTTTTATTTCTAGGAGAGAGAGAGAGAGAGTGAGCAGGGGAGGGTCAGAGAGAGGGAGCCACAGACGGAAACAGGCTCCAGGCTCTGAGCTGGCAGTCAGCACAGAGCCCGACGCAGGGCCCGAACCCACAAACCGCGAAATCATGACCTAAGCAAAAGTCGGACGCTTAACCGACTAAGCCATCCAGGCGCCCCTCAGTAATCATTTTTAAATACTTAAGGCCTAACATATGGAAATATAATAATTAATGGGATTTTATAGTTTATTATTATAAAAATGTGGTGAGAACAGAGAAAGAAATGAAATGAATAGCCTAAATTTAATATAAAGGAGACCTATTTTACACTATCAATAAAATTAATATTAAACCTTGGAAATTGAAGTGTATTCCAATAAGTAAGCCATATCTGTTTCTGCACATGATTATAATATATTATGTTGGCTTCAGAAAGATTAATAGTTTCATGGAGTGACCCAGAAAAAGTCTTACAGCTAGATGAGATTCTCATGCCTCAGAAATGTGAATAACAGAGTAATTGTCATTTATGAGTAACTGCTATATGCCACACAATGTTTAAATTTTTAATGTTTGTTTATTTTGAAAGAGATAAAGAAATAGAGAGCACATGCATATACAAGTGGGGCGAGGGACAGAGAGACAGGCACAGAATCTGAAGCAGGATCCGGGCTTTGAGCTGTCAGCACAGAGCTCAATTGCGGAGCTTAAACCCATGAACCATGAAATCATGACTTTAGCCAAAGTTGGATGATTAACTGACTGAGCCACTCAGGCACTCCGCCAAGCAATTTTTAAACTATACTTTATACATTATCTCACTTACAACAACTCTGGAGGTAAATATTATTATCCCAAATTTACAGATGTTGAAACTGAGGCTCAGGGAGGACAGGAAAGTTGCCCAGCATCATAGAGGTGGGATTTGAATTCAGTATCTGCAAAGACCATGTTCTTTTTATGTCTCCACCTATGGAATTCTAGTGTTAATGAATTGTCTTTTAAATTGGTGTCAGCATCCTCTAAAAATGACAAAAGGAAATGGTAGATTGTTAAAAGTTTTTGATAAAACTAGGCTGGGATCTTTGCGTGTTAGGGAAGAGCTCCAAGACATTCCTTCATCACTTTGCACTCAGGTGTTGAATTATAGGACATTTTAAAAAAATGTTTTACTTATTTCTGAGAGAGAGAGAGAGAGAGAGAGAGAGCGAGCATGAATAGGGGAGGGTCAGAGAGAGAGGGAGACACAGAATCCGAAACAGGCTCCAGGCTCTGGGCTGGCAGTCAGCACAGAGCCCACGTGGGGCTCAAACCCCACAAACCATGAGATCATGACTTGAGCCAAAGTCAGATGCTTAACCGACTGAACCACCCAGGCACCCCGAATTATAGGACATTTTGAAATTCCTTGGAGGTAGTCTTAAATTTGAAATGGGCATAAAGCCAGAAAGATGAGTAGATACTGAAGGCAGTGGGGAAAGAAATTCCCTGTCAACTTTGTTCATGCTGGACATACATGGTGGGTAAAACACCAAATGAAATTACACATCATGAAAATAGTACACAGGAATATTGGCCACCTTGTCCTATGTTTCAGGCTATTTTATTTTTAATTAAAAACTTTTAATTTAAATTCCAGTTAGTTAACATACAGTGTAATATTAGTTTCAGGTGTACAACATAATGATTCAGTAATTCTGTACAATATCCAGTGCTCATCACAAGTGCCCTCCTTAACCCCTATCACCTATTTAAACCCTCCCCACCCACCCTCTCCCCATTCACTCTGGTAACCATCAGTTTGTTCTCTATAGTTCAGAGTTTGTTTCCTCTCTTTTTACATTTGTATTTATTTCTTTTAAATCAGGCTCTTTTAACCTATAGGAAAGAAAAGTCTTACAACGTCATGGTTAAACTCCCTCTTGTTTTGAAAAGATTTTACGCTGGACAGACTGAACACCACAACTGTGTGTTTCAGGGAGATTCAGTCCTTACTTACATCTGCTTACCACATAAAGAGCTCCGCTTTTCTTGCCTGAACAGTCACGCTCTTTTGTCTTCATGTTTGCTTTACCCACTCCTACCTTTGGATTGTCATTAGTGAATCCTCCTGTTTCAGTTTTGCTTTGTCCTGCATGAGGGGGATGCATCTTCTGGGCAAACACCTTCAATAAAGTTTGCTCTTCGCTCTTGGAACTTGTGTTGTAATCTTGTACAATAACATACCCCTTCTCTCTCTCTGTCTCTCTCTCTCTCTGTCTCTGTGTGTGTGTGTGTGTGTGTGTGTGTGTGTGTGTAACTTTAGCACAAGGAGTTTTACTGCTTTTTCCAACTCTTTCTTGAAGCTTTATAGTTTTTTTATTCTTACTTTTTTTTACAGGTGCCCATTTAAGACATTATTGCCCTCGTTCTCCCAGAATGGTCTCTCTTCATCCTCTTTTCTCTTTTTTTCTTTATTCCCTCATACTATTGTCTTTTTCTGTCTTATTTCTTTCCTATTTTTCCTCTTGTTTGTGTCTTCATATCCCCATTTCTTTTTCTCTTTTTGAACTCTGGGCTAAATAAACTTTTCTCCATAGGATTCTTTTTCCTCAACTTTCCTCTGAAACCCTCCTTTTTCTTTTAACCTTAATTTTCTTTACTTTTATTAAATCCTTCCCTCCCCAAAAATCCATTAGGTTTTTTCCCTTTTTTCAACTAAAAACCATCCCTTCAATCTATTCCAAACCTAAGAGATGTTTGAATCACTTTCTTACCTCTGACTTTCATCTTGACCTTCTCCCGACCACTTTCTTGCCAACCTCTACACTGAAATTGTACTTGCCAAAGAAGTTCTAATGACTTTCTCCTGGACAAATTGAATGTTCTTTCATCTGTGATCCTCGCCTTTCCTGACAATAATTCTATCCATAGGCTGGTAGATCATTTTGAAATTCTTTTGAAACGCGGTGGGCTGCTGCTTCTTTTTTTCCGAACTAACAAAATATCTTCTACAGTGTGCATCATTTTCTTTCTTTTGCTTATTAGTGCCAATGGTAACATGCTGTTTGCATATCTAATAGCTGTTTTTAATAGACATTTCAGTTGGTTTTGAGGGTCATTAAATGGCTTTCTGAATTTGGACAGAGTCCTCTTCCATGAAGGACAGATTTCTGAGTCAGCATTGTACCCACATGCACACACCAAATTTGCCTAAATCTAATTTGTAAGTTATTACCACAATCAGGAAATCTATTAAATGACTTTTTGTAAATAACTCCCTGAGTCATTATGTTTTTTATGAACAAACTTGAAACCCCCCAAACTCAAATTCTGGTAGAAATTAGAATTTTAAATAGTTCTGAATTAAACATGAAAGAATAAAAATTCCCTTCCACAAGTCTAATTAACAATGAAAATTACGTTAGTCTTTATGGCTCCATAAAGGTATATTTTGCTTTTGTGACTATTTTGGTTCTTGAAAAAATTTTTCATCATTATGAACAATAAGGATAACAAGAAGTTCCAGTGATAAAGGAAAAAATGGTTTAGAAAGTATAAAGATTGTGACTTTGTAACAAAAGCTTTAGAATTCCAAGTTCAGGCTGCCACTATTTTCGCCTGCTAAGTGCAAAGGGGTATGTAGCCTTAGATTTCTCTAATTCCTTCGTGCAGGTTTATGTCACTCTTATTAACATTATTTAAATATAGCTTTCTTAATTCCTGAGAAGAGTGCTGAAAATAGTGTTTTGACTAGTAAAATGGAGAATGCAAAGAATCCACAAAGGCAAGATATGCCTGACTGATGTATGTCATTTTAATAACATAATTACTTGATAAGCACTTACATGATTTAGCTACTGATCTTCAACCTTTCAGAGCTGAGAAATGAATTGCTGATGTATTGTACTCAGGTGCTGTCAAAAATTTGGAGCAATGCTATATTCTGTGGTATTTTAGTAGGCATGTTCCTGAGTTATATTATCATGTATATCATCATGTAAAATAGGGCAGTTTAGTGAAAATATTTCATAGTAAAGCCAGATTGTTTTCTGAATTGGTGCTTTTAATTTCTCTAGGCTGGAATAATTATAAAGTAGGGAAGGAATAATGCACAATCTTTTTTTCTGATCTATGAATAACTGGGAAAAATGCAGCAGTGTAATCTGTTCAACATTCTACCAGGATTATGCAACTGACAACATTCTCTAGAACATCAATTTTGGGCACTGTCCCTGCCTTGAACTTAGACTTATCCTAAAGAGGTGTATCTTCTGTGGACATGAAGAGGAAACACTGATGATGTTTTCTAGGAGTAGACATACTAGTTAATCTACCTGCCGTGAAAGGTTGTGCTTGGAGCAAACCACCCAATGTGATCTTATCCAACTTCTCTTATATAGATGAAATTAGGTTAAAATGATAATTTATGGGCAGTCTCTAGGAGGTAAATGTCAACATCCATTTATTCATTAACTTGTTTTTATGGAACACTTATTTGATGCAGATACTCTTCCAGGTGCTGAAGATGAAGCAAGAAAATATCCTTAACACACTAGGGGAGAGAGGTAATTAAGATTACAGGTAATTCTTGATTTTATGGACAATTACAATATGGTAGGATAAGTGCTATAATAGTCTTAAGCCCATGGTAGTCTAGGAATGCACAAGAGAAGCATTCAGCCAGGTCTGGAGGTACATGGGTATAGTTCAGGCGAAACTTCCTGAAAAAAGTAAGGGTCAAGTTGTCATTCATATAATGAGCAGTGTTAGGCAGATGAAGGGATGGCAGGGCAGGGAGAATAATCCAGGAAGTAGAAACAGCAAGTACAAAGTCACAAGTGTGACAGAATGTTACTCAGGGAATGTTGTACAGTGGTAGGGGAGGAGTGGGGAGAAATGAAGATGAAGAGAAAAGTAATGCCCAGATCATGACCAGTTTTTATTTCCTGCTAAGGAGTATGATGTTTATTCTAAGCATAATAAGGAGCTGTGGAACTATTTTGAATAGAGAAGTGACATAGACAGATTTGCACTTTAGAAAGATCACCATAGTTATATAATGATAGTCAGATGAAGTGGGGAGCAGGGATGGAAATGGAAACAGAACCTAGCCAGGAAGTTTTGTAGTTATCTAGGAAAGAGATGATGGTGCCTGAAAAGAGGAAAGTGGATTGGTTTGGGGGAGATGTAGGAGCCAGAATTGATAAAATATGGTGATTAGATACTGGAAATGAGATAGAGAAGACAGTAGAAGGATAAAGAGTCTATTTAGGTAATTGGAAAAATGGTGGTGCAATATAGGAAGAGAGAACAGGAAAGGATTGGTATGTTTTGAGGTAGGGAGTTGAGTTCAACTTTGGATATGTTGACTGAATATGTAAAAGAGGATGAAGATAATCCTACTCTTGTTTTGAGAGTTATTTGCGAAAGTTTCTCATTGGTGATTTATAAGAATAGTATTTAAAAAATCTCAGCATTAAGTTTGCATTTTAGAACTATTTCCCAAAGAAAATCTGATTACTCACAAAAATAGTGTTGACACTTGAGCAACAACTTGGTCTCAGCTCTTCTCTCAAGATTGAAAATAAGAGAAGGTATCGGTGAGCAGACTCAGTTGACAATGAAGTTTCATTGCTGTGAATTGCCAGTGAGCCACCTGATCCATCTCCTTGAAGGAACGAGCAGGTTGGGTACTACAGACACCAGGCATGCTAAGGGAATGTTTATTGTTAGAGCAGTAGTCAGAACCTTCAGTTGAAGGTAAAACTGAAGTGGAAGTATAATCAAGGTAGAGATTGAAGTTAACGGTATATTGTGGGGGTGGGAGAAGGATAAACTAGAGAGGAGAGTACAATGTGTCACAAAATGAAAGGAGTAAGGCAAACAATATGTGCTGGATTACCAAGCAAGAGAGCTGGAGATCCACAAGCCTAGAAAGAGAATAATGGGTTAGAATTGTAAGCAAATGAGCCTGTCCCAGAGACTGAGGCTGCCTTTTGGATATTTTTAGAGACATAATGCTGGCTGTATTCATGAGGTCACCAATAGGACAGTTACCCATAGTTCCATACTTGGGTCTCCTATTTCTGTAGACTTGTATTGTACCCTCTTCAGTTTTAAAAGTTTCATTGTGAAATCAGGTGAATGCTACTCCTGATAGTGATGATGCTACTCGTGAATGAGTAACATGCTTGGGATTTTGAGATGGGGAAGGATGGGTATGGTGGGGTACCTATGGGATGTGCAGGCAAAGCTGGTGGCCAAACCCTGAGGAGACCTATTGGTGTCGATCTTCTGCAAAAATTTAGGGTTGTGGGAATCCTTTCAGAAGAGGTTGAAAATAAAGTGTTGATCTGGACAAGTGATCGTAGCTTCTTGGTGTAGCCTCTGCATGCATTTCTAAAGAGGTGTTCTCTTTGGTCACTGGCCTTAGCAGGGGAGTTCATGAACATTTTGTTTCTAGAGAGCTTGGTTAGGTAGGAAAGTAAGCTTCTGGGATGTGGCTTTGTAATGGCTAATTTTACATCCCATCTTGACTGGGGCATGGAGTGCCTAGATTAAACAATATTTCTGATGTGTCTTTGAGATTGTTTCTAGATGACATTGGCATTTCAATCAGTGGACTGGGTAAAACAGGTTACCTTTCCCATTGTAGGTGGGCATTGTCTACTCTGTTGATGGCCTGAATAAAACAAAAAGGTGGAGGAAGGAGGAATTCACTCTCTCTGTCTGACTGCTTGAGCACAGACATTGGCTTTGTCCTGCCTTTGACTGTTATTTACATGATTGACCCTCTGTTTTTCAGAACTACATCACTGGATTGCCTGGGTCTCCAGTATTCAGACTGTAGATTATAAGAAGTCTCAACCTCCATAATCGTGTGAACCAGTTCTTTATAATAAATTACACACACACACACACACACACACACACACACACACACACACACTCTATTGGTTCTGTTTCTCTGGAAAATCTTGACTAATAGCAGGCTTAGAATGAAAAGATCACCTTTGCCTCTCATTATATTCTGATTTGGACATGGAAGCAGGTACTTGTTACAAAGAAACAAAGGACACCTCTGCTGACGTCAGAGAGTTACACTGCCGTGGAGTCAAAGGGCAGTTCTCAGTGGCGATAAATGTGGTGCCTTGAAACTGGGACCATGCTGACTGTTCAGACCATTAGAGCAAAAACAAATTTGGCTTTCAGCCCACACCTTAGTTGTATAGACACCATTGAAGGGCAGGTTTGGATGAACATTTCCATAAATTCTTATTTCTCCTTGATACCATGACCCAGGGTACTCGTATTTGAGAAGAGGTGTGGGGAAGGCCTGCTTATGCTCCTAGTATTACACACAGGTTGTTGCATTCAGGGAGGTCAGAGTAGCTTATCACTCTGGTAAGTCATTGTGCAGAATCTCTTTTGTTGGACTGAGCCCATGCCTAAGTTAGTTGATGCTGTGGGTTATAAAATCCAATGATGTGCTGTCCCTATTAAAGTCTGTGAATCATGACTTTGGGTGCATTTTGGTTTATAGGCCTGTCAGACACCTATTTCAGGGCAGTAAGAAAAACAGTGGCTTTCCTATACAGGGGACATAAGATTCACACGTTCTATCCATGGGCATTCCTAGAAAAACATGAGATAAGGAATGTCTCTTGCTTGAATTTCCTGAGAAACTATTAAGTCTACACTTCTCAAAAAGTGGCACCTATAGCACCTGGTAGAATTCACTCCAAAAAAACTAAGGAGGAATGACTGGGTGGCATATATAGGGCTCTGGCCAGGAACAGTTGTGAACATGAGTTCTAACCCTTTGAAGCTGGCATAAGTTAGTGTAACCCATTCCTTTCCCCCTGAGGGTCATTTCCCTCAACCAGTGCTCAGCCATCTGGTCACCTCAGCAGACGAGCTTGGGGCATTCCTCTAAAGGGTCCTAAGGGACCCTTTCTGCTTAAGATGGTCTTGATCACATTTAGGTAGAAATCCTAAAAGACACTTAATGGACTTTCTTTCCTCTTTAGGAATCTGTTGGTTTTGGCTTTTATGAGAATCTACTTGGGAGGCAATTCTGAATTTCCTGTTAGCAGATGACTGTGGTTTCTTGTCATAGTGATTTGGGAGCTTTGACAGAAGATGGGGTAGGTAACAGGGATGGCCTAGGTATATTTGGATGGTGTCAGTGCATATTTAACAGGCCAAATAGATTTTTGGCTCTTGTTGTTGTTTTTTTTTTAATCCTCATATTCAAGGCCAGTATGCTTATTCTAAAAAAGTTCCAAAGGGAAAAATTCCATCCAACCATTATTCATCCATTTCAGTGTCTAACAGCTTTTAAAAAGCTTCAGATGTTTTTTGTTAGATAGACAGGAACCATGTTTAGAGCATAAAATTAATTAGGTTTATAAGGGATGATAAAAATTATAGCTTATTAGTTTCAAACTGTTCTGTGGGAGGCAAATAGAGGTCTGAGCAGGGGGTGGTGAGTTGAAGGCCTTGATTCTCATCCTCATCACCCAGATATAGTAGCTTTCGTCTAAACTGTTTGGTAAGATTCCTTTGGTTAGTGCATTTCTTGGCTAACTAAAGGTCTAAAAACTGTTGGTACAATTTATTTTATTTCTAAATGTAGAAACTGGTCCTCAGAGTGGTAAAGTGACCTGCTTAAAGAAACTGTAGGCATAAAGGCAGAATTTTGGCCTCCTTACTCCTGTCTGGTTTCTTCTTTGTTTCCTAAATTCTCAGTATGATTCCAGGACAACCAATGACCTGAGTGATCTAGTCTCAAAGGGTACATTAGAGATACAGTAGTTTCATGTGAATTTATTTAAGATATAGTGAGGTGAATATCAAACCTTTAACAAGGAGAAACAATATCTGCAGTATCTCATATTTATATGACTATGGAATCTTCTTTTCATGGAGCAATGTAAGGGACCAGTTTTCCATGAAACACACTTTGAGAAGCACTCTATTCAAATGCAGTTATCAATGAAGATCTTTAATCATTGGCAATTTAAAAGTATTTTAAATATAGAATGTCTTAAGTAAAATGTGCTTGCATTGAACTGCACATGTGACATTACTGACTGACCAATTGTAAGTTGAGGGGGAAGTTACCCAAGTAACTAAATAACTGCAATTGTTGAAAATATCCTTTAGGGAAATTGTATTGTATAATGTAAATCTCCTCATGATACCAACTGTATAAATATTGTAGGCGATATTTGAGGGGAGGGCACAAATCCCTTTTCTCATTCTTCTGGGTTATTATTATTCCAGGTTAAAATACCTTTGTAATTACCAATACCAAAGTACTAATTAACATGCTGTTCTAAAATATTCTTTAATTTTAATAGCTTGCTTAGTAATCAGAAGAGACAGTACTGCACATAAATTCATAGCACAGGCTGCAACAGCAGACTTCCTGGGTTCGTGTCCCCACTCTGCCATTTACTGGCTCTGTGATCTTGAGTAAGTCACCTAACTCCTCTGTGCCTCAGCTTCCTCATCTGTAAAATGGGTATACTGTTTTTGGAATGCAGTTCTGAATTTTATCATGGAGATTTTTGATTCTTTAAAAGGAGGTAGTCTTCATCAAAAATGGGAACTATAGTATTTTGCCTTTTTTCCTAATATTCCTCTGAAAGTTTATTTATTTATTTTGAGATGGGGGTGGGGGGAGAGGGACAGAAAGAGAATTCCAAGCAGACTCCACACTGTCAGCACAGAGCCAATGTCAGTCTCGAACTATGAGATCATGACCTGAGCTGGAATCAAGGTGTTGGACAATTAACTAACTGTGCCACTTAGGTGCCCCTCCTAGTGTTCACCTTAATCCCCACTGTGTGATCTGCTTTGAAGACTTTCTAGCCTTTATCAGTAGTGGTTAAAAATAAAATCTCTTTTCAAATTCTGACTTATTCTTCAGAATTCTTTATTAGCATTCTTCATATTTACTTAACACAGCATTCTCTTCATGTCCAGGTTACTTTTTCTTTTGAGCAGGAGAAAGAGTGTGATATGAGAACCACACTGGCCCCCTACCAGTATAGAAGATGACCATTTTGGAAAAATCAAAGATACTTACCATTGGTCAGTTGGAATAATTCAGCATGCACAGCCAGGATTAAGGACCAGACAAATAGTCTTCCCCTGACCTCCTAGGAGCCCTTTCAACTTCTTCAGGAAAGGAAGGGTAAGATTAAGAAATAATAGAAGAAAAAAAAGAAATAAAAAGATAATGAAGATATGCTATGAAATTACACCAGACTGTCCCATAGCTGATGCTATCTCTTAATACTTAAAGATGATTGGAAAAGTTACAGTTGCTACCTGAGATATTTCAAAAGGAGAGGGTAGATTTGACTAAGCAGGGATGGAAAGCATGCAGTGTGGACAGTAAAGTTGGTATCTATTTTCACTCTTAGGATTCAATTCATCTGATGAACTGATTACATCTGTTTACTTATTTGTGTTCCCTTTGAAGATGGACTTCTGTTTGAATGGCAGTACTATGCATATTAATCTTTCATTCAGCTTTGTCTTCTTAGCAATTGCAATTCCTTGGCTAATCTTATGTTTTTACTGGGTATTAAAAATGAATTCCAGGGTCATCTGGGTGGCTCAGTCAGTTAAGCGCCCAACTTCGGCTCAGGTCATGATCTCACAGTTTGTGGGTGTGAGCCCCGCATTGGGCTCTGTGCTGACAGCTCAGATACCACTTCAGATCCTCTGTTCCCCTGTATCTCTGTCCCTTCTCCACTTGCTTTCTCTCTCTCAAAAATAAATAAACATTAAAAAAAAATAAATACTACGTTGGTATTGTAGGATGAATTTTCTCAAGAAGATGATATAATCATTGTCTTAAAAGAGCTTGTAAGAAAGTGAAGGCAGTGCTTTCTGGATTATATCTACTTGTTCGAGTTTGAAGCTGAGATTATTTTCTGGTTTAAACGTTATAAGAGTCTACCAAATAAAATGATAAATAGTTTGTTCATAGATGTAAGCTAAAAACTATCCTCTCAGAAATAAACTGAAGTGATTTTGTAGTCTAATCATTGCCTTATACAAAATAATCCCATGTGATAATCTTATGAAGAACCCTCTTAAATGTCTAAGTGAATTTTTATAAATTCCCTTGTTAATTTTAATTTCTATTCATAATTTTTATCTTCTTCACTTCCCAAAGTAATCTGAGGCTTCTCTTAGTAGTTAATTTCACTTTTAATTAATAAAGTTCACCTTCATTTGGAACCAGAGTCTTCTTCATTTCCACCCAAATACCTGCACAGTGATGTTTTATAGTTCTGATTTATGTTGGCATTTTACAAAAATATAGAGCCCCAACCTTCTTCCTTATAATGCAGATTGGATTTGTGCATTCTGCTAAGTATTTGATTGCTGTTGAGTAAAGTAGTAGTATAATTCTCCAGTTATTTTATTTAATGTTATGTATTAGAATGGGACATCTGGTTTTCCTTTTGAGCCAGATTCACATGCGGCTTTGACTACCAGTGGCCGAAATGAAACATGGCCAACCGTGTTTGGATGACAGTTCCAAGACCTCCTGGCATCGTCTACAGATCAGTTAACAGTAAGCACATGGTGAATAATTTAGTAATACTGTCAGTTAATTGAATCTCAGAAGAAAATTCTTCTATTTTCCAACGCTGAATAGTTATAATAATTTTAAAGTATTTTTTATCATATTTTGTTTCACAAGTACTTTACAATTAGAGTATTTAATTAGCTCAAATCTATCTAATTTAGTTAGCTCTTCATTGCAAGAAACATTTCCGATGTTTACCATTCTTATTCTCATTTGGCAGATGAGGAAACATGTAAGGATTTGTTTTATGGACTTTTGTGAGTTCAAGGAATCCATGTCCACATTTCATTATCCATTCATTAATTTGAAATATTTGTAGAATTTAAAAGGGAAATCAAAAAGAGTATTTTACTTAAGCATGAATATATCTGGTAGTAATTAATTCCTACTAATTTTAGAAAAATGTTTATGTAAAATTCCTGAGGATATTTGGTTTTAGACCCTTAATATTTAGGTATGTTCAGTGGGCTGGCAGAGAGTATAATTAGGAGAGGCTTATATATTTCCCCCATTCATCATTTCATCTGGGGTTTGTTATTTGTTAAACAGAGGTTAGAACGTAGTAAATATACATCCAACTTTTTAAAAATCTGAAAGCCACAATTATCTGACCCAATCATTGACTATAATTAAATAAATATGAGGAAAAACAAAGCTATGAGTCTACCATTAAACATTTAAAATATGGAAATGTTAGAGATTCAGATTTTTGGCAATACTCCAGAGCTTTTGTGCAAATAAATATCTTCTCTTATTCTATTGTTCAATGTAACTGTGTTTTACTTCACCTAATATTTATTAAATGGAAATTCACAGCAAAAGAAACAGAACTCAGCCACCAATGTTTATGGAGACTGCTGAGGCCAGAACATGGTCTCTAATGTTCTGGGGAATTGTGAAAAAGCCAAATCCCAGGTCCTTAGAAAAAAAAATCTACTATCTAATGGGGAACGGGGATAGATAAACAAATGGCAATCCTTAGACCTTACTTCTGTCTCTTTAAAAGGCCTCAGATAAGATTATTCCATAAGGCTAGAACAGGGAAGGCTCAGGAAGGGAAGAGGTAGCAGATTGAAACTACAGAAATAGAAGCACACAAACTGTTGAGTCAAGGATGTGTGTTAGTCTGATAAAAAACAAAACAAAGCAAAACTCTTCTAATTCCAGTAGTGAAACTAGCATCAAAGTCTTGGCTCTTTTATTTCATTTTTTAAATTTGATTTTGTTAAAAAATGTTTAATGTTTATTTTTGAAACAGAGAGGGCATGTGGCATGCACATAGGAGGGACAGAGAGAGGGAGACAGAGAATTCTAAGCAGGCTCCCCACTGCCAGTGCAAAATCTGATGTGGGGCTCAAACCCATGAGATCATGACTGAGCCAAAGTTGAATTCTCAGCCCACAGAACCACTCAGGCACTCCAGAGTCTTGGCTCTTTTAATTCATGAGTATTTATGAAGAGGCACAGGCACATAGAATGTGTATAAGTATTGTTGCTAACTCCATATTTCCAAGATAAAAGAAGATTCTCCAATTAAAAAGGGTCATTGGGTTACAGTTTCTTACCACTCCAGACAGGGTTTTGTGTCCAACAGAGGGGAAGAGGTGGGTGGAACTGTTCTAATCCTTGAGAAAAATGGGTCTTTTCTTGTCCAGTCAAAGGGGGATAGAACTCTACTGTTACCTGATCAATGGGTAGATAAACAGTAGTATAGACTGGCCATGAATTCTTTTGAAACTGGTTTTTAGAGGAGCCCTTTGGGTGTCTTGTCTTAAAAGACCAGTAGATATAGTCCTGATACTTATCTAAGTGACTGATTAGGCAGTGGTTAGGCTGCAGACATGAAAATGTTAGAAGGGGTGATGATACTCTGCTCATTTTTCAGATGAGAAAACTAAAGCTCAGAAAGGTTAATTATATTTCCTGAGGTTATATGGATAATTATGATAGGCCTCGGGTGTGAACAAAAGTGTTTCTGACTCTAAAATCCATGCTTTTATTCTTAAGTAATAAGATGGATATGATAAATAGATTAAACAATTATAAAACCTAACAATGGATTCAGAGACAGAGAAACTAGAATTTGCTTCGGGAAACTGGGGAAGCTATCTCTGTGGTTCCTCATTGTTATTGCTAGATATTGACTAAGTTTATATCAAGATGCTTTAATGCATCACAGAGGTTTCTCAAAGTTGAATAATATATAGGGTGTTTATTTTAATTACATAATAATTATTATTATACTTTATTATTATCTTTTTTACTTTATTATTTTAGTCACATTTATTGAGGTATAATTTTCATACAGTATAACTCACTTATTAAGTGTACAGTTTGATATGTTTTGATAAAGCATATAGATGTATAATCACCACCTCAGTCAAGATATGAACGTTTTCATCACTGCAAGAAGTTCCCTTATGGCCTTTTGTAATCTGTCTTCATCTTAGGCAACCACAAATCTAATTTCTGTCTATATAGTATCTGACTTTACAAATGTCATTTAATAAAAGTCATACAGTATATGTCCTTTTAATTACAGTTTCTTTTTTTTAAATAGTCTATTGTCAAGTTGGTTTCTGTATTATACCCAGTGCTCATCCCCACAAGTGCCCTCCTCCATGCCCATCACCCCCCTTCCCCTCCCCTCCACCCCCATCAGCCCTCAGTTTGTTCTCGCATTCAAGAGTCTCTCATGGTTTGCCTCCCTCTCTCTCCCCGACTATTTTTCTCCTTCTTCTCCCCCATGGTCCTCTGTTAAGTTCCTCCTAATCCTCCTATACGTTTAAACATATGGTATCTGTCCTTCTCTGCCTGACTTATTTCACTTAGCATAACACCCTCAAGTTCCATCCATGTTGCTACACATGGTCAGATACTTTATTATTATTAACCTTTTTATTATAAGAAATCTCAAACACAAAGAAGTATAGTATAATTAGCTCCCATATACTCATTACCCAGCTTCAACAAATTTTGACATTTTGCCAATTTTATTTCACTGTCTTCTCAAACTTTATCATTGTTGTTTGCATGAGTATTTTATTTTATTTTTTAAATGTTTATTCATCTTGAGAGAGAGAGAGTGTGTGTGCGTGGGTGCAGGCATGTGGGTGGGGGAGGGGCAGAGAGAGAGAGAGGAAGAGAGAGAATCCCAAGCAGGCTCCATCCTGTCAGTAGGGAGTCTGACATGGGGCTCGATCACATGAACCATGAGATCATGACCTGAGCCAAAATTAAGAGTCAGTTGCTTAACTGAATGTGCCTCCCAGGTGCCCATACATGAATTTTTTTTTCAAATAGTTTATTGTCAAATGTTTCCACATAACACTCAGTGCTCATCCCCACAAGTGTCCTCCTCCATGCCCATCCCCCCCCCCACATCCATCAGTCCTCAGTTTTTGTCAGCATTCAAGAGTCTCTCATGGTTTGCCTCTCTCCCTTTCCCCCACCATTTCCGCCCTTCTTCTCCCCCTTGGTCCTCTGTTAAGTTCCTCCTAATCCTCCTATACGTGCACACATATGATATTTGTCCTTCTCTGCCTGACTTATTTCGCTCAGCATAACACCCTCAAGGTCCATCCATGTTGCTACACATGGCCAGATTTCATTGTTTCTCATTGCCATGTAGTATTCCATGGTATAGATAAACCACATCTTCTTGATCCATTCATCTGTTGATGGACACTTAGGCTCTTTCCATGTTTTAGCTATTGTGGAGAGTGCTGCTATGAACATTGGGGTACATGTGCTCCTATGCATCAGCATTTCTGTATCCCTTGGGTAAATTCCTAGCAGTGCTATTGCTGGGTCATAGGGGAGTTCTATTGTTAGTTTCCTGAGGAACCTCCACACTGTTTTCCAGAGGGGCTGTACCAGTTTACATTCCCACCAACAGTGTAGGAGGGTGCCCGTTTCTCCACATCCTCGCCAGCATCTAGAGTTCTCTGATTGGCTCATTTTAGCCACTCTGACTGGCGTGAGGTGGTATCTCAGTGTGGTTTTGATTTGTATTTCCCTGATGAGGAGGGATGCTGAGCATCGTTTCATGTGTCTGTTGGCCATCTGGATGTCCTCTTTGGAGAAGTGCCTGTTCATATCTTCTGCCCATTTCTTCACTGGGTTGTTTATTTTTCGGGTGTGGAGTTTGGTGAGTTCCTTATAGGTTCTGGATATTAACCCTTTATCTGATATGTCATTTGCAACTATCTTTTCCCATTCCGTTGGTTGCCTGTTAGTTTTGTGGGTTGTTTCCTTGGCTGTGCAGAAGCTTTTAATCTTGATGAGGTCCCAACAGTTTATTTTTCCTCTTGATTCCCTTGCTTTTGGGGATGTGTCAAGTAATATGTTGCTGCGGTGGAGGTCAAGGAGGTTGTTTCCTGCTTTCTCCTCTAGGGTGTTGATAGTTTCCTGTCTCACGTTCAGGTCCTTTATCCATTTTGAGTTTATTTTTGTGCATGGTGTGAGAAAATGATCTAGTTTCATTCTTCTGCATGTTGCTGTCCAGTTCTCCCAACACCATCTGTTAAAAAGGCTGTCTTTTTTCCATCGGATATTCTTTCCTGCTTTGTCAAAGATTAGTTGGCTGTATACTTTTGGGTCCACTTCTGAGTTCTCAATTCTGTTCCATTGGTCTATGTGTCTGTTTTTGTGCCAATACCATAGTGTCTTGATGATGACAGCTTTGTAGTAGAGGCTAAAGTCTGGGATGGTGATCCCTCCCGTTTTGGTTTTATTTTTCAGGATTACTTTGGCTATTCGGGGTCTTTTGTGGTTCCATACAAATTTTTGGATAGTTTGTTCTAGTTTTGAGAAGTATGCTGGTGCAATTTTGATTGGAATTGCATTGAATGTGTAGAGTGCTTTCGGTAGTAATGACATCTTAACTATATTTATTCTTCCTATCCATGAGCATGGAATGTTTTTCCATTTCTTTGTGTCTTCTTCAATTTCCTTCCTAAGTTTTCTATAGTTTTCATCATACAGATCTCTTGTATCCTTGGTTATGTTTATTCCGAGGTATTTTATGGTTTTTTGTGCAATTGTGAATGGGATCAGTTTCTTGATTTCTCTTTCTGTTGCTTCATTCCATACGTGAATATTTTAAAGGACCAGACATTCTATTGTTTTACCTGTAAATATTTCAATATGTATTTCTAACAATAAAGGCTTTATAAAATATAACAATGGTGATATTTCCACCCTTAATAAAATCATTCGTGTCTTCTTAGTATTATGTAATATTCAGTCTATAGTCAAGTTTTCCTGATTGCTTCAAAAATATATTAGTTTGTTCAAATTAGGATCCAAACAGTGTCCACACATTGCCTTGTTTGTTCACATCTTAAGTTTCAGTACTTTATACCATTTCATCCTGCTTTTTCCTCCCCACTACTCCCTGCTGTTAATTCTTGGATTCTTGCATGCCATGAAATTGCTGGAGATATGGAGCCATTTGTCCTGTAGAATTTCCCATGTTCTGCATTTAGCTGATTGCATCTTATGGTATTGTTTGTTTTTTTGTATTGTTCCTAAGTCTCCTGTATTAACTATAAACTGGTGATTAAATTTGGAGGCTTAATTAGTTTCAGGTTCAATTTGTTTTTTGAAAAAACAATTTGTTTTTACTTCCTAGTGTATCACATCATGAATCGTATTTTATCTAGTTGTTCTACTTTTAGTTTGTACAGTGGTTGTGTTACATTGGCCTGATCTCTTCATTATAAATGTTCCCATCAACATTTTGTTAATGGCTTAACAGGCATTAATATTCATTGCCTAGGTCAATTATTCCATTAGGAGTTAGAAAATGGTGATTTTGTAGTATTTTATTCTTCCTTTTACATTAGCTGGAATCCTTCTTTAAATAATTTTCCATCATAAGCTTTTTGTTACCCTGAAATACAGTTTATACAGATGGGGCAAGATATATGTTTGATTCTTTCATCTAATGGATTGGTTCCCTGGCAGTCTCCATTGATGACCAATGAACCTTTTTAGTATCATTATGAACTTATGTGTGAGTGTATGTATATATATAATATTTGATATATTTAACTCAGGTACAATCATTATTATTTTTTGATGCTAAAATTGACCCATGTAAGGCCAGTAAGAACCCTTTAAGGTGGTTCCTATGTTCTTTAAACATGACCATGTCAGTCTTTGATACAATTTTAGATTTTTGTCACAAGAGATACTGGAAGTTTATCTTACACAAGTGCTGACCCACTTGGAATCAGATGTTTTTCCAAGTATCTCTGGTTCCTTTTATTGAGGAATGGTATTTAGAAGCAGCAATCTGAAAACTAGAGAAAAAACTTAACGTATTTATTACAATTCAAATGGAAAAGTGTGGAGTTTTAGCTGAACTTTTATATTTTATGCTTATATTTTTTCTTCCATTGCCTCTTAACAATATCAGAATAATTACTTATTTGCTTTATGCTACAATGTACCCATAATAGGTGCACTAATAATAACATCAGTGTTAATGCTAACAGTAAGACTAATGAATGCAATTTAAGACTTATTTGGTGTTCTTTTGTTCTTATAATAATATTCCATATTCTGTTTTGAAGTTATTTCAAGTATTTCTGTTCTCTGTGTGGTTATACCACCAACTTGATATACAGTTCAGTTCATTTGTTTTAATGTTTAAGAAATGTTTTTTTTCCTTTCTGATTGATTTTTAATTATGGAAAACACTTACCTGGTCCCAAATTCAAAACTATGTAAAAAGATACATTAAATAAAATGTTTTAATCCATGTTCTCTTTAAATTTCCCTTACTTCCCCCATAAAAATCGGTTTTTATTAGTTTTGGTTTATTCTTCCATTATTTATTCTTGAAAATATAAGCAAAATATATATTTACATTAATATTAATACTCCCCTTCACCTTTCTTACAAAAAAGAGCATACCACAAACATTGCCCTGTCCCATAATTTTTTTTTTTTTTTTTTTGTGAGAGAGAGAGAGCAAGAGCAAGCTGTGGTAGGGCAGAGGGAGAATCTTAAGCAGGCTCCACACCCAGCATGGAACCTGACTCGGCACCCAATCTCATAACCCTAAAATCATGATCTGAGCCAAAATCAAGAGTTGGCCACTTAAATGACGGAGTAACCCAGGCACTCCCCTTATTCTTTTTTTTTTTTTCTGTGATGTTTTTAAACTTAACAATATGTCTTGGAGATCATTCCTTATTTATATATACAGTAGAGATCTTACTGATTCCTTTTTACAGTTGCATCATACTCAATTATGTGATAAGACGATAGCATATTAAACCAGTCCCCTATTCATGCATAACTGATTTCTTTCCAGTATTTTGCTATTATAAATAGTGCTGTAATAAATACTTTTATGCACAGAAAATTCGTATTTTGCTTGTTTATGTTTAGAGTAGATTTCAGGAAGTAGATTTAGGTAGATCCCAGAGGTAAAAGGCACAGGGAAATTCTCCTTCACATGTGATTGTACTATTTTGCATTCCTGCCAGGAATATAAGAAGGGCTTATTTCTTCTAGACTTGCCAATAGAATTTGTATCAAACTTGATTTCATGACAGATCCCTTTTAAATCTTTTTGGAAGCTTATTTACTTATTTTGAGAGAGAGAAAGGGACAAAGAGAGAGAGGAAGAGAGAGAATGGAGGAGGGGCAGAGAGAGAGAGGGAAAGAGAGAATCCCAAGTAGGCTCCATTCTTCCATGCTGACGGAGGGATTGAAGGTCGATCCTATGAGCCCATGAGATCATGACCTGAGCCGAAATCAAGAGTTGGATGCTTAACCAACTGAGCCACTCAGGTGCCCCAGGACAGATCCTTTTTATTTATTTTTTTAATGTTTTATTTATTTCTGAGAGAGAGAGAGAGAGAGATAGCATGAGCAGGGGAGGGTCAGAGAGAGAGGGAGATACAGAATTTGAAGCAGGCTCCAGGCTCTGAGCTAGCCGTCAGCACAGAGCCTGATGCGGGGCTTGAACCCACGGGTAGTGAGATCATGACCTGAGCCGAAGTCGGACACTTAACTGATTGAGCCACCCAGGCTCCCCAGGACAGATCCTTTTTAAAGAGAGAAAATTGCTGTAGAGTTCCGGTATTGATTAAAATTATTTTTATTATATTACATAAACATAGAAAACACAACTATTTATAAGTGCTCTTTGCTTATAGTTGTTATAAAACAATAAAACAAAAACAAATATATATTTTAACTATAAACAGATTTAAAATCCAGTACAATTTGTATTAACAAAATTAATACAATGAATTGTTATTTTTCTGAAATGAAATGGCCATATAAGAGTGTAAATATACTATTGACTCTTGCAACACTCAGATTCCTTAGATTGCATATGGATATTCTATTGAGTGTCAGGTATATTGGCCAAGAAGACCCTTTAGATTACAGGGACAGAAACCCAATTAAAATTAGCTCAGATAATAAGAACAACAACAAACAACAAAAAAACCATGGGAAATATATAGGATCATATATACATAATTGGGAAGATGAAACCAATATTTAGGAAATGGGTGGACCCAGGGGTTACAATTCTTTCATTTAAATTCTGTCTCTGCTTTTGCCCCTGGTTTCTTCCATGATAGCTTCGTTCAAGATGACCTATAGGCAGCTTCAGCTGAAATCATCTTTACAGATCAAAATCTTCTGAGAAAAAAAATTCCCTGGTTCCCTACTAGTATCTGTAATCACTCACCAAAAAGGACTGATTGGCTTATTGGGATCAATCTCCTTTGAACCAATCACTGGATCTTCTGATTAGAC
Source organism: Proteles cristata cristata (assembly GCA_017311185.1). Taxonomy (NCBI): domain Eukaryota; kingdom Metazoa; phylum Chordata; class Mammalia; order Carnivora; family Hyaenidae; genus Proteles; species Proteles cristata. The sequence continues at coordinate 1,322,385 of JAESUZ010005612.1, read as the reverse complement.
AGCCTGAGTCAAATACTCAACTCCAAAGAGAAAGTTAGCTCTCTTGATTTTCAGCCTTCCCAAAAATCCCGAAAGGAAGATCTGCAAGACAGATAAAGACTTAAGAGATATCCTCACCATTGTGGAACGACTCAATTTCCCCCCTACTTTTATCTATAGGAACTATTGAAAAATTTTAGTTTGGTTATAGTATACCGTTATGTGACTTCTTCACATGATACAAGTTTATCATTTAGACATTAGGTCTGCTTTGTTCTTTTTTCAGTCAGATCATAACACTGAAAATAGAGTTACTTGAAAGAAACTTGGTCACTGAAATGACACTATAGCTCTCAGTTCTAGGAGGTCATGAAGAAGATAGTTATGTAATTTTAATTTGAACCACCATAACAGTGAGAACCCAAGATTAAAATATAAAATATTTCCAGAGAACACATCCAGAACCCCACCAAATCTGTGCAGATGCCATTTGAAGATTAACTCTTTAAAGCATGGATAAGCATGGAATAATTAATTTCACTAATATGATTTTCTAATGATTGTTTAATAATTTGAGTGTTAAAAATCTGCTAATAAATTGAATAATACATTTGGTATCCCACCTGTAATTTACTCAAGCAAAAATAAACATGAATACAAAATAAAAACAAATATAAATGTAAATCTACACACCAACTATAAAACTTCAAGAACTTCAGCCTAATTGGGTTTACTTTAAACCCATTTTTGTGAAATCTCTTTAGTGTGGCAAGAAATCCAAGATCTCTGAATATCTCTTGTGATTCTTGGGACTGAAGGGTTTCTATTTGCTATAATTTATCTCAATCTCTCCTCTCCTGTGATGTGTAATTACACTTTATTGAGAGTAGAATTTAAAGACTAGAGAAATCTGTACCACCTAGAAAGCTCAATCCTAGGAATTGAAAATTCAAGAAACTTTGAGAGACTCTTAACTATTTTGAGGGTGTATAGGTATAACTTAATGGGCACCTGGAAAAATTTATCTTCTTAAAAAAACTGTGTCATTTTTAGGAGTGCTCATTTTTAGGCATCTGACTCTTGATTTCAGCTCAGGTCATGATTCCAAGGTAATGGGATTGAGCCCTGCATTAGGCTCTGTGCTGAGCATGGAGCCTGCTTGGGATTCTCTCTCTTTCTCTCTCTGCCCTCTCTTATGCCCATGCACACTCTCTTTCCCTCTCTCTCTCTAAAATAAAAATCAAAATAAAGCTATATCTTTTTTTAAGTTTACTTGTTTATTTTTGAGAGAGAGAGAGAGGTTGTGTGCACACATGTGTGAATGGAAGAGAGGCAGAGAGAGAGGAAGAGAGGGAATCCCAAGCAGGCTCTGTGCTGTCAACAGAGATTGAGCTCACCAACTGTGAGATTATGAAATCAAGAGTAAGACACTTAACCAACTGAGCCATCCAGGTGCCCCCAAACTATCTCTTTTTAGAGGTAGTTGTAACTACTTCAAGTTGCAATGGACAGAAAGAAAAGGAATGTTACTAGCTTTGCTTAGCTACAGAAGTGATAATAAAGACAGAATATTTAGGTAATTCAGCAAGTGTTTCTTGTGTACCTCACCTTTGTCTATCTCTACTGGCCAAGATTTTCTCACATATAGAATGATAGATGGAGCTATATCATCACAAATTGTTGGCTTCTTTACTAAAGACATGCTCTTTTGTGCTGAAGGAATGACAGAATGGGTTAATACAGAGGTTAATGTAAGATATTAGAGAAAATTTGTTTCCTCATGAATTTTGACTTTTAAGCAAAGGTATCTTTTCCTCTCATATGAACAGATATGGTAAAATGGTAAATATGGAGAACCAGCCATGTGGCTGGTATGAAGATATTAGAATCTTGGTATTGAAATACCATATCTTCTCTACATAATGCTAGAAGGAGTTCTTACAGAAACTGAGGCATAATTAGAAATGAACTGGAGTCAATCTTTATAAAAATTTACTTAGAAAAATAACATAGCTGCATTAAAAAGGAGCACTGACTTTAATGACAGCTTTCATATTTTGAAAAAAAAATTTAAATGACCACCAACCAAACTGTACTGACATGATTATGAAAAGGCTGAAGGTGACTGAGCTCAAGAACAGTGATATTGCTTCACACATGTGTCTCATGGTGGTGAAAAACATAAGATACCCAATCCTGAGGTGAGGTTGACTTTATAAACCACCCATTTCCACGTAAACGTTTCCAACATCTTAATGTGCCTCAATTATTGTGGGTGAATTTTATTAATGGTAACAGGATGTAGGTGCACAAACCCTTCCCTATGTCATTGTGAGATGGGAACCCTTAGTATGCCAAATTTCTGTCAAAATCAAAGGTAATTTGCATAAGAGCCACATCGGTTGCTTAATGCATAGTGTGGGCTGGCACCTGGTGCCTGCAAAAAAACAACCTGAAAACCCCAAACACAGAATAGCTTTGTGTATGAATGCTGCTCATGAAAGTGCTAGCTATTAAATATTTTCACAGTATTAAATATCCTGATATTTAATCTTAAGCAAGACTTTTAAAATCACTTATCATCACATTGCAGTTGATATGTAAATTTTAAAGCAATATTTCAAAAGGAAGCAAAATAATGCAACTAAACTATTTATAAATGCTTCCATTTTAAAATAGTTTGCATCATATAAGAGTTAATTTGAACTCTCTCATATCAGTAAAATAATTATTTCATCAAGTGGAATTGAATCTTAGTTTCTCAGTTTGCACAAAAAAAGAAAATTCAAAAGCAGAATCAGAAATTAAATTGAAGTACAAGCAATGTGTTTTCAGTCAAAAATAATAATAATAACATATGGCTGATGTTTTCAAAGCTTGGTTTTTATTTCATTTTTAAAATTTATCTTCATTTTAAAGCTTCAACAGGGTTTTCCAGCAGGTGTCACTGTAGGCAAATATAAAATAATAAATACATAGTTCATACAGCTTGCAGTCAATGATTCCTTGAGAAGAGAGCAGGTTTATATTCAGACTTCTCAATTATTATTTGTGTTGTTGTTATTGTCGTTGTTAGTATCAGTTTCCTAGCATTATATTCTGTCCCTGTTGATGCACTCATAACTTAGAAACACTCTCAGTTGAATAAACAGAGTGGTAGTGTGCACTATGAAATGAGAATATGACAAACTGCACCCATTATGAGGGGTAGAACTTTTTACCATCTTATAACTGAGAATCCTGAAATCCTGAGAAGTCAAATTAAAACATAATATTTTAATTCTGAGGCCTTTGGGGATCTTCCCCTAACACTTTAATCCATAATTTCTCATTTTTATGGTTAATGTATAAGCTTTGTTACAAAAACTAAAGTTTAATCAGGAAGGCAAAGCTTTAAAAATATTCAGCAAAATACTTGTCGTTAATCTGGGCTAAGTATGAGAAAGGGAATGATAGTAATAATAACAGTAATATTATTAGTTCCTGAAATTATGCCTCAGCAGTTGGGTTAGAGTTAAATTCATATTATTCAACTTGCAAAGAACATTTCATTAGACTGCAGAGGAACCATTTCAGAGCATGTTATCACAAGGAAATCCAGACAATCCATTCTTCCTCTTTTCCCTCTTCTTTTTCATATGCACAGCACAGGGAAAGGGAAGCAGAGTAATAATAAGGTACTGGCGGGAGGATTTTTTTTCAGGAGTTATTTTTGCTGATTTCAAGTTTTCCTGTTTCCTGGTAGCTGCATCCCCCTGTAGCTTTCATAGTTTCTAAAGCAGTGTTTGTTCTGCATCTGTAGACTAGACTTGCCTGTTGACGATATGACATGTGCAGATAGAATTTAAAGAGAAATGCACACAACAGAAAGTGGTCTGGAGTACTCTCCTCACCCCACGCCGATATAAAAGACCCACATGATTAAAAAGTTATGTTTTACACAGTTCTTTCTTAAAAGGACAAAGTTATATTTCATGCATCCATGCAGGTAAGTAAAAATATTACTTTCTGAATTTTATAATCAACTCACAAACTCTCAGGGAAATTGCTGCTTCCTGTGACTACAGTTCTCAAGCCCAAAATAGGATCCACATCTCCTGACTCACTTCTTTTCTCTAGAAAAGAAGTCACCTAAAATAGAGTCTCTTTTTGGCATCTAACAACATGCTTTCCTTTAAATAGTACTGCCAGAGTTGACTGAGGCCTGACTGTACCTGGACTAGGTTAAGTACTTAACACATGTTCCCTTAAGTAGTTTTGTCCTTACTTCCCTTTCCTAGATGGTGGGTACTATTGTCTGCATTTTATTGACACAGGAACAGATTTAAAGAGCTCAACATACAGAGGATCCTGCAGCCAGGAAGATCAGAGAAGGGGCCAGGATTTGGGTCTTGTCAAATCCCCAAACCTTTATTCTGAACCACTACATGCCCATGGCAAAAGTGGCCTTGGTGCTTTAGGAGAATAACAAAACCATCATTGAGAAGTCACACAATGAACAACAATGCACTTTTTCACATGGGCTTTAGGTTAGAGCCAGCTTCATCCAGTTAAAGTGTTCAGCTAAAATCCTGTAAAGTGACTGGCTGTATTTATAATAATCTCATGATCTCTAATGATGTTTGCCTGATTTTGCTTATTAAACAGAACCATAAGTCTATACATTTAGGACAGGGTTCTTAACAAAATCAAAGACTTGCCTGAGAAAAGAGAGAACACACTCTGAGCATTATCATCTCATAGCATGTCACATTTTAAAGAAAAATAGTAGTAGAAATAGTAAAAGAACCACAAAGAACTAGGAATTGGTCATAGTTTAGTTTGTGACATGTTAGAACATTTCCATTTGAGGCCTTCCATTTGGTCTTTAACCTCTGTAAATGAAATGTGATTGAGAGTTTACAGTGGATTTGAAGTCAGAGAACCCTGGAATGAAATCCTGACTCATTTCCCTGTTTCCTCATGTCTAGAATGGTTGTAATAGCAAGTAACATCAAAAATGTATCCAGGGATTATTATGTGCTAGTCACTCTTCTAAATGCTTTGTAGATATATATCACATTTTGAGAGAGAGAGAATGTGTTCATGCACACACACACAAGCAAGGGGAGAGGCAGAGGGGGAGAGTGAGAGAGAATCTTCAGCAAGCTCCATATACAGTATAGAGCCTGACTTGGGGCTCGATCTCAAAACCTTGAGATCATGACCTGTGCTGAAATTAAGAGTCAGACATTTAACCAACTGAGCTATCCAGGTGCCCTATCACTCTATCTTTTAACAGCCCAGTGGGATAGACCCTATCATTTTATCCTCATTTTACAGAGCAAAGAACTGAGGCTGAGAGGTTAAGTCATCTGCCTGAAAGCATGTAGCTAGTAAGTGGTAAAAGTGAGTTTTCAATGAAGCTTTTGATTCTTCATGGTCTTAACTACCATGGGAAAATGCCTTCTTACATCATCACTATGAATATTAAAAGAAAAATGTAAATGAAGTTATGTATGAAAGGTACTTTATATAATACTTGCATATAGAAGAAAATCAATTTGTTTATTTGTTTGTTTTTGAAACTAGAAAAGGGAGTGTGATAAACTTATCTCCAAGATTGTAAGGGAAACTAAATGTCTTAAAGAAACTAGAAATCTGTTTTAAGGAATATTTGGATTTTATTTTCTCATTTTTCTATTAGGTCATTAATTCTCACTTACTTGGTATGCCTCTGTCTCTGATAATGAGCTATTCACCATTATTTCTGGAATCTGCTTTCTTGTTCATCTTCTTGTTTTTCCATACAGCTACTGCCCTTTAAAAGCTTATGGCCTTCGTTCCCCATGGCCCAGGTCCCTGGTGGGTTAGGCTCCCTGCCTTTAGTTGCCACCTGGACCTAGTACTTATATGTCAGGGTTGGGAGTTAATGTTTATGATAGACATAAGGTTATCTTCACGCATGAATATGTGCATGTGCATGGGTGTGCACACACATACACACAGTTTATAGCTAAAGATTATACAAGTTTTATTAAAATCATAAAAGTGAATTTAAACATAAAACATCAAATTTACTTTTTCAAAGTAACTATAATGTCAAAAGTAAAATATGCTTATTGTATAAAGCTTGGAAAGTATTAAAAGTATATATAGAGAAATCATAATCCCATAAAGAGAAATAGCTACAGTTAACATTGTATTCTTTCTTTCTAAATATATTCTTTTACTTAATTAACCCATATGACTTTATACCCTTCTAAAATATGCCTTCTCATTACATTAAAAAATTTATCATAGATTTACATTTTTAAAAAAATATTTGAACTCTCTTCTTACTCATGGTGAGCCATGGCACAGTTGGCAATGGAGAAGTCACTGATCAAAGTGATTTCGTTATAGTCCAACAAGGTGTTCCTTTCAGTTTTGAATATAGCAGTTGTCTGGTTGCTTCTTCCAGGGCAAATTAGACATGCCAGGAGGCTCTTGCAGCACCACTAAAGAGGGATGCTGAGGATTGTTACAAACAGGGGGCCATGGGGACTGAGGTGAGGTAGTGTGCTGGTGGAGTGTGGTCTTGCAGGGAGAAGGGAGGGAGCTGTACAGTTATAGCCTGCCTGTTGGAGAACAAAGACATGAAGCAACAAAGCTCTATGAGTAATGTCTTAGTCCATTCAACAATGGACTTAGTCCATTCAACAATATTGTAGACCAGGTGGTTTTTAAACAACAGAAATCTACTTTTCACAGTTCTGAAGGCTGGGAAGTCTGGGATTAAGTTGCTGACTGATCTGTGTCTAGTGAGAGCCTATTTCTTCGTTCATAGACAGCCATCTTCTGGTGGTATCCTTGCCTGCTACAACATGACAGGAGTTCTTTGGGATCTCTTTCTAAAGCACTAATCCCATTTATGTGGGCTCTAGCCTTATGACATAACCACCTACGAAAGGCTCCATTCCCTAATACCATCACAGTGGGGATTAGGATTTTAATATATGAATTTTAGGGCGATACAAACATTCAGGCTATAACAAATAACTGCCCTTTAAAACAGGAAGAGACTATGAACTCAAACTCAGTAGAAGGGCTAAGGTAACAACCTGATGTTTTCTCTTTGATAAGTATTAGGAGGTTTTAAAAGGCTATAGATGTTAAGACTCTCTGAGGTCTTAAATACTTGGACAAAAACAACAGAAAGATGTAAATATGCTTGGTTCTGTGGTTATTTGATGCTGGAGTACAAGGTATTAGAGAAGGTAAGGGCTTTCTCCTTAAAGTAAAATGAAAACTGGTGTGAGATTAAAATGGATTAATAATGCTTAGTTAGTGGGAAAAAATACTGAATTTAAATTTCTTTCAGTTTTGCCCTGTTATATATAATAGTTTCTTCTGCTTTTTGTGCCCTCCAATCATCATTACATATAGCACACAAAATGGCCTGGTAAAGAATTAAATCGAGTTCCATCACTTGCCTACTTAAAAGGTTGTCTAAATGCTTTTCAGAATGTGACTGAATGAAAACCTGAATGAAAACCCTTCACTCATAATTCCCAACCCCAATGATCTTTTTCGAACCTCCACTGAGCTGCTTTGACCCAAGCCAGTCTCTTCCTCTGTTCACTTGGTGGATGTCAGTTCTCAGCTTGGTGTCCCTCCATCCTGGACAAAGACAGATGTAAATTCTTAAGAGAATAGATGCATTGTGTTCATGGAAAAGAGAACAGTTGTCCCAAATCTTCAGGTAGTGGAAGTGAACCAGGAAATTGTTTACAATAATTTATACACACACATATGCAGGTATACACACATACACAGATGATATCATTTCCAGGAACACAAAGATATGTGATCTTTAGGATGACTCGAAACAAAAATTAAATGAGGGTTAACTGTGAGGTTGAAGTAACTTCAGTAATTTGGTGTGAGTGGCTAACTCACATTAAATCAGGAGCAAATTTATGCAGTTTTTAAATTAGTAGAAGAGATGCTGGTAAAGATGAAAAAGCAGCCACACATTTTTAAGGGACATTTGCTACAAAATTTTAATGTCAATCTAGGCAAGTATGACTCCCATGAGGAGAATGCTTGAGGTGATATGACATTTATCCATTTATTCTGTTCATTTATCTATTTATCTTCTGTCATATTCCAAAAATAAGTATTTAAGGTGCTTTCCACATTTCCCAGAAGAACGGTCTTTAAAGCCCTTTATTTATTTATTTATTTATTTTTGTTTTTTTTTTGTTTTTTGTTTTTTTTTGTTTTTACAAATAGTTTATTGTCAAATTAGTTTCCACATAACACCCAGTGCTCATCCCCACAAGTGCCCTCCTCCATGCCCACCCCTCCTCCCCCCCACATCCACCAGTCCTCAGTTTTTGTCAGCATTCAAGAATCTCTCATGGTTTGCCTCTCCCCCTTTCCCCCACCATTTCCGCACTTCTTCTCCCCCTTGGTCCTCTGTTAAGCTCCTCCTAATCCTCCTATACGTGCACACATATGATATTGGTCTTTCTCTGCCTGACTTATTTTGCTCAGCATAACACCCTCAAGGTCCATCCATGTTGCTACACATGGCCAGATTTCATTGTTTCTCATTGCCATGTAGTATTCCATGGTATAGATAAACCACATCTTCTTGATCCATTCATCTGTTGATGGACATTTAGGCTCTTTCCAGGTTTTAGCAATTGTGGAGAGTGCTACTATGAACATTGGGGTACATGTGCTCCTATGCATCAACATTTCTGTATCCCTTGGGTAAATTCCTAGCAGTGCTATTGCTGGGTCATAGGGGAGTTCTATTGTTAGTTTCCTGAGGAACCTCCACACTGTTTTCCAGAGGGGCTGTACCAGTTTACATTCCCACCAACAGTGTAGGAGGGTGCCCGTTTCTCCACATCCTCGCCAGCATCTAGAGTTCTCTGATTGGCTCATTTTAGCCACTCTAACTGGCGTGAGGTGGTATCTCAGTGTGGTTTTGATTTGTATTTCCCTGATGAGGAGGGATGCTGAGCATCATTTCATGTGTCTGTTGGCCATCTGGATGTCCTCTTTGGAGAAGTGCCTGTTCATATCTTCTGCCCATTTCTTCACTGGGTTGTTTGTTTTTCGGGCGTGTAGTTTGGTGAGTTCCTTGTAGATTCTGGATATCAACCCTTTGTCTGATATGTCATTTGCAACTATCTTTTCCCATTCGGTTGGTTGCCTATTAATTTTTTGGGTTGTTTCCTTGGCTGTGCAGAAGTAAAGCCCTTTTTTTAATCTGAAGAACAAAATTAGGGAAGATTGAAATTGAGAAATCCTCATTAACCATCTAAGAGCCCTATGCTTTGAAATGGATCTATCTACTCATCCTTAATCTATCCATCCATACATACATACCATAAATCATTCATCTAGCATTTATTAAACACCAGTTACATTTCAGATGCTACGCTAGGAACTGGGCATTCAAGGGCGCATATTCTTTTCCACTGATGGAGATGGTGAGCTTAAATTATGAAACAGTCTAAGTTATAGAATGATCATTGGATTGAAAATCAGAAGGACTGGGTTTGACTTTGTCTTCACCCTTTATTTTCCTGTTTTCTTTTCTTCCCTGAGCCCTGGGGACTCATTTCCTTATGTTGTCTGTGAAAGAAAAGTAGACCTCTGACACTTGAGAGGTCATCTCATCTGCTTGGCTCATATACATCTGCTTGGCTGTATATATAGTGCTTGATATATAGTCAGCTTTCCATAACATTTTGTTAAATAAAGGAATGAATACATTATTATGTCTTAAGGCCTTCAGGAATCCAAATTTGGAAATATAATAGCATGCTTTCCCTGTAAAATCAATCAAAGTATGTAACCAATAGAGATGGGAGCAGATGGTAAATGTCAAGTTGAGAAGTCCTATCATGGTGACCTCTATCCCTAACTCAGACTATTTAACTCTTTCTTACTAAGAGCCACCCAAGACCACCTCTGGGTGCCTTCTCAATTTATTCTATCCCATGCCGCTTGTCATACTTCATCTCGACCCTCTATCCTTAGCCAGCTTTATCTGTCCTGAGCTCCAGAACACACTCCCTCTTCATGGACCTTCTCTCATTAAAAACTCACAGTTATACAGTAGCTTTCCATAGGGCAGACTTCAAATTGAGGCCTCCACAAAATGAGGAAGGACAACCTGACAAGCCAGTTAGGGGACTCTGTGCTTCAGGGTATAGGCTGACTTCTTGTCTGGACATTCCTTTCTTCCTTTATGGATTTATTTACTCCTTTCCAGCAGTCTGTGTCTATAGGAAACAGTCTACAAAAGTAACCTCTCCTGAGGTGTGACTGATTGATAATGACTTAAGCTTGCTCTGGGAAATTAACCTTTTCAAATGGACTCATACATAAATATGCCCCCAGCGCACTCTGTGGTAGAATTTTGGATTCTGTAACAAGCTAATGGAGGAGATCTATTTGAGCTGTGGCTTTTCGTTGTGATCTCCATTCAAAAATGAACTAACGACTGCTTATATTTGGACCTGTGGAATGGTGGTTCCATTTCCACATTCATTCATTACACTCATATAGAAGTCCTACTATGCATCAATACTACATGACCTTTATAATAAGGAGGAAAAACACCCTGCTTCTAAGAGTTCAGAGTCTACTAAGTATTTAGATGCATAAACAGATCAATATGACACAGCATGTTAAATGGAATGATTGAGATACAGCAAAGAGTATTGGAAGAACATTGACCCATGGTTAGGGAGCTTAGGGTTGGTTAGAGTAGACAATGGGCAAAAAGGCTGGTAAGATCCTGAACCTACCCACATCTAACTATGGTAAGACCAGAGAGCTTAAGATTTGTCAGTGATTATAACAGGGTCCAGTCAGAAAAACAGAGCCTGTGGAAGACAGTTCAGCATAGGAAATTTGATACAAGGAAGCAGTTCTAAGGGTGTTGAAAGGAAAAGCTGAAAGACTAAACAGGAGACAGGAAGACAGTCTGAAATTAGCAACCTTAAGAAGCTGCCAACATCCATAGGGCTGGAGGGACAAAAGGTGGAGGTGTTACCAAGCCCAGAAGCCAGGACTGCCTGGGATCTGTGGGAGCTGAGACAAGGGAGGATACAGAGCTACTGCCAAAGAGTATGGAATCATGTGGATGAAGAGAAATTCCCTGGTCCAGTTTCTCTGTGCTTACTTGTCCACTGCTTCCCTTTGGCCAAGCTAGCTGTAAGCCATTTAGCACATGCCTGAGAATGGAGTTTACAGGGATCAGCCTTTAGTGATAGGGAGCAGGGCAGGGGATATGTGGGAATGGGTCTAAGAGCAAATAGACAAATGACAAGCACAGTCATCTTAGCTGTCCTTATCTCACCTACTCATTTACAGAGGACACCAGGGCTCAGAGCCATCATTTACCAAACCTGTCCTATTCATTTTTAGTAGAGCCAAGTCTGGGAACTGAGTGGGAGAAAAGCAATGATTTAAGTAGGATTTATGGAGGCATTATTACATTCCAGGCCACTTGCAAGGGTTCTCACACATTACTGTCATTAATTCTTCCAATATCTCTATTTAGTGATCTCTTGACTCCCAGTCCAGTTTGTTCCCAAAGCCAAATAACCTAACATTTAAAAAAAAATAATAATGTCATCTTTGAGCCACAAAAGACTTACCAGAAAATCTTCAGGGAAAGGCTAAAGATCTTTTAGTATTGTTTAGTATCTGTTCCATGTATTAGCTTGGAACAGGCTTCATTCTGTACATTAGCTTTCTACAGAAAAAGTGCAGGGATGCTAAGTGAGTGGAGCACAGTGTGTGGGCTGGGAACACATGCCTTGTCAACTACAGACTTGGGGCTGTGCTCTGTCTTCCATGACTGTGTTCTGCTGCACTGCAAATGCATGTCATCGCAAATGCGACAGGGAAAAATACACATTTGTTTAAAATTATGACTCAATTCAGACTTGTTTTTTTGTGATTTTGCACACTCTCCAGTAGATGAAATGTATACAACTGCTGTCATATAGGGTTAGAAAAGGGCTCTGCTTGCTTGAAAAGGTAGAGAATTACCTTGTGAAGTATTGTCATGGAGAAGTAGAGTATTATAGAGGCAGCTAGGCCCAATTAATGATAGAGAATGCTGAGAATTGTGCTTTACATATAATAAATAATCAATTCTCATAGCAAACCCACAGTCAAGCCCGTTTTACACACCAGAAAAGAAAGGCACAGATGAACTGAATAAGGTCTTTGAACTGCTAAGTGGTAGAGCCAGGACTTGAACCCAGCCAGTCTGACTTAAAGGTTCACATTTTAAATCATTGCTTATTCTGTTTCTGAAATATGTTTTTTCTCTCCTATCCTATTTTTATTCCATCACATCAAGGTAAAAGTTAAATAAAATGTATAAGGAAGATGGTTATAGACCTGTAAAACCCATTGGCAGCAAATGATTAATAGGCATTTTGGGAAACTTTACTTATATTTTTAAAAAGCCATTTTAATTTTGGTATTCTTTATAGGTAATGATAATATATATACATATATATTTCTCCTTATTTTCAGACTCACAATAATTACGTAATTTCCTTCACTTAAGATAGAGTAAACTGTTAATAAATTGAGTGGTTAGTGCTTAAATACTGTTAAAAACCACTTCAAATAACATGACAATCTCATCTTTACCATAATACCAGGTTGTTAATTAGCTGAACTACCCAAATACAGAGATTATAGTTAAAATGGTACTGAGTGGGAGGTGATAATGATGCAGTGCCTGCGCATGCACAACATGCGCTATGTGACACTTCAGCTCGCGTTTTTTAAACTAAAAATTTCCAACACTATTTAAAAGCTCCTTTTCTTAAGAGTAAGATTCCTCTGAAAAATAAAGGTCTTGTTAATTAAATAATTATATAAACAAAGCATCTTATATTCAACGGGGAACTATATATGAATGAAATGTTCAGAGTAGGGAATTTTTCTCTACTCTACATGCAGAAGAGGAAAATGTCATTCCAGTGGAACTTTTGGAAAATACTAGTTTTTAAAAATTTATGATGGTTGAGCTTATAAAAAATATTTTTATTTGAAAAAAAGTCATTTACTTCTCAGTAGTAGCCACTATTAGGTCACTTGAAGCACAGTAAATGTTTCTCCAGGCTTTTAAATTTTATTTTACTTTTTAAAGTTTATTTATTTATTTTGAGAGAGAGACACAACAAGAAAGGGAGAGAGATAATTCCAAGCAAGCTCCATGTTGTCAACATGAAGCCCAATGCAGGTCTCAAACCCACAAACCATGAGATCACAACCTGAGTCAAAATCAAGAGTCAGATGCTTAACTGACTGAGCCATACAGGCATTCATATTTTATTTTATTTTATTTATTTTATTTTACTTTTTTTATATATTTGAGAGAGAGACAGACAGACAGACAATGTGTGGGAGAGAGAGCAGAGGGGGAGAGAGAGAATTCCAAGCAGGCTCTGCGCTGTCAGTGTGGGGCCAGATGTAGGGCTCAATCCCACAACCCTGGGATCATGACCCGAGCTGAAATCAAGAGTCGTTCACTCAGCCTGACTGAGCCACCCAGCGCCTCAAAACTTCTCCAGTTTTCATTTCACTACCCATTTCCAGAGAAGGATGTGTGATCTTTTTGCTGAGGAAGAAGGGCCCGTGGTCTATTATTGTTTCCATATTCCCAGTGACAGTGTCTCTCATTAGGGCTGTGTCTTGAACAACCACACTGCATCAATTTCATTCCATAGCCAAACAGCATTTGTTGAACAAATACTTTTTGAGTATTTTCAATGTTCCAGGCCTTGGCAAAGATTTGAGGAATAATTCATAAGAAATATACCCTGACCCAAAAGTGCTGCCCATCTAAGAGAGGAGTCTGATATATAAGTGGAAAATTACAGTGGATTTTTTTTTTTCATTGCAAGAGAGATCCCATATAGAGTGCTGTGGGAACAGAGGCAAGGACAATGATCTATACCTTGGTTGAATAGAGGAAGGGAAATAGTGGAGTATTGCTGGCCAGGAGAGACTATGCAAAGAAAATGATAGTTGAGCAACTGGAATGATAAGTAAGTGCCAGGAAGAGAATTATGGCCAGGAGGTTTAAAGGCATAAAGTCTAAGGTAGTGGGGTGGAGAGCTGAGGCTGAATTGGACAGACTTGAATTTGAATTCTGTGCTATGTAATCTGAACAAGCAACTTACCTTCTCAGAATAAAATGGGAAGATTAATGGTAAGTATATAATATCCCTGGGAGAACACCAAGCACAGATCTTAGGGAGGGCTGCTTCTCTTCATTCAAGTCATTCATATATAGTTCTAATGTCACTTCCTGACCACTTATTCTAAAGTTACGTCTCACCAAAGCTGTATTCTTTATTTGATTACAAAATGATTACCAGTATCCCCCCCACTGGAATGTAAGTTCTGTGAGGACAGAGATTTAACTTGTTCACTGCTATATTGCCAGCCCCTAACTAGTGCCTGACACTAATAATAAATATCACCATTATCACTAATGTCAAAAGTCATGAAAGTAAATGGTGGTGATTCATGGAAACTCTGTGGCTGTAGATCTAGGCTCATTGATGGAGTGGAGAAGAGGAAGCTAGTGACATACTTCAAGGTTTTAATTGTAAGTTTCTAAAGGTTCTGTCAGGTGTTTCAGTAGATCTTTGGACAGGAATCAAAGTTTACCTTGTCAGTAGGCACCAAGAACAGAAAGTCAGTAGATTCTTGGTATTGTGATTTAAAAGATGCTGAAGACTCACCTCCTCTGATGTTCAGGAAATTCTGTTTGTCTTTTCTATCCCTTTGTCTTAAGGCACTGAAATCCTGTGTAGTTGAGAGGAGTCACCCAGACTTTCTATTCCAGCCAAATAGTAATCATCTTCTCCATCAAGAAAATAGAATCTTTATTATTTAGATAAACTGATTGTGGCAAAGTTAATTGTCCATGTAGGACCAGAGATTATTGGAGCTGGACCCACTCTTAATTTGGTGACAGAGGAACAGAGTCTGCACACAGTTGTAGAGCCACTGTTTCTTCTGTCTGTGTTCCTTCCACTGTGCTCCACAGTCTTTCCCTCATATTTTGTCTGCCTGCCCCTCCCCCTACTTTGGCCTCCTGGTGGAGCTGTCATTCACAAACCTATTGCTCTGGACACAGTGATTGGTTCAGAGATGGACACCTGACCCAAACAGAGCCAGTTAGAATCATCCTTGAGGGCGATTTATGGATGTGTAAAGAATTACTTAGGTGTTTCAATTAAATATCACTTATTAAATGAGTCCATTGAATAGTCCATATTCAAGTGGAATTGCCATAGAGCAACTCACAAAATAGAAACTTCCAATTTTATGATGTAATACCTTCCTAAAAACTTGGAGTATTATACAAAAGACTAACCATGAGGTGTAGTTATTTGCTGGATGGAAGTTAAGTAGCAAATAAGGTGGTGAAGGCATCTATGTAGTAAAATATGTTTGTTTGGCAATACCGAATTAACAAATCCAAGAAATGACACCTACCTATTGAATGTATTTCAACTGATTTATGCCCAGTGTTCCCTATGGCTGCCAAAAAAGTTGTATGATTAATTTGTCAAAGCAGTTTTGTAGAAATTGTGACTCAGAGTGCTTTGACAGTATGGATGTTTAACTTTTATAAATATTTTTGTGTATTTTGCTGTGAGCTGGTAGCTGACTTTACACCCTAACATCAATTTCACAAGCATTTTCTGCCATATTTCCCTCTGCCATTAGCTACTATATTATACACTAGGTTCAGAATTTCATCTCTCCCTTTAATTTTTGTCTATGGTGTAGTAAGAGTCATTTACACCTATATTGTAGAAGCATAGTCTTCAGTCCCTTGCCAAAAGGGTCTGTGTTTGGTATTGGTATTTATAAAGCTGATTAACACATGACTAACCATGTCTGCCCTCAAGAAAGTCACAGTCCAATGGCCAGGTTGTTAGTACAGAGACCGTCTTTCTGTAGAGATAGGCACTATATATATTCAGGGGACACTTGTCCATGTTAATTCCAATGAATTGTTATTTAGAGAGCCTACTGATGACTAGGAAATTGGTAAGGGATTTGGTGTGCCACTAATTTTTTTTCCCCTTTTGATCCTCTGTCAGTGGAGTATATATACAAAGACCCATGACCACAAGAGAAATAAACTTTTGTTATTTGATGAAGATGCTTCTGGTTAATTCTATCATAGAATTGGTCTAGGTTTGAGACTGAAATGGAGTTTCTCTCCTACCAAGTTGAAATGATCAGGCTCACAAAAGTCCTGATTCACTTAACTAGTAGGAGAGAACCTGGAACATAGATAAAGGGTGGCCCTGTTCTGTTGTGTTTAATATAGAGAGAGACAAGAAACACAAGCAGGTCTGACATATCCACGGGGAAAGTAAAGAAATGGCCAGAACACACTTGACACTTGAGCACTGATTTTTAAATTTTTAAAAATATGTTTATTTATTTTTGAGACACACAGAGAGAGAGAGACAGAGAGAGAGACTGAGAGATAGAGAGACAGAGCATGACCAGGGGAAGGACAGAGAGAGAGAGAGGAAGACACAGAATCTGAAGCAGGCTCCAGGCTCCAAGCTGTCAGCATGGAGCCTGATGTGGGGCTTGAACTAATAACTGCCAGATCATCACCTGAGCCAAAGTTGGCTACCTAACCACTGAGCTACCAAACCACTGAGACACCCAGGCATGTGAGCACTGATTAAAAAAGAAACATTAATGTTTATTCATTTTTGAGTCAGAGTGCAAGTGGGAGAGGGGCAGAGAGAGGGAGACATAGAATCTGAAGCAGGCTCCAGGCTCTGAGCCTTTTGCAGGGCTCCAACTCATGAACTGTGATATCATGACCTGAGCTGAAGTCTGACGCTTAACCAACTGAGCCACCCAGGCTGATTTTTAAGAGTGACCCAAACCACTAGTAAAATGTGTCTAATCAATGTCATATTTATAACCTTAACCTTTACTCCAAAGCTAGGGCTTATAGACTATGATAAGCATTGTTTTATAACTTTATTTTTTTTCTTTTTAAAAATAATATGGCTCAGAACAATCAGTTTAGAAAATTTATCCTTCATGAAGAATGAGGATAGCATGAGAGGAAGGCATCAGGGATGTTTTGTATAAAACTGGAAAGGAAAAGGAGCACATCTGCTTTTCTGTGAGTTGAGACTAAAATATGAGATGAGGGAGAAGCATAAGGTGTTTGTAGTACAGTGAGTTCCATGGGGTCTAGCAGTGAAAGGGAACAGGTCAGGTTTATTGTCTGTCTGGAATTTTAAAGCTCAAGGGCTAAATAAGGAGAGTGGAAAGAGGCTTGATATAAAACTGGAGAGTGCTTAGGATGGATTATAAAGAATTCTATTATCTCCACACCTCAAATTTAGCCTTTTATCCTGGAGGCTATAACTTGTCCTTGAAAATATGGAAACAAGGGAATGACAGGATTAGATTTGAATTTTAGCAAAAGCTCTTTGGTGAAAGTAGAGAGATTAGAAGGAATCTGTTATGAATTGAACTGTGTCCTCTTTCAAAGAAGATAGTTGAATTTCTGACCCCTAGTACCTCAGAATATGACCTTGTTTGAAAATAGGTTCATTGAAGATGTAATTAGTTAGGATGAGGTCATAATGGAGTTGAGTGGTTTCCTAATCCAAAATGACTAGTGTTCTTATAAAATAAAAGGGAATCTGGACACAGAGACAGACATGCACAGGAGGAAGATAATCTGAATAGACAGGGAGAAGATGACCATGTTAAAGTTAAGGAGAAAGGCCTGAAACAGTGTGTTCACTTATAGCTCTCAGGAGGAGCCGACCTTGCCAACCCATTGATTTCAGACTTCTTGCCTCTAGAACTGTGAGACAATAAGTTTCTGTTATTTAAGCCACCTCATTCATGGTACTTTGTTATGGAAGCCCTAAGAAACAAATACAGAACTCAAAATTGTAGATCATTTAAAAGGAGGACCAGCTAAGGTGTGGGATGGGGAAAAGAGAAAGTATTTGAACGTATTCAGGAAGTAGAACTGTCAGAACTTGGTGACCAGTTGAATGTGTGGAGTTAACATAGTGATTAAGATAGACCTAGATTTTAGTCTTGGCTCTCTCACTGCTTAGCTGTGTGAACTAGAGCAAGTTACTTATCTTCTTTATGCTTCAATTTCTTCATCTAAATAGTAAGTCATTAGAATTCTTATCTCATTGGGTTTTTGTGACAGATAAGAGAATGCATGTTAAAATACTATTACAGTGGTTTGGTAAATACTTAATACTTAAAGTATTAAATGTTAAATACTTAATATAATAATATTGGTAAATATAGTAAACACTCAACAAATGGCTTTTTGGTTTGTTTGTGTTTTGTTCTTTAATATATGGATCATGTAAAAAGGAATTGAGAATGACTCCTTATTCTGACTTGGCCATCTTATAGGGTTGTGATATTGTTGAGAAAGAGGAAAAATACTGAAGAGAAATGTGTTTGGGAGGAAGAATAATAAATTTAGTTTCAATTACATTTTATATATACAAGCAAATTATCTATTACTAAAAGTATTACTCTCTTATTGATTATACCTAAATTTAAAAAATAAAATAATACACAGTCTTAGCTTTTCTATTGGCTTTCATGAAGTTCAGGTTTGACATTTTTAACTTAACAAAAAGTTTATGTTGTCCATTGAAGATAATCTCACATGGAAAATGAAGTGAGCACCATTGTGTTTTTAAGTTATTAGCGAAAAGAAAAATCATATTTGTTTAAAAACCTTTTAAAAACTTAACATTGATTGAATTGACTGTTACAATGGAGAAAGAAGTATTGACTTTTGGCAACTTGACCAACAATTAGTTCTTAATTAACCTGAGGTTGTCAACTTATGATCATCTTTTCTCTTGGATGAATGATCTCAGATGTGGCAATCCAACAGAGAAATTGAATCATCTGACAAAAATTATTCTTGGCTAGGTTTCAGTTCTAGGGTTCCCAGATAAAATACAGGATACCCACCTAAATTTGAATTTCAGATAAGGAATGAATACTTTTAAAGCATAAATATGTTTTTATTTATGCAAATATTGCAGAGGACATATTTATACTAAAAAATATTCATTGTTTATCTTAAATTCAAACTTTAATGGTGTTCTGCATTTTTAAGTGCTATGTCTGGCAACCCTATCTCAGTTCTCTTTGATGGAATGTGCTTCTGTGGAAATATTTAAAAATACGCTAAGTTCATAATCATCCTGACTTGAGATATAGTTTGCTTAAAACTTGGTCTTGACTTCTTAAGAGGCTTTCTTGAGCTCAGGGACACACAACTAATGATTTACTGGAGAACATAGGAACAAGTACATTGGGGGTAAATACTGCCAAAGGCAATGCAGTATTTAACTGTCTATAGAGACTGAAAGAGTCAACCACATATACAGTTTCTCAGGGTAATATTTCTTCTATCAGACTTTATTGAACAGATTAATTTCCATGGGCAGCTACTTCATTTTCTCTTTACTGATGAGTAGATTAGGACATAATGAGTATATCTGCTTGTTTAATGAAGACGACAAACCTCCAAGTTGTGCTTATCTTGGTATAATGTGCTTTTGTATACAATTTATATGATTACAGTCTAAGAAATAAAATCACAAGCTACTTTTGATATAATTAAAATCATGGTAACATTTTAAGTAAATAGAGGATGAGATGAGATGAGACTATGTGATTTTAATTTGGACTTTAAATCTATCTACGAGGCCCTCTCTGTTTTCTTTCAGCTCATCTATCTCTTTGCCTTTTGAGTTTGACAAGAAGCCTTTATGAGATCATTCTGTCCCAGTCTTGAACACTCACAAGCAAGGAATGGCACATCAGAAACAAACGGAAAGTTTTACTTGTAAATCTGGGCATATGGTTGGGTTTGCTGCAGATACTGCAGTGGTTAGTTTGTGCTTGTTCACTTAAAATTAATCAGATCTTTTGCTATAAGCCATGCCACATTGACTTTTCAGAATAATTTATCTTCTAACTCTCTGTGATGTACTACAATGCTTATGAAGTAATCGTGCAGAGATGAAAATAACACCTTTCACTTTCCTCAGGTATTTACATAAATATCTTAAAAATGGGTATTAGTTATTTAAGAACCTGAGGTGAATTAGGAACACAAATAAGTCGAGCCTTACTCCTAAGGAGAACAAAGTAACATCAGTCATTTTAGACCACAGATTCTGAGAAATTTACTTATAAAATTATAACTTGTATTTGAAAAGGAAAAATGCAATAAAAGGGGTTTCCTAACCAATATCTCATGGTCCATGGTCACAGAACTGCTTAGACCAATTGGCCACCTCTGAAGGACACCAGTGCGAAACACTTTACATTTTCCTCAGCAAATGAACAGCCGTTTATCCTCCCATTTTTTGCTCTTTAGATTTAAGGTGCTGAGAGAGGATGGAGGAATAAATTCACTGTAGGAACCCTTAGCCTCTACCCTGTACTTTGTTATTGCTTGGATTTAGGGTAAAACAATGCTATAAATGAATGTTATAGAACCCCAATATGCAGAGGGGGCTTTTATAAAGGAGGAGTACCTAACCAATGCCATGCACTGGGGAAGAGTTCTTAGAGGAAATGACTTCTAGGTTGAGAAAGAAAGGATGAGTAGTATCTCTTCTGCAAAGAGAGTATTGCAGGTAGAGAAAGGAGCATGTGCAAAGACCTAAGAGCTGAAGGAGAGCCACTAATTAGTTAGAGAATTGAAATTATTTTAATTTGCCAACCAGAGTTCTAGACCAGATTAAGAAAAATGTCATAAATTGCTTTTAAAAAAGGATTTTTTTCCTGAGGGCTTTGTTGAAGTATGAATAGGTGGTTTAAAGTTGTGGAGGACATAATAAGATTTACACTTTTTGAAAGATGTAGAGAATGGACTTGAGGGGTAAAAATGAGAGCCAGGAGAGCCATTACAGTGCTTTTTCAGTAATCCAGGTGAGGCAATGGTGACCTGAACCAGGAAATTGGCTGACAGATGGAGAACACTAAATAGACCCAATAAATACATAAATGGCAGAGTTGACTGAACTTGATGATTGGCAGGTCATGGAGAATGAAATGAGGGAGGTTGTACGATGACTTTCAAGTTTCTGTGCTAGAAAATAGAACTATGATAGGATAAGAAGTAGAGGAATAGGTTTGTACATGAAAGTGTTAAATAAGAGATAATGAGTTCAATTTTAAGCATATTTTTGGTACTTGTGGATACTGAATTAATTTATTCAGTCAACAGATATTTATGGAGTACCAGTTACATACTGGGCAATGTGAGTGAGGGTCCCTGAAGAACAGTGACTATAATATTTTAAAGATTCTAGCCTTGTTGGGAAAATATACAATAAATAATAAATATAAGAAGTATATACAATAAATCTGAGCTCTGTTTGTGGAAGAAAACACATTTATGTATTTATTAGTTTCTATTTACAAGTAAGATTGCAGATGTCAAGTAAGACAGTACTGCCTGGCAATTCCTTGTCAATCTCTGGTCCAACTTCTCTTTCCTCAGACCTCCACCAGCCTTTCTTTCACTTTCTTCTCACTTTCAACACAATTCACAGAAGGAGAAACAACTCATCTTTCTAGCCCCAGGTCTGCCAGCCTAACTGCATTTGTATCCAGTACTCTTCCTTTCCTCTGTGGACAGGGATGAGCTGTCCTTGTCTTCCCCAAGATCACGTCCTGCTTGTACATAGAAGCTAGTCCGTTCTTACCTATTCAAGGGCATCATGTAATAATCCTGCCTTAAAAACAAAACTTTTTTTTAAATTTTCATTTTTAAATATTTTATTTTTACAAATAGTTTATTGTCAAATTGGTTTCCATATAACACCAAGTGCTCATCCCAAGTGCCCTCCTCCATGCCCATCTCCCCTCTTCCCCCCACATCCATCAGTCCTCAGTTTGTTTCTCAGCATTCAAGAGTCTCTCATGGTTTGCCTCTCTCCCTTTCCCCCACCATTTCCCCCCTTCTTCTCCCCCATGGTCCTCAGTTAAGTTTCTCCTAATTCTCCTATACGTGCAAACATGTGATATTTATCCTTCTCTGCCTGACTTATTTCGCTCAGCATTAACACCCTCAAGGTCCATCCATGTTGCTACACATGGCCTCCTCATCAGGGAAATACAAATCAAAACCACACTGAGATACCACCTCATGCCAGTCAGAGTGGCTAAAATGAACAAAACTTTTGATTTAATGTCATCCTCTACCCACTACCTTATATCTCTATCCCCCACCCCCAGCTTTTTAAAAGTTTTTTTTTCTTATTTACTGAGAGAGAAGGGGAGAAAGTATGAGCAGGGGAGGGGCGGAGGAAATGGGAGAGAGGGAATCCCAAGCAGGCTGTGTGCTGTGAGTGCCAGCCCATGCAGGGCTAGATCTCAGGAACCACGAGATCATGACCTGAGCCTAAATCATGAGTTAGACACTTAACTGACTGAGCCATCCAGGCACCCCTAAATTCCTCTTTATAGTGAAAGTCTCTAAATGAGTATACTTTTTTTAAAAATTACAGCTTTAATGAGGTAATATTAACACCTTAAAGTTGTAAGATATTTAGAGTGTACATTGTGGGGGTTTGATATATGTATAGTAATGAAAGGACCTCTTTTCCCATCTAGTTAATTAACCCTTCCTTCCTTCCTTCCTTCCTTCCTTCCTTCCTTCCTTCCTTCCTTCCTTCCTTCCTTCCCTTCTTCGTTCCTCCCTCCCTCCCTCTCTCTCTCTCTTTCTTTCTCATGAGAACATTTAAGCTTTACTTTCTTAGCAAAATTCAATGATACAAATTCCAATGCTGAATTAATTTATGAAAGAATAGCCAAGATTATACAATGAGGAAAGGATAGTCTTTTCAATAAATGGTGTTTGGAAAACTGGGAGGCCACATGCAAAAATTGTTGTCTATTTTTGATGCTCCACTTCCTCATCTCCCATTCTTTTTGCAACTCATAACAAGCAGGTTTGTTCCCTCCACTCCACTGTAGCCTCCTTTCCCAAGGTTACCAACAACTTCCATGTGACTCTATTTGACTTTCACTCTCAGATATCATTGAAATCTTTCTCTTTCTGAAATACTATCTTTACTTAGCTTCTTTGACACACACTTTCATAAATTTCTACCTGTTGTCCTTGATGTCCTTTGCCAACTCTTTTCTTTAGTAAGCTTTCTGTTTTGTAATTCTAAATACAAATTGCCTCTTGGTGATCTTACCTAGCCATATGGCTTTATATAGCACATATATCTTGATGATTTCTAAATTTATCTTTATAGCCCCAACTTTTTAAAATTACAATTAATATCCAATTGCTTACTTGTTAATCTCCAACTGGTAACAGAATTCTTAATTCTGTATATTCCTACTCTTGCTTCTCCAACTACATCACCAAACTTGCTTCTCTACCTCCTCTTCATTTTCATTAAATGGCCCCTCTGTTCAACCACATGTGAGGTTAAAAAACATAGGCTTCAAAACAAACAGGCAGACAAAAACCTTAGGCTGCTTGCATACTCCCCATGTTTAGTAGGTTCTGTTGACTCAATGTTTAGACTATATGCCAGATCTAATCAAGTTTTACTAACTTTACTATCCAGCTTAAGCCACCTCTGTGGATTAATTTTATATAGCTCACTGTTTTTCCTGTGTTCCCACTTCTGGCTTCCCTCATAATTCTTTCTCCACACGGTAGCCAGGGATTTTTTGTACTGTCCCAGACATTTGTAACAAAATATTCTGACCTACCAGGCCTACTAAACCTATCTACCTCTTCATTTCCAAACCTTCATGATCAAACCTACCTACCTCTTCATTGTGTACCATTCTCCCTCTTGCCACTTATAATCCAGTGAAGAGAAGTAAAATGATGTATCATGTATTTTAGAAGCTGAGTTAATAAGATTTGCTAGTGTATTATACATAGATAAGAAGGAAAACCAGTAAATTAAGGACTACCCACAGGTTTTTGGTTTGAGGAACCATGTGGATGGCAATTTGTGAAAGCCTGACCACCAAATAAGTAGAGTGATAATGTGAAAGAAACTTATGAGAGATAGTAGAAAAAAGTACCTTTGTTTTTTGGTTTACATTTTCCATGAAAGAGGATAAAAGAAGAAAATTCGGGGCCCAAATGCAGTAGATCGGATTTCTCATGATTGGAATCTGTAGGTAGTTGATTAATTGAAAAAGTCATTTGAAGAACAGATTCAGGAAGAATGGTACTTATAGAACTGAAATATTTTAACTAAGAACATGTACATGTATATTCATTCACCGTTCTTTTTAATGTAGGACCAATTTATTTTCTTTGTAGGAATTCATTAAGTTCTTTCTTCCATAATATATTATGTAGTATTTCCCGGTTTGATTTCTATAAACTGGAGCAAAACTTACATTCACATCTGAAGAAACCTCAAAGCAAAATAATTCTAGACTTTTATAATTTTCTCCAGTCTTTCACAATTGTGTCCTCCATATCTGATTCGACAGGAATTACTTTTTAGTTACTTGCTCTTATTACAAAACATATATTTATTATTTATTTATTTATTTAGAGAGAGAAAGAGAGAGAGAGAATGATCGAGGAGGGGCAGAGAGAAGAGGGCAGAGGATTTCAAGAGGGCTCTATTCTGATAACAGAGAGCTCCATGTGGGGCTTGAACTCACAAACCACCAGACCATGACCTGAGCTGAAGTCAGACACTTAACTGACTGGGCCACTCAGGCACCCCTCAATATATATATATATATCTATTTTAAAGTTTCATAGCGAAGACGGAGTATTTTTTTTAATGTTTATTTTTGAGAGAGAGAGACACAGAGTGCAAGCAGGGGAGGGGCAGAGAGAGAGGGAGACATGGAATCCGAAGCAAGCTCCAGACTCTGAGCTGTCAGTACAGAGCCTGACTTGGGGCTTGAACTCAAGAAACCATGAGATCATGACCTGAGCCAAAGTCAAATACTTAATGGAGTGAGCCACCCAGGCGCCCCAACATATTTTTTATAGTATATTTTGTTTTCTTACTCATATTTCATCAGATGTACATTAATACTAATTAAAATTATAGACTCACAGTAACAATTACAATTGAAATGTAGAGGTTTAGAAATTCCACCAGATTCTTGGTAAGCCAACAGTACAACTGTAACGTGCAGTTGTGTTTAGATTATCTAGGGAATAATCTTCTAGCAGTGAACATTAAGTGTGCCTTAGGCATCAGCCACAGTATATTTCATAGTGGGACTGAAGAGCATTTTTTAAGCTAGTAAACTGAATAAAAAGAGGTTATTTAAGACAATTTGTACTGTGTATACACATTAGATCTCACATACATATAAATAAATTATAAATATAAATACATGTACACACCATGTAAATACTGAAAGCCCTAGCTTTTGGGAGGGAAAATTATCACAATGGTTTCCAACCCCCTCATGGTAAAGTTGGTGATGGAGATTACAAGATTGGAGACTAGGATAGCAGGCATCAATCTGAGTAGAATTTTGCTAACTGCAGAGTGGCGTCTTTAAAGTGAAAATAGAAATAAAGGAACTAAAATGTCTTTTGTTGAAGATCAAAGTCAACATTTTAGTGCCCCCAAAATGTGCACTTGGACCTAATGACTATGTTTGGCAAGAAGGAGGATTTTCTGGGATTGAGAGCATCAGATGGTAAAGATAGCCCTGTCAAGCTTGAGAGCAGGGCTGTGTTCCTGTTTGGGAGGGCTCTGGTGTATGTATCAACAGAACATCCTTAAATGTCAGTGTTCACCAACACAAATGAAGTAGATAATGATTGTTAGTCAATGACTTGTGTTAGATAAATTAAAGCCTTAACTATTGTCTTTCAAGTCAACAAACATTTATCGATTGCCTGCTTTGAGCATGGCCCTGTGGTTTCTGCCGGGGATGCACAGATGAAAAACATGCTTCCACTGCAAGTTCACACTCTGGCACCAAGCAAGCATTTCACAACTATTTATGATCTAAGGCAAATTAGAAAGTATTAGATGCACATATCAAATTCTGTCAATTTTCTTTCCAGTGCATTTTGGAAGAAAGTCAACTGGTTTCATGCTTCATGATGTAGGACAACTTATATTAAACTCTAACTTGGTATAGGTTTCCCACCTTTCAGTGTGCTAGCCATATTTTGGGAGTTAGTGCACAGTATTCAACTAGGTAGCTCCATTTAAGAGATACTGATTCTGTATTATTTATGGCTAAATAATTTTTCTCTGGGGTCAGACTTCTGTATTATTTGTCCAGTGTTGTCACTGGAGATTCTGATAGTCTGTCAAACACCTTTCGTGGAAGTAGGTGTGAATGTTGGTTAAATTGAACACCTCAGGGTTCTCTGAAAATTAAAGAATAGCCTGGCTTTACTTGGTGGCCATTTCTTGCTTTTTAACCAGTCGGTTTAACTTCTACACATCTTTGAGATATGAGCACACTTCTAAATAGTGGCCTTCTCCCAGTTAGATCAAAGCCCACTGCTGGACACTGTCATAGGACCATGTGCCTTGTCTTCAGAGCTTTGAGCTCAGTTATAATTTTACATTATTTGGGTGATTTTTCATCTCCTATTTTTTGTCACTCTATTCAGTTAACTAATTCCAGTTGACTTTAAATTTAACAGAGCAGGAACCATATATATTTTTCTCTTTACCATTGCTTCAGTTTTTAGTCCAGTGGTTGGTACTGAGAAGGGAGTAGGGAAGACGATGCTGGTGAGACTAAGTTCTATAAATCTGCCATCCAGTTCTTCCTTTTAGAGTCCTAACTTTATTTCACTGAAGTATCAAAGGGTGCTCCATCCCCCTTTTACCAGGGAACAAGCCCATGACAACACTGCCCAGAATACTTACAGTTGTATAAATTTTAATCAGTGGGCATGGAGGAGGGCACTTGTGGGGATGAGCACTGGGTGTTATATGGAAACCAACTTGACAATTAACTATTTGTAAAAAAAAAAAAAAAAAATTAATCAGGCCTTCTATTAAATAGCTCCCTTTCCAGGCTAAAGAGGCCAGTGTTTCAATAAGCCTCAAATAGGAACACCCCAACCATCCAAATATATTAGTTGCTATTTCCTTTGCTGCTTGTGCCTTCTTTGAGTTAATTATTAACATTTTTTGATATGTAACAACCATAATGTCACATAGCATTAAAAAGTGTAAGCACTTTAGTTAGTTCCTCAGAGAACTAACAATGACTTCCATGTATGTGTTTTCTCTGCCTAAAGCTGAGAGTTCAGAGCTATTCATTTTATATACTGATGCCATTTATCATAAAATATGTTACCTTATACTATGTCTAGTTATGACTTTTTTTTTTTAATTTTTATTTATTTCTAGGAGAGAGAGAGAGAGAGAGAGAGAGAGAGAGAGAGAGAGCGTGAGCAGGGGAGGGTCAGAGAGAGAGGGAGTCACAGACTGAAACAGGCTCCAGGCTCTGAGCTGGCAGTCAGCACAGAGCCCGACGCGGGGCTTGAACTCACGAACCGCGAGATCATGACCTAAGTGAAAGTCGGACACTTAACCGACTAAGCCACCCAGGCGCCCCTAGTTACGACTTTTCTAGCCACTTACACAAATCAGTAAGGTTTTCTACCTATGTATTATCTTTTTCCTTAGATACAAATTTGGAGCTTTCACGTGGAATACATTTAGGCTTTCTGAACCTTTATAAACGTGTTAAATACTGTTGGTATCAGTGTTGATTCACAAAGAACTTCATTCCAGAGGAAACTACACATTAATCCCTATTCTGAAAAAAGTCTTTCCTGATATAAGTCTAACTATAATAAAACTGTCCTATGGCACTGTGTCCAGTGGAGATTTCTGCCTTACTTTTGTTCCAAGGCAGGTGGATATGCAGCCAGCATGCCCCCAGTATGGCTGTACTGATGGTTGTGGGTAGTGTTTGTTCTGATTGATTGAAGCTTATTTTTTCCTGATTGTTTAAAGTCCAGGCATAACCTTTTGTTAATATTTTGAACATTGAAGGTGACCACAAAATTAAAATTAAATGACTTCAGGATTACATATCAGCTCTTGGTTTTAACTCATTGTTTGAAACTACTGAGTTTTTACTTCTCTTAGTTGGCTAAAGGACCAAGAAGCCATAATGTCAGCTGAAGTAAACTACTGGTATAAAATAAAGGATCTAGATTGTCTGCAAACTATGAACAAGGATAAATAGTGCTTACATAGGTCCATCTTTAAGGTCCTACACCTGTGGCTTCTGGGAACTGAAAGTTCTTTGACTCAGGTGATGTGAGGATATATATTTTTTTATCTCAGGGAAAAGAAATGGATCCACTAACTTGTTGTCATTTCCCTTATTTTCTCATAAAATAACAGTTATGACAAGTTTCTGTCTGCGTAGTCAAAATATACCAGCACTGTCTAAAGAATCTGATAGGCTTAGTTTATTTGAGGGCCTGGGCTATCATTGCAGAGTCTGTACTAGAGGTATATCAGTTCTTTATTTTTTAGAATTTAATTGGGGTCACGTAGACACAGGAGTAAGAAAAAGGGAATGCCTCCCTAAACTATCACAGAACCCAGTTTGTATTAAGATCCAATTATTTGTTTTTTAATTCCTTAAAGTACTAGTAAGAAGGAATCCAGTTTGGATCGACTTTAATGGGTTGAGATTGAGTCAATTATTTTTTACTAGTTTTGCTTAACTGTGTAAAATTTTTCTCAAGTTGCTTGCTGAAGTTTCTCATGGTCTGGCCACTGGCTCCAGAAAGAATCTGAAAATTAAGATTTCAGTAGGTATGTAAATGTCTTATCATTTTTTGGAGTTAGTATTCTCTCTGTCATTGGCCCTGAAGAATGTTCAAGAGTGGGCTTTATGATCAGTTGGTGGGGATGTTGTAGACAAATCCTTGCTCTTTAGAGTTGTCCATGGATCAGCAGCATTGGTACCACCTGTGAGCTTGTTAGAAAAATAGGCTCCCTAAGGCTTTAGACCTACTCAGTCAGAACCCATAGTTTGACAAGATGCACAAATGATGTGTATATACATTAAAGTTTGAGAATCTTGAAGGATAGAATTGGGAAAGGGCCCTGGTAAGTCTAAATGACCTTTCAAGTTCTGCACCTTAAGGTTCTATGTTACAATGAGAAGGAAACTTCAACTGTGTGTTTTTGGATCTTTCAACATAGAACCAGATGAAAGATGGTAGATGGTAAGCTCTTATTGAAGACTTTCAGATGGTAATTTAATTTTCTTTCACTTTTGTTGCTCTTCAGTGTGTATATGGTTCTTCAATAGTTCTGAATAGACTAGTTTTTATTTTGGCTCTATAAAAAGACATCTATGGATTTGAAAGCCCTATGAGAAAAATCTTGAACTGGATTTAGTATTTTATGATTTATCATTATTTATTGGCATTTATATGTTCATATATTTCTGATTCACAATTGAAAGCTGGCAATAATGCATAATATAATTTCAAAAATAAAATATGCCTCATATTTTTCTTGGTTTTACTGATGTAAAAATGTAATCATACTTGCTAATTTTGTCCATGAGTCTTTCTTTAGTGAGAGTATTTATTCAAATTTTTATTTTATTTAGCTATAAGCAGTACCTCTCCTCCCTTTTTGTCTTTGGCTCTGGAAGCAGCTTTAAAATAGAATAGTATTTAAATAATTACATTTTGAAGAATTAAATTCATTCACAGATTCATTTTATGATTCCTCGCAAAGCGAGGACATATGGACTAGTGCACACACAGTCTTTAAAAGAATACTTTAGGGGCACCTGGGTGGATCAGTCAGTTGACTTGGCTCAGGTCATGATCTCAGGGTTCATGAATCTGAGCCCGGTATCTAGCTCTCTGCTGTCAGCCTGTCAGCCCAGAGCCTGCTTAGGATCATCTGTCCCTGTCTCTCTGTCCCTCCCCAACTCGCACTCTCTCAAAAATAAACATTAAAAATAAATAAAAGAATCCTTTGAAAATTTTTAACAAATGAAAGTACATCTTCTTACCACTATTTCTGAAGCCCTTTTCCCACCAATTTCTTTAAATCTCTTAAATCACCTGGGGTGATTGGCAAGTCAGCAGATATTTGAGTTTGTAACAACGGGGGCATTCGAGGTGGGAGGTATCACTAGCGGGTAGAGGCTAGGGATCTTAGTAAATATCCCACAGTGCTCTAAACATCCTCCCGATAAAGAATTAGTCGGCCCCGAATGTAAATAGTGCCAAGGTCCGGAAGCCCTGTATTAAACTGAATTGGTTAATGTTTAAATTTGAGTTAACTCCTATGCATGCATATATGTTATTTAGAGTCCGAAAACAATTTATTGACTCCAAATATAAAGAAATTTAAATATAGTATCACTATTTTTACAAAAGCAATTCACACTAGAAGGCAACATGAGTCCATTAGAGTTTGTACAGTGTTACAAATATCAGAAATAAGTTTGGGAGTATCTTCTCTCCCTTTCTCCCTCATCTCGGAAGTTGCATAGGTTTCCTGTTAAGGGAAGCTAAGCAAAATACTGTCGTGAAAATATTGGATATTTCAATTAATAAATTCCAAATAAAAGTGGAATTAAGCTAAAAATTATAAAGAGTCCTTGAATGGCTTGTTGATTAGAAACTAATGTAACTCCTTGTCTAGGATAAAATACCAAACAGGCAGCAGCTGCTGGTAATTTGGTGCAAGTAATTGTAGAGCCAATAAGTTGAAGAAGTGCTTATTAAAAGAAACTGCTTTCCTATCTGCTTGTAAGTTCAATTGAGTAATGCACTCTACATGTGGTCTGACACTGGGTAAATTATACACCTGATTTAAAAACACTCCATCCATAAGAGCTCCTATTTTGCTCATCCATAAAATTTTTACTTTCTTCATTACTACTTGCAGCAGTGTATGGCATAATATCTATCAAATTAGGCTTTGAGGACATCTCAGGCTGGCACCCTGCTGACTTGAAACATGTGCTTAATATTACTGCAGTGCTTTTAACCCCATGAGTGCCCGGGTTAGCCCACATAAGCATGGAGAATCTGCGGCTCTCTCTCTTTGCTGCTCCATCCTCTACCTACCAAGAATAAGAAACATCAAAGATAAAGGCGTGGGGGTTGCATTTGAGTTTAGTCCCTGGGCAGGAGAAATAAGTAATTGAAATTTATAGAAATCAGACAGACAAAATAAACTGTGTAGTCTCGGATTTCACAATTTTAAAAAATATCATCCAAAAGTAAATCTTTGAAATCAAGGCATTCTATCTATTTGACCTAATAAAATCTGAAAGGCAAGACAAACACCAAGTAGCACTTCCTGGATAGCTCACATGAAAGCCAACGTTTAAATGTGTTTTATTTATATTTATAAATGTCTGGATGACTTTAATAAACATTTGTTGCTTTATGTTTCTGAAGTACAGGCACTGATGATAAAGATACAGTGATGAACACATGTGGCCCTTACCATCTTTCAAAGGGATCAAGATTTTAACAAATTACTATAATGTCATGGTAAAATTAAATAATTTCAAGACCCTTGTTCAACTTTCCTTCATTCATGGAAGATGATGTTTGACCCAATTACTTTACTTGTTGGGCTCCATTGACGACTATTTCCTTATTGTGCAGCTGGATACACCTGTATATCTTAGCTTGATTTAAATATTTGATTCATGCAATTATTTCTTCCTTTTCTTATTTTGTGCTGACCTAGAAGTCTTCTGATTTTAATCTGTCTTCCCACCTGTGTCTATGGGGAAAAAAACACCCTACTAGAGAACTCCAGGGACCATTCTTTTTTGTAATAACACTGCTTGTTCTAAATTACAGATAGATATATTGACTATGATTTAGCTTCCTATGTCATGCTCTGGATTGAGGTTCCTTTGGCAATCTACTTTTCATGGTAAATGAAAACTTTTTCATTAGTCTTATGAGATTGATTGATGTGACCGTCCTCAAAGAGATGGACCTACTTTCTGGGTTCTGACAAGTTAGGTGTGGACCCACCAGACTCTAGAAATTAATGTAAAGAATAGAAGCCACTGGAGGATATGAACCTTTTCTAAAATATAATGCCTGGAGAGAGAGAAGAGAAAAGATAACGAAAGACACAGGAAGGCTAGATTTGGAAAAGTATCAACCAGCAAAGAACCAGAGTAATAAATGCAAAAGGAAGATTGCAGACAAGGATAACAGGAACCAAGAGAGAAAAGGGTCTATTATGGAGTTAGGAGGCAGAGATAAATGAGTCTGAGAGACAGGGCACTGGATAAGGCAGTTCAGAGATCCTTTAAGAGAGCATTGCCAGCAGAGAAGTGGGAGAGGGCAGGAAACCAAATTGCATGAAGTTATGGAATAAATGGCTAGTCAAGAAGTGGAAGCCCTGTGTGTGGGCTTCCCTTCAAGAAATTTGACAAAAGAATGGTAGCTTGAAGGGCTGACTTTTGAAAGAGAGACCCTCATGTTTGTGGACAAGGTGCAAGGCAGCAACAGGAAAGGGATGAATGATAGAAAAAAATTCCAGATAAGGCATTCAGATGTGTCTTTATTTTTCACTCTTTCCTTCATTTAAGTAGAGAGGACATACAGGGTGCCTGGGTGGCAATGGCTTAAACATGAGACTCTTGGTTTCAGCTCAGGTCACGATCTCATGGTTTGTGAGTTTGAGCTCTGTGTCCAGTCCTGTGTTGAGACTGCACTGATGGGAGCCTGCATGGGATTCCCTCTCTCTGTCTCCCTCTCTGCCACTTGTGTGCTCTGTCTTTCTGTCTTTTAAAATAAAAAAAAAAAAAGCTTGTTTTTTTATAAAAGTAGAGAGCATCGAGCGGTGGTTAGGCACACAGATGCTGGACCCAAGTGGCCTGGGTTTGGATTCCAGTTCCACTGTTATAGCCTTGGGCAAGTTGATTTCTCTGTGCATCTCTCTCCGCATCTGCCTCAGAAGATTTGTAAGGATTGAATGCATTAATATTTTTTAAGTGTCTGGAACTGTACCTGATACATGGCAAACACTTAAACACATTTGGTAAGAAAAAAAAAGGAGTCTGGACAAGGTTTATCTTGATACCTGATTCTGTAGGAATCAATGACAAAAATTTTTCTGTATTTCCTGAACTTCTTACAAGACTTTGTATCTGAGATCCAAAATTATCCAGAGCCCGCACTGAATAAAATTGCTATCTACATCAGCACAAAATGTTCTGACAATCTTATTCCTAGGTACAACTAGATAAAATTACAGAATTCTGTAAAGGAGTTAAAGGAATTTCCTGAAGAAATTGCAAGCTAATTTCTGTAACATTTTGTGGAATTTGGTGGAGGTTACCCCAAGTTTTTTTTTTCCAGAATACCTATAGCAACTATTGGCTTCATAGTTTTCGTTGAATTTAATTTGCCCTTTCTACCCTCTCTCCTTTATTCTGGATATCATTTGGAGCTCAGCAAAGTTGATCTGTAAAGTCTTTCCAATTTTTTTCCTATTTTATTTTATACACTTCTCATCTGACATTGGCTCAGAGCATAGAGGGTTAGTTTAATAAATGCAACAGATGGCTCTTCCCTTGGGCATCTTAAATGATGGGAATGAAATTTCTTATTAGTTGGTCAAGAACATTCTACTATTAATGAGGAAAGGTAGTTGAATAATTCACCAAACTCTTTCCCTCCTTTCTTTCCCTTCCTCTTAGGCATATTTGCTAATTTCAGAGGATTATAAGCATTATTTTGCTTCTGGTACACTATTTTTAAAACGCAGATAAATACATGGTAAATTATCAAAAATTTTTACTTTTTACAGAAGCAATTTATGGTTTTCATAACAAGTCTGTCTCCCTTTTCCCTAACCTGTTGCTAGTTGTGGTTTACTTCTCTTTTTGTTGTGCAAGGAGAGAGAATGCTAGTACATATTATTTAATTTTTAAGTTGCAAATTGAAAAAGAATCATGATGGCTATTTTGACAGAGAACTGTCAGCAGATATGTGTTCTCATCCTCTCATCTGTCTAAGGCTGTAATAAAGAGTGAGCTCTTCCAGGGTTCACTTCCCTGGCTCATACGAGAAGTTGGGTCTAGAAGTAGGTCTGGACAAACTTTTGATTGGAAATGGGAGCCGAAGGGACTATTCACTGGGCCGAAGGCATACCATTTAAAATAGAGTAAGTTTCAATAAACTGCAAAGAAGTGAAATGCAGTTCCAGGATTGAAGGCACCACCCCGCACACTTACCAGGGTGTAGTCACAGGCCCGTGTATCCTGGCTCTGTGATCTAGTCCAAATTGCTTTACTTCCCTTAGACATTCTCCTTCATTTCTGTAAGCCTTAGTACACTGCAAATGTTGATGTTTCTCTTCTATCTCTACATAGGGTTATAGTGTGAATTGGATGAAAGAACTTTGTGTACCACAATATATATATATATAGCTATTGGTATTATGATTAGGATTAATCTTTTTTTTTAATGTTTTTTATTTATTTCTGAGAGAGAGAGAGACAGTGTGAGCAGGGGAGGGTCAGAAAGAGAGGGAGACACAGAATCTGAAACAGGCTCCAGGCTCTGAGCTAGCTGTGAGCACAGAGCCCGATGTGGGGCTCGAACCCACAGACCATGTGATGATGACCTCAACCAAAGTCGGACACTTAACTGGCTGAGCCACCCAGGCACCCTGATTAGGATTAATCTTAATATTAGTTTTAATGTAGTTAGTTAAGTTAGAACACCAGGTAAAGAAGTTGCACTTTACCTAAGAGCAGAATTAGTCTTAGTTACTTAATTGAATAGATTTTGAAAAGATTAGTTACTTGATTTGATAGACTGAGTAGAATTTAGAAAGCAGACTCCTTTTAAATAAACAGAAACATCAACCAGGGAAAAGAGAGGACTTAGAGTGGCAAAGCCCACCACAGTGCCTTATCCACATAGACACTTAAGAATGCAGCTTGAGTGAAGGTATTATTAGAGATAACTAAATTATTTTAACTTTCTCCTTTCTAGTTTTTGTTTTTATTCCCCAAGTTTGATACAAGCAGGATATATTAGTTTTAAAATCATAAAAACAGGGGCGCCTGGTTGGTCAGTTGGTCATGAGCTCATGGTTTGTGAGTTTGAGCCCTACTTCAGGCTCACCGCTGTCAACTCAGAGCCCACTTTAGATCCCCTATACCCTTCTTTCTCTGACATTCCCCACTCACATTTTCCTTCTAAAAATTAAATAAACATTAAAAAAATTAAAAAATCATAAACATCATATTTGAAAGAAAATAAAGCAACAAAAACAAAATGTGGAAAATGAGAATACCACAGAGATAGCTGGGAATGGTAGCAGTGATAGTCAGAGGAGGAGACTTGATCATCTATTATAGAGCTCACATTTGGGGGCACTCATGTGTTAGACACCATGGTGGTGCTGTATATGCTTTATTGTAGTTAATCCTCTTAACAAGCCGAAATAGTAGATGTCTATATTATCTCATTGTGCAGATTAGGAAAATGGGGCATAAGTCCTATAGCTGGTTGGTGGCCAAGTCAGGATTCAAACCCAATTGGTATGGTTTTGAAATCTGTGCTCTTAACACTGAGCTATGGTATCTTCTGAGATGATGTGGACAACTTCCCATCTTGGAAGTCACTATCAGGAGCTGCAGAGACAGTTTAAAAAAACAGCCCACCAGATCTACATCACTCATTAATCAACAAACTGCGCCTTTGAACTTCAGTGTGTCCTTTCCTCCTTCCAAGCTGCATTCTATATCCTGGGTCACTCTTATAACTTACTAAGCTTTCCAACAATCTGGTGCTTCTAGCTTTTTCCCACCTAGAAGTGTGACTGCGGCTTCTTCTTCTAGAAGGGCTAGATTTTATTTGCCTCTCTCATTGCCTGTTCCTTAAGGACTCAGAGGCACACCAAAAGCTTATGTAATTAAGGGTCACTCCTGTAAGAAAAAGAATACACAATTACAAATTCAAGGTGAAATAAACAATGTTTATATAAAATAAAAAGAAATGACAATAGAGTGCAATTTATTTTAAAAGCTGATAAATACCTCAGTTCCTGGAGTTGCTAACGTTGTTCTCAAGACTTTATAGATGGGACATGCAAGTAAGAATGTCTGAACTGTCTCTGAGTCATTATCTCTGCCCCAGCTCCATTCTTAGAGCAGCTGAGGATGAATACTATTGTGACACAACCTCTGTTAGCTCCTCCAGCCCTAAACAGAAGAGTAAGAAGCCTTTTCTTTTGGTCTTACACACAAAATAAAATTAGAAATTAAATACTTAAAAACTAAACAAAACAAACATAAACAAAGGCTGGTCACAGTAAAACTTGAAAAAAGGGATTTGATATCAGATAAACTGGAAAGCAAGGGCAAAGCCAAGTAGAAGGTGTAATGCTACAATCCTATTCTCCATATATTCATTAGCAGAGGGTCTTTGGAGTGAGTCTGAAATGCCTCTGGGACCATGTGAACTTTTAGGTTGGATACCTATGAGTTACTGAAGCCAGAGAAAGTACTAAGTAGAGAAGTCTCTAGGCTTCTCTCCATTTTGCCTTAATTCCTCCTGAATTGACAAGGAAGCCCTTGATCTTTCTATTGCATTTGTGCTTCAAGTGCTGGTATCTAAATTATCCTCCTAGTGGCTAGTGGGGGAGTTGGACTTGCCCATGCAGTGATGTAGAGTTGTTCAGATCTCAGTGGTATAGAGGGAAATCAAGATTCTCTTCCATATTCTGTCTTTAAAAATAAAAAATGAAACCCTCATACTTTGGGAATTGAAATATCTGGACCAAGATAGGGCCATAGATTGAAGGCTCAACAAAAATCAAAGTAAGCTTAGGCTGCTGCTGACAGCAACAGAAATATAATGATTCTTAAACATGGCATAGTAGTTTATTGACACAAAGTCCTTTAATTTGCTATGTTGTTAATACAACAGATGACCTTGAGAGGTAGGTGTTTTAGTCCATTTTATTAATAACAAATATTTCTTGAGCCCTTACTATATACTAACCATTGTGCTAGACCTTTAGAAGGAAGTGTCTCATTCATGTTATAATATCCCTATGAATTTAGTTTCCTCCATTGTACCCACTAGGAAGTAAAGGCTCAGAAAGAAAAGTAACCATCCACAATCACTCATGGCTCCATGGGTGAACTCCTACCATTAATCTGTATTGTTAGCTACTTGCCTCAGGTCACAAAGGATAGAGCTGTCTCCAAAACTCAGGTTTTTTATACCAAGTCTGCTTAGTCTGACTAAAAGCCAAAAATCATGTTTAGTGAGAATAGTGGAAAACAAAATGGAAGAAATGGCCTGAGTTCTAGCTTGTCACAGCTGTGTGACTCTAGTACCTTTCTAAATCACACTTTTTCCTCTTTGGAATGGATATAATAATTCTTTCTCCAATCTACCCCACCAAGGTAGTGCAAAACTCAACTGTATTGAAAATGTTTTGGCAAATGAACTTCACATCACAATTTAAAATATGTTCTTAAGCAAAGTTTTATACTGACTTAGTAGCATTTGAGAAGCGTCTTAAAGGCATGACAAATACTTGATACCTTACCTGGCTTACACTGTTAGCCATACTGTATGCTGCCTCACATACAGACCCATAGATCAATGAATGGGCTTCAGATATGAAACAAAAATAATCCTTTTATTTGTTCCCTTTATTTTACAAGAAGAATAATTCTCCAGAACCTGGCTTTACTCAGAGTTCAAAAATATCACTGGATATAGGAAATTAATTCTTGGAAGTAGGCACTAAAATGATATAGCACCTAAGAATATTGGATAAAAAGCAGAGATGAGATTTAAAATGCTTTTTGTAAATATCCTACTTTATATTTTGCTAAGTAATAAATGGAAAAATTGGCACCTTTCAGCGCTGGAGTGATTACCACTCCTATTACTACAAAGACTGATGTTTGGCCAGTATCTATAGTGAAATTGGATTAATGGAACTTATTTGTAGGCTCATTTTTTTTTTTAAATATGAAGTTGATTTTTGAGCAAAAATTACAGATTTTCACACCATTTAAAAATCTTGCATAAAAAGTGCCTATTTCTAATTATAATAGACTTTCTTCTATTGAAGAAAATTCTAGAATAGATCACAACATTGTCAGGCATTTCGCACTTGCTTTGAACAACACAGTGATGAAAACAAAGCTGGTAGCACTTTTGTAGGGAAGAGAAAACATTTATGGGTGTTTCTTACATGGCAGCTCTGTGCTGATCACTTCACATATGTTGACTCATTTAATTCCTCAAGATAACAATGTAGGTATTATCTTGTTTTTGCATGTCAGAAAGCTGAGTCTTCAGAGAGGTTAAGCAATCTGTTCAAAGTCACACAGCCAATAAGTGTGGGCCTGGACTATAACCCAGAGTGTCCAAAACTTTTCCTCTCTAGACTTGATTTTATCATGAAATAGTATCATAGTGTCATGACTTCCTCCAGGAGTGAGTGGCATCCTTGGCTTTCAGTACTGTCATCTGATTTAATTTTGGTATTCAGCAACTTGTGTGCTAAGGAGATTTCTGATTCTTGAGGGGAGCCATTTGTCCTTTCCTAATCACTTCAACCTTATTTTGATGGGTTGATGGTTGTGAAAAATTGGGAAAAAATGAAGATAATTAGAAGTCTAAAAAATATATACTCTACTCTTTGGAATAGAAGAGACAGGATTTTATTATATTGATAGCTCCGTTGTGATTCAGAGGGACATTGTTACTGAATAGAAAAGTGAAATCATGTGGTTTATATTTTCATGTTTTCTCCATGTTCCATAAATTTAGTTTATTCACATTGGAACCAAGCCAAAGTCAATGAAGTGCAACAAAAATTATATATGTGTGTGTGCACACACACGTTGTTTAGGTACATTAATTGATAGATAAGGTACACAGACTTCAGCTAGGATTAATGTGACAACTCTATATACCTACATGTAGTGGGTAATTACTTACTGAACATGTGAAGTCCAAATTTCCACTTGCAAAAGAATTCAGTCTGGAATCTCATATATAAATAGCAGCAATGAC
Organism: Proteles cristata cristata; assembly: GCA_017311185.1. Classification (NCBI taxonomy): domain Eukaryota; kingdom Metazoa; phylum Chordata; class Mammalia; order Carnivora; family Hyaenidae; genus Proteles; species Proteles cristata. The sequence goes on along the minus strand of JAESUZ010005612.1, from coordinate 1,283,273 downwards.
AGTAATAGTAGCTAACATGGAAGCAGCAATGCTTTGTGCCTCGCACAGTGTTCATTGCTTTTGTGCACTGTCCCTCCCACCCCCACCTTGTAGATGAGGGATCTTGTGAGATGAGGAACTCTAGCAGAGTCTCACCAAGTCTGAGCCGTATTCAAGCCTAGGTCTGTCTGGCTGACCCAAGAGCCTGACCCTTGGCTCCTGCACCATGTGACCCTTAGTCATCAGCCACCAAATATTGGTATACTGACGATTCATTACTTTCTTTGAGTTCTCCTTTCCCCCCACTCTTCCCTGAATAGCCTCAGATAAGGATCTTGAAGAAAAATGTGCTCCTGCCACTATTTGGATGTTTTTGTTTGTTTTTTGTTTGTTTGTTTTTTTGCTAAGAGTCAAATCTGTTGTGGCTCATTATGGCCATCAGCTATGCCCTTGGGCTTGGTGCTGAAGTGTGTTACTGCAATGCCACCTGCATGTGTTTTTGTGAATAATACTGATCCAGATCGGGCCTCTCAGGGAATACCTGCTAAATAGCATAGTGCTGATGCCATTGTCATTGGCTTCCAGTGGCGGTGACTTGCTGTAGGCTGGGTAATTTTTCCTTCTAATCTAGCAGAAATGGGCAGAACGTAGGTAGAAAATATTACCAACTTCTTTGATGCATGCAAAGTACTTCTCCAATTTTATTAATGTGGAATGAGAGACCTATCTGTACATTAATAAATTTCTACATTTGACCAGCAAAGAAAGATTGGTATGGGGCTTCTTCCTGATTCTAAACATTCTGTGAGTTATTTGATGCTGCCAAATTGGTGACATAAAATCGTTTTGGTTTGACTTTACAATCACTTGTGCAAAATAGTGATTTTTAATCAAAAACACCTAGCTACAAATAAACAAGATCTATACAAGGTGCCAAATTACTATATTAGAAAATTTTTTAAATTTAAAAGCCAACAACTGGAGCTAACTTTGGTACCCACTGTTGAAATAAAAACGCTATTTGTATACTTGAATAGCTGTCATTTTCTGGTTTCAGGTGCAATACTGAAGAGGGAACTAAGTGTCTAGCAGGTTTATGGAAACTTTTGTTTCCTTGAGTCAGAATTGGAGTGCCCTGTAGCAGGGCTGGACACAGAGTGGGGTTTGGCTTAGCAGAGCCAAAAAGCTGGTTTCTGCCAGGCACAGAAAGAGCAGCTAAGATCTTTGTGGTGGACTTTTGCAGGCCAAGCCATAGACTTGGGGTTTGGTCATAGCTGTGCCAGCATTGAGTGCTGTGCTTTGGTGAAAATCACTTCACTTCCTCTTACCTTCACTGTCTCTCAAATGAATGAGTTGCATGCAATGGTACCTAAGGACTATCTAACTTGAAATGTCTAAAAACCTTCACTCTCATGATTCCCCTTTTGAAGCCATGTGTGGAATTCTGAGAGTTCGTTTGTAAAGGGCTATTAAGCCTTTATAAATGGTTTCAACTGAGAAAATAACCAATTTTATATGTTGACTGGATGAAACCCTTTGTGCATGTTTCTGGAAGGGAAATCTGACCTCCACGGGATCCTTTAAAAAAGTTTTTTTTTTTTTTTTTTGAGAATACATTAGTTGTTCTCCAGTGCCTGGTCTCCTTTGAGAAAAACATGTAACTTTGTGAATGAAACTTAGACCTTTTGAAGCTACAAAGGTAGCTTCATCAATGTTTCTGTCTGGGTATATGTGGTATTATCAAATACATAAAATGGAAGTCATTGGATAAAATGCTTTGGTTATGACTGAGAAACTTAGCTTGTTTGGTTATAGAAAAAGTAACAAAAGATAGGAGTCACAAGGTCTGGGTTTTGTGGTGTTTTTTTTTTTTTCTTTAAATAATTTAACTAGAATTTTGTACTTGGCCATCTATAGAAGCTTACTTAAGCTTTTTATTTTGACTGTAAACTCATATCTTATTACCATCTCCCACATTATACTGAAGTCTTGTCTTCCAAATAGCCTCTGAATTGTTGCCTGCCACTCATATTTGATACATAAATGTGTGGTGTTTCTTGTAAAAGGACTTTAAATAGTGCATATACATCTGTATGTTTGTATATTTAGAAAGATAGAATTCCTTAATATATAAGTGACTTTTTAAATGTTTATTTGTTTTGAGAGAGAGAGACCAAGGTGGGAGAGGCAGAGAGAGAGAATGAGAGATATAATCCCAGGCAGGCTCTGTATGTAGGACTCCATCCCAGGAATCATGAGATCATGACCTGAAACAAAATCAAGAGTTGGACGTTTGACTGAGCCACTCAGGCGCCCCAATATATGAAAATGACTTTTAAACACATAAACGCATAAAAACGAGACATGGTCTCGTTTATATGTAGGCTTTTAATTGATGAAAAAGTTAGTTCCGTTGTGTCCATAACACTTCGCTCTGAATAACGCCTCACCAGAGTTTGGAAGAAAAATCCTGCTCCTTGACAAATATTTTTGAGGGACAAAGGCTGCTTTTCTGATTGTGAAAGGCAAGCTGATGCCGTGCTAGGAGGGAAAACAGTGGCCCTAGTAGAGGAACATTTTATACTTAGAAAAGACATGCATATTTAAACAGAGGATTTTTTAACGAAAAGGCAAGAGGGTTTCTTGTTTTTATTTATTTTTGTTTTTACATATTAAAAGCTCTTCTCCACAGTCAAAGCTGTTTTTTCTCCTAAGAGAGGCTTAGAACCGTATAGAGATAGTTATATACACGGGCATCTCAAATGAGAGGGCACCATACATACATGTAATTGGTTGCTTTTTTCTTTCCCTCGGCAGTCTGTAAAAAATGTGAAAATGCTCCTGCTTCTGCCTAGCCATTAAAAGGCAGTGGCTGCACCATACTGTGATTTGGGAGCTGAAGAAAATGGCCAGAACTGACTGATATCTGATAAACAGTAACAGGAGTCAGTTTATTGCACCAATCGTTAAATAATGGTGCTGATTATAAGGCTGCTAACTGCAGATGCTGTAATTGTCTGTCATAAATCTTAGTCATTTGTGACAGGAGCACAATGAAAGGGAGCATCTGCTTGAGGGCAAATGACTTCTGATAAATATCAGCTCTACGAAAATGTACTTGGATGTGTCTCAATATTTTGGAGAGCCATTCATGTTGCTTCCACAAATGTGAAGTTATTATTGGTTTGTATTGATTTTGCCACCCTTTTTTTTTTTTAAAAAGAGACAGAGAGTGACTCAAGGTTGAGTTGAATAGCATCTCAGCTCTTTATCTGATCTACTCATTTCTCTCAAATGCATGTTTGAGTGAAAAAAAATAATTGCACTTTTTTTCAGTAGATTGCTGTTCAGAAACACAGCCTGGGAAATTCAATATGCAGCTTATAAAAAAAAAAAAAATAACAAAAGCCAACATTTGTGGAAGGGGGGAGGGAAGGCCTTAGGATTTTTACAAAGGTTATTTTTCAAAGAAGATTTTAAGTCTTTAAATGCCCGTCTCTAATGAATTTTAACTGCGTGAAAATGAATTACGTGTTCTCCTATTATGCATATAAAAATATCATACTTATGACAAAATTTACCCGTGATGTCAGAAAGATATCTTTAAGTTACAAAACACTTGGGAAAAGTTAGTATTACATAAAACTAATATCCATGTTTTTAAAATTGTTGCTTTTTCCTAAAATATTTATTTCATATTAAACCTTTAGTTACTGCACTAAGAACAGCTTAGAAGAAGTACAAATCTAATATAATGAGGAAATTCGTATTTGCTAATATGGAAATTCAACTTTGTATTGAGCTCAAACTTCTGTGGTCCAAGATGGTGAGAACTATGGATAAGTACAGATTGCATCTTTATGGGTGTCCTACCAGATCTTACCATGTGAAGAAAGTAAAAGTTTTGCAGTATGTTCCATGCAATTGCTCAGTTTGGGGGTCCAAATGAATGGTCCAGGAGTGGCTCAGGGTATCGGGCTAAAGCCACACCATGGGAAGGGGAGCACTAAGAGGGAACCCAGAGAACCGCTTTTATGTGGGCTGCCCAGAGTGTTTTTTCTGAACCACTCTGCCTCCATTTAGAGCTCAGCACCACAGGCTGAAATACCCATATAAAGTCGTCCATACACCCACAGAATAAAGACTGTAAGAACTATTTGGGTGACCCTAGGTATGGTTTCATCATCTTATTCACAGGGAGATACAGATATACTTTTCCTAAAAAGTCAGCCCAGACATTTTCTCCTGTCCTTGACCATTAAACAACTTGTGTTTTTCCCTGATGGCTCTAATAATTGTAGATAACTACACCTTCATGGTAACAGTATCCAGAATGTAGGACTGCCTTTAATTAATTATTCCTTTAAAACAAAGAGCCTCTGGTACTATTGTAACTAAATTTTCTGGAAGAATATCTGAAACAAAGGGCTCTAGAGCGACACTAATTTTTAGAAAGGCAAATTTGGCAAGGGAGGTAAGATGTAGTAAGTATTTTTAAGAAATAGGAAAACAAGCCCTACATTATAACCTTGTATAAGACAGGAGAAGAAGGGAGATACACAGAAGAAGTGTACATTTTGATTTCAGACCAAACTGGTTTTGATTCTTAGCTCTGTCAGGCAAGTTCTTAAGCTTTCTCATTTGCCATTTTTACAAAGGACTCTTTCTGTTAATGCTAGGGTTATAACTAAGGTTGTAGTATCTGTAAATCATTTGGCACAGTGCTTGACACAAAAGAGACATGCAGGGAATATCTATAGCTATTGTTAATTATAATTTTATTAATGTTGTATATTTATTAATAATATATGTTAATAACAGTTATAAACTACATTCTTCTCTGTGTTTGTATGTCAGGCTCCTCCTGATTTTAATGTCATGATTTATCTCTCTTCTGGAAAGAAACTGCTGGGAAACTTAAGTGTGCTTTTCTGTTTTTATGGGCATATTTCCATGAATGAGTACAAAAATGAAACAAATATATGTTAAATAGCTGAGTCTTGTCCTATTGGGGTTGGAGGTGACATAAAGGGTTCGAGGAAAAAAATCATTCTCACAGTCGTCCCGCTTTCACAGAGCTTGGTGCATTGTTAGGAGGAAAGAACTAGCAGTTAATTATACGTTAATTGTCTCATGTGTATTCAGCAGCATAGTGTAATAGAAAGTCAGAAAGAACTAGAGTAATTGGAGAAGGGAACTGAGCTAAGCTTTTAAGGCCCAGTGTGATTCGAATAGGTCTAGTTACCTGATTTCACCACAAGCAAAGACATGAGTATGACACAGGACATAAAGAATAAGTATGATGCATTCAGGGGAGAGTTGAAATAAATCAGAGAGTATCTGTTGGGGTAGAGTGGGAAATAAATGATGTGAATTGGTAATGGTAGTTGAGGTCTGAGTAGGAGTATTATCAGTTTTAGTATCATTAATAGCTAGCACTTATTAACTGTAATTATGTACCAGGCATTAAACTCAGTACTTTCGTACATGATTTCACTTAAACTCAACAGCAAGCCCCTGAGATAGGTAATGTTAGGCCCACTCTTCAGGTAAGGAAATTAAAGCTTAGCAAGTTTACAAGAGACTGAATGGTATGATGGTCAAGAGTGTCAGCATTATAGCCAGACTGTCTGAGTGTGAATGTCAGCTTTACTAATTACTAGCTGTGTGACTTTGAGCACTTGTTCATCCTCCGTGTTTCTCTCTCCTCATCAGTAAAACCCAGCTCATAGGGTTGTTGGAAGGCTCCAGTGAGTTAAATGACATTTATATAATATATGCTTTAGAATACTGCTTGGTATATAGTTACATGTTACATGTGTATATGTTATATATATGAGTACTTCTTATGTTGACCATCAAAGCTAAAAGGATAATAGACATAAAAATTTATATTTGTTATAGAGAAAGGAGAACATACTGAGAAGACATTTTATTTATTTAGGCTTTGAGGTATATGAATATATTTTGTTTTATTTTGTTTTATTATTTATTTATTTATTTATTTATTTATTTATTTATTTATTTATTTATTTACAAATAGTTTATTGTCAAGTTGGTTTCCATATAACACCCAGTGCTCATCCCCACAAGTGCCCTCCTCCATGCCCATCATCCCCCCCCTCCCCCCCCATCAGTCCTCAGTTTGTTCTCAGCATTCAAGAGTCTCTCATGGTTTGCCTCTCTCCCTCTCCCCCACTATTTCTCTCCTTCTTCTCCCCCACTGTCCTCTGTTAAGTTCCTCCTAATCCTCTTATACGTGCAAACCTGAGAAGACATTTTAAATCTTTAATTGCCCTCCTTTTCTTACATAATCATTATTTTATTGTATTTTATTTCAGAATGTATGTTTATGAACATATATCTCTTATAACCTGACTTTTCACTTTAAAATACTTAAAATTTAAAAAATGTTTCTATATCAACAAATATAGCTACATTATAGTTTTAGTCATGTAGTAATATGATATGTGGATTTGGAATACAAAATTTAACAATCACTTACTTTTATAGGCCATTTCCAATTTCTTTTGCTATTACAAACAATGTTGCAATGAATAACTTCATGAATTTATGGAACTATTTCTTTAGGATAATTCTTAGAATTGTAAATCCTGGAGACAGAATTATGCCCATTTGTCAAATATATTGTATCCATGCATATGGCCAAATTACACGCTAGAAATTTTTAATAATTTCTAGTTCCATCAGCAGTGTATGAGAATTCTCATCTCCCCATACCTTTTCTAACACTAATTATTGCCAAACAAGTAGTAATAATAAGTATTTCTGATATATAAAATTCCAATTATCATTTTAAATTGCTGTATTATTACCAGTGACCATTAAGCTTTTAATATGTTTACTGAACATTTATATTTTTGTAAATTATCTGTTTATATTCTTTCCCCAGTTTTTAACAAGTTGAAGTGTTTTGTAAGAAGGAAGTTTTTATGATTATGATAGTAACCTTGTATTGGACATATTCTGAAAGTATGTCATAAATATACTTTGGTTAGTTTAAAAAGAGAAATGAATAAATGAGTTTGGATCCACTAAGTTAACAAGGAGACTTTTAAAAATTTAAATCTAAATGTGTTCTACTTTTGCTTTAAAACTTTGATTGTTTCCTTTTGCCATGGAATAAAGTCTGTGTTTCAAAAGTTGGCATGCTAGGTCCACCATGATCTGGTTTAATTGATCTCCCTGGCCTCTGTCCCAGCCACCGTCTCATATGGCAGGGTGAGCTAGAGCACAGGGGCTTGTGAGAGCCAGCTGCCCACACGTCTCTTCCCAACTCCATGTTCAGTGATGTCACCATGCTGGTGGTTTGAAATCAGTCACGGGAGAGTATTTATACCATAGGAACTGACAAACACTAGAAATTAGGGCTCCCCCCACCCCACAGAGTCTCAGTTGTTAATTATTGACCAGCATCCCACTAGATTAACCTTAAACTCCAGGCATCCTAAACTTCTTTGCATTCCTGATCCAGGGCAGGACTGAGATGCATAGGCACCCCAGACAGGGAATAATCAGTTGCCCCTTCAGACCGATATTTGGTCAATACACATAAATGATGTGTGGGAGAAGCAGGAAGTGGGCCCCCCAGGGGTAGTGTTCAGCCTCTCTGCCTTGGTTCCGAGCAACCAAGTTCTGGTCCAAAGTTGCCCACCCCCTAGCAGTTGTGCGAGGCCTGCAGCTAAATGACATGTTTCTTATGAAGCCTTTGTCCTGACCTTTGACAGTCTCATCACTCCCTCTTTTCTAGGTCTAGTGACTTAAAAAAACAGTTTCTTCAAATATATATAGTCTTTTCCTTGGGGGGAATTCTGTGCAATACATTTTCTTCCCGTCTTGTTTTAGTGCCCTTATAGATTGATTAGGATCTAAGGCAACAGGCTGGTTAGCCCAGCCCTTAACCTGAGTCTGCCCTCAATATAGCTTCCTTCCCTTATCTATTTCTAGGTACACATATTCTTGCTTTCTCTTGCCTCCCCCGACCACCTGGTTGGTATGTTAATTCCTCAATGGACCCTTCTAACAGTATACTTTTTATTATCTGGACTTTTGATAGTAATACCACTTATCACCATGAGCCTTTCCAAGCAATAATACTGTTACTCTCATCAAAAAGCCTTATATAGTAAGGCCCTGATCATGCTTGTCTGAATGGATGTTCTTGAGGAGGCAGTACCACTAAGGAAGCCTTATATTAAGGTGAATATTTTGGTAGCAGTGTGCAAGATGACTGAAAGAAAAGAAATACAATGATCACTGTTAGGAAGACTGACTTGGTTGTTGAAATATTGTAGAGAAAATCATCTAGTCACGAGAGAGTGTTAGTTCCTGGAGGTGAGTGAGAGTAATGAGGATGGAAAGAAAGAGCAGGCATGAGACAAGGCAAAGAACTATGGAATTTGGTGAAATATGGCCTGTAAGAGGAAAAAACCAGCACAATTTAAAAATTCTTCAATCTTCTGGGGCACCTGGGTGGCTCAGTTGGTTGAGTGTCCAACTTCGGCTCAGGTCGTTATCTCACAGTCTGCGGGTTCGAGCCCCGCGACGGGCTCTGTGCTGACAGCTCTGAGCCTGGAGCTTGCTTCAGATTCTGTGTCTCCCTCTCTCTCTCTGCCCCTCTGCCACTCACTCACTGTCTCTCAAAATAAAGTAAAGACATAAACAATTTTTTTAAATAAAGTAAAACTTCTTTAAGCTTCTAATTTAGAAACAGATGCAAAGTCATTTGTGTAAGGTCATGGATTCATGAGGAAGAAACTTAAAAGGAAACACACACACACACACACACCAGAAAGTTAAGTGTTAGGAAAATCTTTTCATCTGGAAAAAGGGGACAGAAAAGAAAGAGGACAAATTGTTAATGAACTAGAAAAAGAGTTTGAAAATTGCAGTATCTTGAAAGCTAGGGAAAGAGAGTTAAAAAGAAGGAAGATTGTTTCAAGATTTTGAAGATTAGTTAATACACTCAAAAGGCAAAGAAAAATAAAGGGGTGAAAGGATTAAAACAATTATCACCGGGTTTGGCAAGAAAAAAATCCCTAGTAGCATTAAAATGGGCTGTTCCAGAGGTAATAGAACAGTGGAAAGCCACTGGACCACAACTTGGTGGATCCAGTTTAAATTTCTGTGCCACTTACTGGCTGTGTTACTTTGACTATTAATCTCTCAGAAGCTCAGTTTCTTCTTTTATAAAGTGAGGATACTTTTGGTTCTACTTACTTGCCAGGATTATTGTGAGGTTCAAAAGGAATAGTGAAAGTATTTTGTAAACTTAATTAAGTATAAATGTGACACATTTCCATTATTATAGTCATAACTGGAGCCAAAGATGAAGGCAAGATGTTGGGAGTTAGTGTAAAGAACAGTAAAGGATGGGAAGCAGAAAAAAAGGGTGATTATGCAGCAGTTAGAAGAAGGTATGAGGTAAAATGAAGCATTTGTTTATTTTTGCTTGATGGCAGGGAAACTCAGGTCATGGCCGATGTTAGGAAGGCAGACTTTGAATGTGCAGGAGGGATTAACTGTGGGAGTAAAGCCCAGGATAAATAAAGGCTGTGATCTTTACACAAAAGGTCAGAAACCTCTTCCTCTGAGCCTGGTAGGAAGGTTGAGATACAAATATAGAGATGGGGACATGTCAGAATGAAGATGGCATAAATGAAGTTGCCCTTGTGAGACCCTCCAACCTTGGGCTTGAAGGATAAGGGAAGGCTCTCCAAGGAGGGCTAGGAAGAGAGGGATGGGATCTGGGAGGAAAGCTAGAAGGCAAAATATTATTTAAATTACTGGTATGGTATCCTCGTATGCCCTGCACTGTTCTGTCCTTTAAAGGCATTGCCAAGTGTAACATCTATGATCTCCACCCTCCTCATCACTGGGTATTAGCTCAGTCCAAGTAGCACAACATGGCCTAATAGGAAAAGGAGTTATGCCTCTTTGCAATTGAATTAGATGACAAATATGATAATCTTATTTTCTGAACTGAAGATTTGAGTACGTGGTTGGATACAGGCTTTGTATATATTTTCCAGTTGTGAGAAGACATCTGGCAGGTGACGTTTGTACATGAAAATGTTGGATTCTCCAGGACATTTTCATGGGTTGTAAGTTCAAAAGGGAGAGTCAGTCTGCAAATCAGGCCCGCCTTAGAAACTCGAATCACGTGTAATATACATCTATGATGTTCTACATTTTGGATAACAAGGGATTCACATTAGGATGTAGAAGTGTAAGACATGGATGAGATGAAATGAGAAGGTGCTTCTGTTCTAGCATGGTTATAAATGGTTGGAGCTGAGTAATGCTGCTTTTGTAAATGACTTATCCTTACAATTTACCACAAATGTTTCTACTCTCATTGATCTGTTAGATATGGAGGCTAAGGATCAGTTATCTTCCAACATCACATAGGCTCTCTTGCTTCTTACAACAATAATAAAAAAATTATTTGGTCTCATGATTCTATGAAAGGAAATGGCAAGAATGAGAGGCTTACATGGTTTTTTTTTTTCTTAGATGCCTGACTCTGGTAGACATCTGAGTTTGGAGGTCCTGCTATAACCCAACAGTTCTTTTTTTTTTTTTTTTTTTAATGTTTCATTTATATCAGAGAGAAGGAGAGACAGCATGAGCAGGGGAGGGTCAGGGAGAGAGGGAGACACAGAATCCAAAGCAGGCTCCAGGCTCTGATCTATCAGCACAGAGCCCTGAGCTGAAGTTGGACACAACCGACTGAGCCACCCAGGCACCATGCAACTGTTGTCTTCTAAACATCCTACTGAATTTCTTAAAGTCTTACTATCATCTTTTTTAAGATTTCAAGAGGTCCTTATCGACTTATTCCTGTTTCATGGTGACAGTAATTTTCTTATATCTCTTTTAGGACACTGATTTTATATTTAATTGTTACTCTCTTCATTGTCTCTATTTTCAGTTTGTGTGTTTGTATCTGTCTGATTTTTTTTTTCCTAGAAACTTTTCTAAGGTATTTCATGATCTTTGGCTTCATTTCCTATTTAAAACACAAGGTACCAGGAAAATATTAGAAGGGTTGTGTGTGTGTGTGTGTGTGTGTGTGTGTGTGTGTGTGTCGTGTGTGTGTGTGTCAGAGGCAAGACAAGATTTTCTATTGCTAAGATTCATTGGCTGTTTCATTTGTAAACCCTTAAGTGTTATTACCCATAGGCCTTCGATCTTGGGCTGGCCAGTTTGTCCAGAGAGAAATCATCTAGTATCTTGCCTGGAGGTGAAAACCTGACTGCCATATTTTTAAGAATACATGGTAAAGTATTTCCACTGGCAGTTCTCAAAATGTGGTTTATGGACCCTAGAGGCTTCTTAAGACTCAGGGATTCCAGAGTCAAAACTACTCCTATAATAATACTAAGATGGTATTTGCTTTTTTCCACTTTGTTGATATTTGCACTGATGATGCAAAAGCAGCCTGATAAAAAATTGCTGGTGCCTACCACTTAATCAGTGGCACCAGCCTCTACTGGCCATCAGTGCATTGTCTACCACTCTGCACTTACAGTTAAAAAAAAAAGTGCAGCCAATTTCACTTAAAAATCTTTTCAATGAATAGTAAAAGTGTTTAAGTATTATTTCATCTTGACCCTTGAATGCACATCCTTTTATTGTTCTCTTTGGTAAAATGAGAAGTACACATAAGGCACTTCTGCAAATGTACGAATGTACCATGGTGTCTTGAGAAAAAGCACTGTGCAGCTGTTTGAGTTACAATCTGCACTACTGGTTTTACCCCCCAGAGCACCATTTTTCCTTGAAGGAGTGACTTACATAGGATGGTCATTGTAATGTGGCTATTTGGCAGACATTCTCTCAAAAATAAATAAGGAAATTTTGTCGCTTCAAGAAAAACAACTCATGATATTTATTACCAATAATGGAATTTGAGAAAGAAATTTAGGATTTTGGGAGACTTGTATCTTCACTACTATAATCTTGAAATCTTCCTGGTAATAGGTTCAGAAATGAGAGTTACCAATGTGATTTTTTGATATTATATAATAAAATGTGTCAATATTTGGAAGATCTATCTAAATCAGTAAACTGATACTTTTTAAATGACTAGTGTAGAAAGTTACAAAACAATGCATGAGTGAAAGTGCAAGATAGATGAATGGCTTTTAATGTAACAGAGCAAAAAGTTCATTACTATGGTTTCAAATTTGCTATCACAATTCTCCTTTCAGAAGCTACCACTTGTTGAGTTCTGGTATACTATCAGAGAAGAATATTTACATTTATCTGAAAAGGTTATTAAAACACTCCTCCCTTTCTAAATGCATATTGCTTTGAGGCTGGATTTTCTTGATCTTGTCTTACCAAAACAACATGCATGATAAATTGAATGCAGAAACATATATGAGAATCTATTTTCTATGAAGCTGGATATGAAAGAGATTTGTGAAAATGTGAAACAGTGCCATTCTTCTCACTGTTTTTTAAAAATATGGTTACGTTTCATAAAAATGCTATTTATAGTATTAATATGTAATAGATTGTTATTTTTTTTTACAAATAGTTTATTGTCAAATTAGTTTCCACATAACACCCAGTGCTCATCCCCACAAGTGTCCTCCTCCATGCCCATCCCTCCTCCCCACCACACCCATGAGTCCTCAGTTTTTGTCAGCATTCAAGAGTCTCTCATGGTTTGCCTCTCTCCCTTTCCCCCACCATTTCCGCCCTTCTTCTCCCCCTTGGTCCTCTGTTAAATTCCTCCTAATCCTCCTATACGTGCACACATATGATATTTGTCCTTCTCTACCTGACTTATTTCGCTCAGCATAACACCCTCAAGGTCCATCCATGTTGCTACACATGGCCAGATTTCATTGTTTCTCATTGCCATGTAGTATTCCATGGTATAGATAAACCACATCTTCTTGATCCATTCATCTGTTGATGGACACTTAGGCTCTTTCCATGTTTTAGCTATTGTGGAGAGTGCTGCTATGAACATTGGGGTACATGTGCTCCTATGCATCAGCATTTCTGTATCCCTTGGGTAAATTCCTAGCAGTGCTATTGCTGGGTCATAGGGGAGTTCTATTGTTAGTTTCCTGAGGAACCTCCACACTGTTTTCCAGAGGGGCTGCACCAGTTTACATTCCCACCAACAGTGTAGGAGGGTGCCCGTTTCTCCACATCCTCGCCAGCATCTCATGTTCTCTGATTGGCTCATTTTAGCCACTCTGACTGGCGTGAGGTGGTATCTCAGTGTGGTTTTGATTTGCATTTCCCTGATGAGGGATGCTGAGCATCGTTTCATGTGTCTGTTGGCCAATAGATTGTTATTTTTATTTAAATGAGTTGATAAATATTTCAACGTTTTCAGTTGTAATTTATAATTGGACAAACATTGATACATATAACCAAAATAAACAAAAACTTCTTGAGGTCCTTAAAATTCTTTTTTAAAATATTTTTAAAATACATTTTTTAAATGTTTATTTATATTTGATAGAAAGAGAGAGACAGAGCACGAGCAGGGGAGGGGAACAGAGGTGGAGAAAGAACCCAAAGCAGGCTCCAGGGCCCTGAGCTTCGAGCTGTCAGCACAGAGCCCAACGTGGGGCCTGACTTTTAAGGAGTGAAATCATGACCTGAGCTCAAGTTGGATGCTCAACCAACTGAGCCAGCTAGGTGCGCTGAGGTCTTTAAAACTCTTAATGTAAAGTGGCCCTGAGACCAAAATGTTTGAGAGTACTTGTTACTTAATACCTAGGTTTTCTGTACGGTTGTATACCCCTGCTCTCTATTACACTTAATGTCTCCTAATCTAGAGTTTTTCTAATCAAATCGTCTGGTTGGTGCAGGGACAGGGGGGATCTGAGAGTCTAATTTTCTCCATACAGGTTTCTAACCACCCCCATCCTCCTTGGTACATCAGTCTGTAGGCTTCCTGCTGCTTCTTCCCAAGATCTAGGTTTTAGCTTTCCCCATGCTGCTAAATCACTTACCGCTTACATTCCATTCCAAAATATTAATCACTTTTTTTTGCTTCCTGTCATCTCCCCTATTATTCCTTTATTTTTGTGAGTTTATCAATTGTTTATTCATTTTCTGTCATATTAATGGAGATTTGGGGGAAAGTGGAGATAGAGGCATCTATTTGACTGGAAGTAAGTATACTATATGATAGTTTGGTATTGTGTCAATTGTGTCAACAATATCTACCCAAGACTTAGTTGGATAGATTACATAGTTAATTCTGACCTCAACATCTGCATTTTATAGGTGTTCACTTTTTAAGGCAGAACTCCAAGAATTCTGTTGATTGTTTCTATATAACAATTGTAACAAATATTTGTTCTAAATAACAAAGGATATTCTAGCTGATATCTAGTGGATATCCTAGCTGCAAATATGTAACAGATATTCTAAATAACCATTTATTGAACAAAGATTTCTAATTTATCTGTAAAATTATTTTCTTATTTAAAATTTTTAAATTAAATAACCTTTTATAAAGAGGTAGTAATCATTAGCTTCCTTATACATGAATTTGGCTTATTTGTGGTTTTTAATATAAAAATAGTGACATTTAGGGTTGAATATTGACCCCTGCATATTTAAATCCATTTAATAACATATTGCATTACCAGGGTTTATGCAGTATTTCTAAAACATAAGAGTGAAGAGTATATTGACCAAGAAAATAACAGTGGAAGTTTAGTGGATTTATGATTTCATGCCATATCTCATTGATTACATTTTTTAAGTCAAGGAAACCTCAGCTTAATGAGGCTAAAACATTAAGTGAAAAATTACTTTAAGTATGATTCATCTCTCAGGTGTGAGACAAAAGGTAAATTGTCAGGCCAGAGACTAGAATTGTTTGACTTTGACACTTAAAATTGTGATACTGGGGGCTGGTTAGAGGGGGAGGTTAGGATAAGTTGACATAGAATTTTATAGGGATCAGAATGAACAATGATCTTAAATTGGAAATAAAGAAACATCTTACAGAATACAGAAAATCATAAAAACTAAAAGGTGGAATCCACCCTGAAAGTGATCTTTTCCAATGCCACATTTAAAAGACGAGGTCATAGAGATCCAGAAATGTGAAGAGACTGGTCCAAGGTCACAATGAATTATTAGTAGGTGTACTAGAACCTAGACTTCTAGGCTCTGAGCCCAGTGTCCTTTCCAATACATCCATTTCTTTAGGGATGAAGTGGGATGGTATCCAGTGGAAGCGGGAAAGCACAGTGCCAAGTCCACATTCCATTCTCTCTCTAAGAGATGTATGCATGTAAGTCTTCTCCCTACTCCAAGGTCCCTATGAGCTTCCAAGCCACTTTTACCTCCTTACGGCTTCCTTACCCTGTGATTTTCATTTCATCTATGCCCCTGTCACCTCCGTCTCCTCTCTCCTTCATGTCATCTTACATTTGTGGTTCTGTATGATTGTCTATCTCTAAATGTAGGTGTTCTGTCTCCCCAGCTATACGCTAGTACTTTGAAAGGCAGGACTCTGCCTCCATGTTGCTTCCAAAGTGACTATGACTCTGCAATCAGAGATGCTCAACTCCTGTTGCTATCAGGTCATTCAGAGGTCTGGTTGGTTATGTTTATACCACGCAAGAAAACCTCAACATTACAGGGAAGTTACCACCATTGAAGCTGTAGCTAAGAAAGTAAGCATAATAGAGAAATAAACAGGAAAATGGCAGATAAGAACAAGAAATTTGTAATTTATTTTTCAGTCCTTACCAGGCTATTTTCAAGATTCTACTAAGCAGTGGGTTATACTTAAAAAAAAAAAAAAATAGAGGTAAGAACCTGGAAGGGGTTTGCTTTCCAAGAGAACAATACTCTGTGGCATATAGATACTATATAACTAACCCTATTCTCCAAACACAGAAGGCTCAAAGGCAAGGCTGCCATGTGTGGCTGTTCAGTTTGTTCAGTATGTAAATATGCCTGACTAAAGGACAAGGAGGGATCACTTTTTTCTTCACTCCAAGGGGCCCTTTTCTAATTGGCCTTTCCAGAGAGGAGCACTTTTTAAAATGGTCTGCCTAGAGGGCGGCATCTTTTCCTAATTCTCACAAAGGCACCTTCAAGGCAGTCCCACTGGAAAATGAGTCCTGAACGAAAGGTCAGAAGGAATAATATGTAAACAGTGGTTCACTCCCTGGTACACACAGGATTGGAGAGGTTAGAGGAAAGGCATAGGAAGGATAAC
The DNA here is from genome assembly GCA_017311185.1 of Proteles cristata cristata. Taxonomy (NCBI): domain Eukaryota; kingdom Metazoa; phylum Chordata; class Mammalia; order Carnivora; family Hyaenidae; genus Proteles; species Proteles cristata. The sequence goes on along the minus strand of JAESUZ010005612.1, from coordinate 1,267,051 downwards.
ACAATATTTAAAAAAATACCTCAGAGGCATTGTGGAGGAACTGAAATGATTTAACTTGGAGAAGAGAGTACATATTAAAAGATGCTTAAAAAATAAATAAATTAAAAAAAAGAACTGTTTCAAAGAACAGAATGACTTGTTGCTCTTTAATTTTATCCTGAGGAGGTTCATAGGATTTTATTGAGGAAACAGAACCACTTTCTGACAAAAAAACAAAAACAAAAACAAAAACAAACCCTTAACATTAGAGTTTGTGGTATTTCTTGTTAAGGAGACTTTATAAAATGAGATATATTCCCATATGGGAAGAGTGTTAGTTGACTCTGTATAGACATTAGCAGTTTAACTAAAGATTTCTAAATATAAAGGTGTTGCTGTTGTTCATTCTGGTGAAAAGTAAGTATGGGAGGCTCTTGACTTTCATGGGGGCTGTGTTCTAGAGTTCTTCTCCAGTGAGGAGATTCCAAAGTGCCCACAATTGGTGTGCAGAGAGCTGTAAAGATGCCAATGGCCATGGATCCATGAATCAGGAGATCATTATGCTAGTATAAATATCTCTCTGCAAAAATGCTTGTAGCCTTTTTCTCTTCTGCTCCCTTGCCTTTCTTTTCCTACAATCAAATCTAGTTTTCCCTGGGACCTGTCTCATTTGTTTGCAGGTTTAATAAGTAGTAATTACTGTTATTATCATGTGAATCTGGGCACACAATGTTCTTGGTCTCCAGAATATGCTCCTTACCTTTTCATACATTCACTTATTCTTGTGTTCACCAAACAAATATTTATTAGAGCTGTGGATGTGTCAGTAATATGCTGGTCATTGAGGATTAAATGGTAAATTAGATATGACCCCTACCCTCAATAATGTCACATTTTAGAGGAAAGGTAGTCAAGTAAATAAAACTATTTCCTAGGTCATACACTCACATCCTAAAATGGTTTCCTGCATCTGTCAAATACTGAGATTTGTATTTGACAAGTTCACTTACCCAGACACTGTTCCACACTTACGGCATTTTAAATTTATCACTTTATGTACAGAGTATATGTATGCATATGTATATACATATCTCATATATATACATATATATCTTGAATGTGTGTATACATACATACATCATGTACATATCGATAGTCCCCAAACTAAAGTTTAAGCTAAGTAATAACAAAAGTAATAACTAATATTTTATTGATAATTTACTTGATGTTTGGTGTTGCTTTATGTGTTTTTCACATAATCATGTTACTTTTTCCTCACAGCAAGCTCTCTGAGAGTTGGAATAGTTACTATCCCCACTTGCAGATGAAGGAAACTGCAGATGAAAATTACCTAACTAAGAGTCAGGTAACTTGCCCAAGGTTATGGGGCTAATAGGCTGCAAAGTCAGGGTTTGAACCCAGAAGTCTGACTGTAGGGCTTCCACTTGATGTCAGAACCACATTCACATTTGTCCATATATTCTGCTGTCTGTGCTGGTACCTAGAAAACACTGTCTGACATAACATAAGTAACATTTTGCTTGATGAGTTTGAGGCTACAAAGAACTATTTTTTCTTTCTTTCTTTCTTTCTTTCTTTCTTTCTTTCTTTCTTTCTTTCTTTCTTTCTTTCTTCTTTCTATTTTAGAGATAACACAAGCATGGGGGAGGGGCAGTATGAGAGAGACAGTAAGAGAGAAAGAATTTCAAGCAGCATCCATGCCCAGCATGGAGCCCAACAAGATGCTCAATCCCATGAACCCTGAGATCAGGACCTAAGCCGAAATCAAGAGTCTGACACTCAACTGACTGAGCCATCCAGAGGCCCCTACAAAGAACTTCAGTTATATTATTCCATCTGATTCTTGCAGGCATTTTGTCTAGCGGAAGGATTTTTTTTTTTTTTCATTACAAAGATGTAGACTTTTCATGGTGTGTTGACTGAAGGATATAGTTTTAGAGATTTTACTCCTGCAAAGAAAAAATACATGATACTTGATGGCAATAGTATTTAGAATGTAATACCATTGAAATCTTCAGTTGTGAGAATTTTGTTGCTGCTAAATACACTTGAAGTGTTAGGAGAACAGCAGATAAGGTGATACCTTGAAGGCTTGCACCTTTAGAGACTCTAAAAATATTCTATGGTCATTTATTTTAGCAACTTTCAAAGTATATAATCTGGTATTACTCACTATGGTCAGCATGCTGTGCATTAGATCCCCAGAACTTATTCGTCTCATAAGTGGAAATCAGTACCCTTTGAACAGCATCTCTACACTTTCCCCACTTCTGGTAGCCACCATTCTACTTTCTGTTTCTATGAATTCAACTTTTTTAGGTTCCACATATAAGTGGGAACATACAGTATTTCTTCTTCTCAGTCAGAATTATTTTACTTAACATAATGCTCTAGAGGCCCGTTTGTGTTGTTATAAATGGAAAATTTCATTCTTTTTTATGGCTGAATAACATTCCTGTGTGCTTTATCAATTCATCCACTGATGGATACTTAGATTATTCCCATATGTCGAATGTGTAAATAATGTTGCAGTGAACACGGCAGAGGTGAATCTTTTTAAATTAGTGTTTTTGTTCTCTTCAGATGAATACCCAGAAGTGGAATTGCTGTATCATATGGTAGTTCCATTTTTTTTTTTGTTTTGTTTCTTTGAGGAAACTCCATTCTGTTTTCCATAATGGCTGTACCAACTTACATCCCACTAACAGTGAGCAAGGGTTCCCATTCCTCCCCTCATCAACTGGTTATTTCTAGCCTTCTTAAAAAAAAATGTTTATTTATTTTTAAGAGATAGAGAGACAGTATGAGTCGGGAAGAGACAGAGAGAGAAACACACACAGAATCTGTCAACACAGAGCCCAGTGTGGGGCTGGAACTCACAAGCCATGAGATCATGACCTGAGTCAAAGTCGAACGTTTAACTGACCGAGCCACCCAGGTACCCCTCTAGTCTTTTTGATAATAGCCATTCTGACAGGTGTCAGGTAATATCTTGTTGTGGTTTTGAATCTATGTTTATTTAATTTTAACCCTATGTATGAAGAGCTGCCTATAAGCAGATTTGCTTAGATCAGAACAGGCCAGTGTTCAACTCATAAACTTTGCCTCTATTCTAAATTGCTTTTCTTGACTTCAATTCTTGTACCTTTTGAGAAATATTTGTTAAATGTTGAAACCCTTGCATCCTTTCAGTTCATCCAAATTTGAGACTTTTGACTCATTTCTAGGCTTTCTTCTCTCTTTCCCACCTCATTCAAATCATTCCTAATCCCTGTAGCTGCTTCCTTTAAAAGGTCTTGAGTTTCTTAGTACATGATGCTATCACTAAGTCTGTTCTCAGTGCATTATGCACACCTACAGCTAATGAGAAGAAAATACAAAATGAAGATTTTCATTGGTATAGATGACAGAACTGTGGACAATTATTTTCCTTTATTTTAAAAATTTTTTTTTAATGTTTTATTTATTTCTAGGGGAGAGAGAGAGAGAGAGAGACAGTGTGAGCAGGAGAGGGTCAGAGAGAAGGAGTCACAGACTCTGAAACAGGCTCCAGGCTCCGAGCTGGCAGTCAGCACAGAGCCCGACGCGGGGCTCGAACCCACGAACCGCGAGATCATGACCTAAGCGAAAGTCGGACGCTTAACCGACTAAGCCACCCAGGCGCCCCTATTTTCCTTTATTTTTAAAATCTTAATATTATGGATATATTACATAGTAAATAGTCACTTAAAAACAATATTCCTGAAATTATTTATGTTAATGCTATTTGTGTAATACAAATCAATTTAAATCAGACTGTCTTACATTTATCATATACTATTTACCTAGGACAAAAGATGAAACTGGGGAGCCTGGGTGGCTCAGTCAGTTAAGTATGTGATTTCAGCTCAGGCCATGATCTCACGGTTCATGGATTTGAGCTCCATGTCACTGTTCACAGTGACAGTTCAGAGCCTGCTTGGGATTCTCTCTCAGTCCCTCTCTCTCTGCTCCTCTCCTGCTTGTGCTTTCTCTCTCTCTCTCAAAATAAATAAACTTTAAAAACAAAGGTGAAACAATCCCACCATAAATGTCAAACCACTTGCTGAAACACAGCTCTAGGGAAACAGACCCAGATAAATAAGATTTTATATTTATGTCCCCTGAGTTTCTGAACTAAGAATTAGAAGGCAGACCTTTCATAATATCTATTACAACTCCTTCCCCCACCACTGGCTACAGTGTCTGTTTCTTCTACACCTTGGTGTCATAGGCTTAATTGTGTTCTCCTAAATTTATACGTTGAAGCCTTAACTCCCAGTACCTCTGGGACTGTATTTGGAGACAGGGCCTTTAAAAGGTGATTAAGTTATGTGTGCTATGTGTGCACAAAAGAAAGACCATGTTAAGACACCAGAAGAAGATGCCCATCTGCAAATCTAGGAGAAAGGCCTCAGAAAAAACTAATTTTTGGACTTCCAGTTTCCAGAACTGTGAGAAAATAGATTTTTTTTTTTTGTCATCTAGCCTTAGTAAAATAATGCAGGTGCTCATCTGGCCTTTGTTTACATTTCTCCAACAGAAAACTTTTGACCCCTCAAAGCCACTCAGTTTTATATTTGGCCTACATTAATTGTTTTTTAGATTTTCCTAATATTAAACTAAAATTTTCCTCTTATAACTCCTCAGTGGACCTAATTCTGGCCTCTAGAGTCATATCAAATAAATTTAGTGTTTTTCCAAATAATGTTTCTCAAATATCTGAAAGTAATTTTTCCCTAGTATGGTTTATTTTTTTCCAGAAATATCCCCTACCCCCAATTCCTTTCACTATCTTCATACATTGTGTTTTCATGCACCATCTTTATGATAGTCATGTTCTTCTCAATCTTATAAATATCCCTTTGAAAGATACATTGGAAACATTTCCACATGGAATATTTTGATTACTATTGTGCCAAACCAGCCCATTTCATAAAGAGATGAGGTTTATGGTGAGAGAGGGAACCAGTAACTTGTATAATCTTTTATTCCTTAGATGTATAAAACAGAAGCGAAATCAAACATTCAAAATAGAAACATGGAATAGTAATACCATGACTCCTTACTGCCAGGCAAAAACTGCCATTCTCTGGACTTCTAGACAGCACCCTGCATTTCTTTACATATTACCACATGTAATATGAATTTGAATTGTGTTGTACTGAAGGACAACTAATATGATTGGTGATGTATTTAATATTTAAAGTAATGCTTAAAACTCTGTTTACATATGTAACTTTAATTTTAGAAGTGGTTGTAATAATTGTAAATGGTTGTAATAACTGTTACCTTAATTTGACTTTTTATTTATTTATTTATTTTTTGCTATTTTTGAGGATTCACTCATTGGGGCCCCTGGGTAGCTCAGTTGTTAAGCGTCTGACTCTTGTATTCAGCTCAGGTCCTGATCTCATGGTTCATGGGGTCAAGCCCCACATCAGGTCTGTGCTAACAACACAGAGCCTCCTTGGGATTCTTTCTCTCTCTCTCTCTCTGACCCTTCCCCCATTCTTCCCTCCCTCTCTCAAAATAAACATTAAAAAAAAAAAAAGATTCACTCATTGACCAAATATTGATTGACTACTACATAGAAGGGTTAATTCAGGAAAAAGTTTAGAAACCACTTGTATCCATCTGAATGGTCAACAGTTTAGTCCAATTGTTGAGTGTGCTACATTTACAGTTTTGCTTTCCTTTAACAAATGGTAAACAACAGTGTGTTTTAAAATTAGACCTTGATAACCTGGGGTTTAGGACTGTCACAGAAGGGGCCCAGGAGTATGAAGAGAAAGCAAGACACATGGTCAGACATGTGCTCCGTTGAGAACTAGAGGAGAGTGCTTTAGTAGAGTAACCGCTGTGGACTCATCCCACACTAAACGGAGGAGCAATTCCAAAGATCAGACTTCTAATATAGTGCAGCTTTGATTGGACTAGCTCAGAAGGTGGGAAATGATCTGACCCTATAGATCAGAGGCCTTTAGTAACTACAGCTTAAAAAGCAGACAGGGATGCTTCAGGTAATAAGAATGACACATAAAAAGTAACAACAACAATAACAGTAATGGCAATTATAGCAGTAATAATAGTAATAATTATATGAAAGTGTTCTAAGCCACTGTTTTATGTGCTATCTATGTTGTAACTTATTGTCCTCAAATTGATTCACTTATTTGATAAACATTTATTTGAATGCCTACTCTATGCAAGATATTTTGAACAAAATAGACAAAAGCCTCTGTCCTTATGAAGTTTATTTTAGTAGAGAAAGATAATAATTAATAAAAAGTTAATAAATTACATAATAAATTGAGAAGTGAGAAATAGTATGGGGAAAAAAAAAAACCCAAAATGTAGGTAGGTTGAGGGGAATCAGCAGGAGTGCTGAGTGATGAAGTGGATGGGACTCACTTTGCTTTTATTCAATCAAGGAGGCAGAATAGATCTCTGTGAAAAAGTGCGATTTAAGCAAAGACTTGAAGGAGAAGATGGATTCGCAGGCAGGATTCTGGGGTTGGGGTGGGGCAGGGTGGGGAGGTGAGCCGTTAGGGGTGGGTGAGAGCAGTTAGAGCACAGACCAGAATGCAGGAATGTGTCTGTGGTGTTGAGTTGCTGGTATTTCAGTGTGGCTAAAACGGGCTGCGTGGCTGAGGCGAAAGGTGGAAGGGATAAAAGCAGAGCGTCACAGGGTAGCGGAGCAGGGAGGACTTGGTGCGGACTTAAACTTTTACTCTGAATCAAATGTGAAGTCATTGTACAGTTTTGATCAGAAGAATGACTCTGTTTGACCAAATTTGAAATGGATCCCTCCCAGCAGCCATGTTGACAATAGATTTGTAGGACAGAAAGATGATAGGAGTTTTCCAGACAGTGGTTACAGGGACAAGGCTGATAGCGGTAGAGGTGATGATAAGTGATCAAATTCTAACTGTGTTGAAGGGCCGAAGAAATTAAGTTACTTATCTAAAGTTACAAAGCTAGTAACTGGATGAACTGGGAATTGATCCCAGGCAGTACAGACTCCAGAACAACTCTGGTACACAGTATAACCTGGCCAATCAAAAAAGATGCTGAGAAGACAGGCATCCAATGAATAAAAGGAAGAGCTTTCTAGTAATTATGCCTGTAAGGCAGTGATTTTCTGTGATTAGCGGGGTGTAAGTTAAAACTGGAAAGCTATTTATCTGTGATGAGTAAGGGGAATTCATGTATGGGGGGGTTAATAAAATGACTTTTAGGCCCCTTCTAAGATTCTATGATCCAAATATAGAACAGCACAGCTTATACTGTTTGTCAGTAGAAGTTGACAACTTTAATAATTACTAGTATTTTGAAAACTATTTTATTGCCTTCATCTCCTATACCAAGGTATAAACAATGCTAGATTGGACCTCTGTCCTCAAAGAAAGGAACAAAATGTGATGCATATGACAAATCTCTGTTGTGACTCAGAATGAACCCATGAAATTGCCTTTTTAAATGCAGATTTAAAGCATTTGTGTACTTGCAACTGTGAAGCTGCTACTAGACAGAGTTTGGAGGATATACATTCATAAAATAGATGATGGTCTCAGATTAGGATTTTCTAAAATCATTGCATAAAACCCTTCAGTAGTCCAGGGGAGGTCTTGGCTAATTGCTCATACATTCTAGGTGTTATATCCTGTGTACGTATTGATAAAATACTACTGGAGCATTATATTTGTATTTCTGTTTAGGAAAAGTACATGGCTCTCTTCCTGCTATGGGCTGATGTGCTGGGAGGTAATCCAGAGATAGGACTTCTTCTAAATATTCTTAAATATTCTTTTCCATAATATCAGAGTGTCCAGAAGAAACTCCTGCTGGTTATGGCATTCCCCACTGCAAGCAATATATAGCACCTATAGAATCTACCAGATACTCCCATGGCATTTGATGGAGCAGGATTGTGGTAACCTGGGAACAACTTTTTGGACTATTTGTAGTTGTACTAAAAAAAGATAGGAGAGACTAGATGCAATCCTGCAGTTTGGTGTAATGGGAAGAAGCAAAATGAGTTAGAAGTAGATCCTGGTGGGGTGCCTGGGTGGCTGAGTTGGTTAAATGTCTGATTCTTCATTTCAGTTCAGGTCATAATCTCAGAGTTTGTGAGATAGAGCCCCACATCGGGCTCTGCTCTGGTAACATGAAGCCTGCTTGGGATTCCCTCTCTCCCTTTCTCTCTGCCCCTCCCCTGCTTGCACCCTCTCTTTAAATAAATAAATAAACTTTAAAAAAAAGTAGATTCCAGCAATTGATAAAGAAATGCCAGGGCTTCTATTTGCAAGAAAGATTCTTGAAAATCAAACTATCTCTAAAGGTGGAAAATTATATGCTGGTATGCTTTACCTGAATTTGAGTATATCTAGAGTCCCATTAGTTCGTTTTTTTAAAGAAGGAAAACTAAACCCAAAAAGAGGAAAGAAAAAATATATCCTCACCCATACCCCTGCACTACATATAGAATGGAATCTGGAATAATGTCCCTGTTGGACTTGATTCTGTTAAAAATATTAAAAGTAAACCTGGTTCTTCTTTATATTGGGGTGTGTGTGTGTGTGTGTCCATTTGTGTATGTGCTTACTTTCATCATTCAGATGTTACAAGTCATAACAGAGAGCCATTAGTTACTTGAGGCAATTTACCAGCCTACTGTAGAGCATAAGTTCAGATCTTAATGGTGACTTATTGTCATTTGGGACTGTTTGAATGGCATATCAAAGGAAGAGAATCTCAAGTAAGTTGTCTAAATTTAGTAAAGAAATCTCTTCTCCCTGGTGGTTTTGCTTTGTATTTCTTTTGGAGCACCATAGACATAATAGATAACACTAAGAAATTTGGTCCCAATACTATGCTTTTTGAAAAGCTGTGACTTTCTTTTCAGGTTTTGTTTAATACTAGCAACTGATGTCTGAACCATGAACCGAGACCATATGGATCTTACCTCTTACAGTGTAAAATTGCACTCCCATTTGGACTCTTGCTGTTTAATTCAGAATGTAATTTTAATGAGTTCTTTTTTATTTTTTGTTTTCTTAATATCTGTGCAACCTACATACTCTATTAGATTTTTAGGTCAACTTTTATAAGTCCCAAAAATTAATTGTAGAAAAAGTTATGCTTTATAAATGTGTACATGTGGAGAACTAGCACCCCCTAGTGTATTAAAGGCCCCCAAAGATTTGATTTGGCATTTAATAAGCTAATAACAACAAACAGAAATGTGTCCTAATGAGCAGATTATTTGCTAACTTTTATCACTGGCATTATGGCATAACTTGTTTAGGCATAGGGCAAGCATTTTTTAAGTTAATAAAAATCATAAATAAAAAGGGTGGAAGTCACATTTCAACTGTTGAAACTAAAATTAGAAAACCATCATTGGCCATTTGAACTGTTGGTGATATTTTAAAGCTGTGAAATAAAATAGCAATCTGTGGCCATGTTGCTAATTTTCTGAATTCTCCCTCTTTGAAAAATTTCAGCAACATGCTTAATTGTTTATAGAAGACTATAAAACTGAAAGTATTTAGGATTTCTCTTCTTTTGGTGACTGTTATACTGTATGTTGCCTAATGAAACTGTAAACTGAAAATTATAGCTTCATTCCAGAGAGTAAGAGGACTTATTCCAACAGATGGCATCAAAACACCGGTCTAAACTGTATGATCGCTGATTGTTAATTGCATCTGTAAAACAATCCTTTTAAACAGAGTAATGCATTTTATCATACAGATTATAGTTCTACGCTTTTTGGTTTTTCAATGTGTGTTAACATTTTCTGCTCCAATGTAAGATTTAGTGCTTGCATAATTATCAGATTAAACAACAGAACAACAGTGACTCAATCATTTTTAAGAACCAGGCATAAGGGAGATAGTGAACCATGAATCACATTTTTTTTTAAAGGACATGCTCTTTGAGAAATGTTTGGATTCTTATTTGGTTATATAAAACAGAAAAAATGGGCTGGTCTTACCCTCATCAAATTAAAACAGTAGAAACCTATGAAAAGATCTTAAATATATGATTAACATATACTGTATTTTTAAATATTTCTCACTGTAGATGGAAATATGTTTAATCTACATGGATATTTTAAATGAAAAGGAGGCACATAAAAAGAAAGGACTGCTCTCTGAAAGATTTGGAGAATAAGACACACAGCTTCCCTCTCTGAAATGGTTGCAGGGAAATCTACATAGAAGCAGAGACATGGATTTGATGACATAGTGAATATCTTTTCAGTAACATTTTCCCATGTTACTGATGTCTTTGGGAAGATGGACTATGAAGACCTAATCCTTTTCTCAGCTCCTTAGCCCAGTGATTTGTAACTTGGAGCCTGAGTTTAGAGGTGTGACAAAATTAATTAGAACTTAGAGATGTGGCAAGATTAATGAACATTTAGCATCACACAGCAGCTTTTTGGTTTATGGGAGTCACATCTGATTCTTCTCTTTACATCTAACATATTAAGTATAAACAGAATTAGTGGCTGCTAAACTCCTATTTTAATTTCTTGTACCACTGGGAAGGGATGGTCATAGTAAACTCGCTTGTTGAACTGGAACTGTATGTTTAGTAAATCAATTTATGATGATTAGATTTCTATGATAATTAGATTTCTAAGTTTTTAGATATCTTCTGATACTTTAAGTGCCACTAAGGAAGTGTCACTTATCAGGCATTATCAACAATGTAGATTCTAGATAGCAAGCATTAAAACCAAAAACATTAATGTAACCACAAAGGATATCTAAGCAGCAAAATGATTTATCTTTAAAAGTCTACAATAAACTCTTGATCCCACTTTTTATAAAAAAAAAAAAAAGATTCATACAATATGTTCTGATTTTTAAAAATTTTTCTTAATGTTTTATTTATTCCTGAGAGAGAGAGAGAGAGAGCATGAGCAGAGGAGGGCCAGAGAGAAAGGGAGACAGAATCTGAAACAGGCTCCAAGCTCTGATCTGGCTGTCAGCACAGAGCCCAACGCGGGGCTCAAACCCACAAACCATGAGATCATGACCTGAGCCGAGGTCGGACGCCTAACCGACTGAGCCATCCAGGTGCCCTCAATGTTTTCTGATTTTTAATCCTACAGCAGGTTAGAAAAAGCAGGTTGCTAGTGGCAAGCACTTGGAGTGACATCTGATGCCTCACCCTGAAGAAAGAGCTGGAAAAACTGAATTAACAAATCAGAAAAATATTTATTATTTACCAAGGGAAAAAACAATAACTTGGTATCTTCCAGCAGATGTTACCTTCATTTACCAAGAGACCGAGGTTGACATCACCAGGAATAAGACATTGCATCACAAACTCTTAAATATTATGTACCAAAGGCAGGAGAAAATCTTGCTTACTTATTGTGGTACTTTTGCCAAAAATGTATAACCCTAATAAAATCATTGGAAAAGTCAGACAAATTGAAAGACATTCTACAAAATAACTGACTGTTACTGATCAAAAGTGACAGGACTATGGCAGACAGGACAGACTGAGGGTCTGTCACAGAGTGTAGAAAACTAAGGTGATAAAGAGACTATGGGATTCTGGACTGGATCTTGGAAAAGAGAAAGAACACTGTTGGAAAAACTAGTGAGATTTGAATAAGATCTGCAGTTTACTTAATAGTATCTATTGTACCAATGGAGATGTCTTGGTTTTGCTGATTGCATTGTGGTTACTTAAGACAATAATATTGGGGAAGTTGAGTGAAGGGTATATGTAGAAATTTTATGCTATTTTGCAACTTTTAATTAAGTCTAAAATTATTTCACAATAAAATTTTTAAAAATCCCATAAGACTCAAAGTGTATAGTAGTCTGGGGCCATTCAGTGAAGGGGTAAAAAGTCCTGTTATATACCTGAGTTGTATAAAATAATTATTGATATTCAATATGAGAAGCATAAGGAAGAGTTACTTTCAGTATTATTTGCTTAGTGTAAATCAGAAAGCATGCAATGCAGTTTAGAAACATTGATGTAGGGGTGCCTGGGTGGCTTAGTCAGTTAAGCATCCAACTCTTGATTTCGGCTCAGGTCATGACCTCATGGTTAGTGAGATAGAGCCTCCTGTAAGGCTCTGCACTACAGGTGGATTCTGTCTCCCTTTTTCTCTGTCCTTCCTCCAATAGCACATGTGCTCTCTCTCTTACAATAAAATTAAAAAAAAAAGAAACATTGACCTAAAAATTCTTAATATAAAAAATTACCCAAGGGATACAGAAATGCTGAGGCATAGGAGCACATGTACCCCAATGTTCATAGCAGCACTCTCCACAATAGCTAAAACATGGAAAGAGCCTAAGTGTCCATCAACAGATGAATGGATCGAGAAGATGTGGTTTATCTATACCATGGAATACTACATGGCAATGAGAAACAATGAAATCTGGCCATGTGTAGCAACATGGATGGACCTTGAGGGTGTTATGCTGAGCGAAATAAGTCAGGCAGAGAAGGACAAATATCATATGTGTGTACGTATAGGAAGATTAGGAGGAACTTAACAGAGGACCAAGGGGGAGAAGAAGGGCGGAAATGGTGGGGTAAAGGGAGAGAGGCAAACCATGAGAGACTCTTGAATGCTGACAAAAACTGAGGACTGATGGGTGTGGGGGGAAGGAGGGATGGGCATGGAGGAGGACACTTGTGGGGATGAGCACTGGGTGTTATGTGGAAACTAATTTGACAATAAACTGTTTGTAAAAAAAAAAATGCAAATGAGTAAATTTCAATTAGGAAATCTACTTCTTAAAAAATTTTATTCATAAATGATGCTGTATAATGAACCATATTCTACCTTAAGAACTTTTCCTGCCTATGCTAGTCTCTAGGACTCTCCCCTACCCTCTATCCAAAGAAAGCCAGCAATATGTTGAAGGAGTTCAATCACTCCTTGATCCTGATCCCATGTGAGAAAGAGGAATCAAAATTATTTCCTTAAAGGTTTATGATTTCTGCTTTATAAATAGAAGTGGGAGACTTGAATTTCTATATATCAGTTGGTGTTAAACAAACCATAGTTCTGAGCCCCAGATCTGTCAAGTGGCAGTCAGAACTTTCACCAAAATTCCTGCATGGCAACTGTGGATGGAACAAGTGATAGAAATCTCCACCATTCTGGGCAACTTAATAAGCTGTAGAATCATGCTTTTTCTTAGCCTATTATTTAGTGAATATGCCTAAGTTTTTCTAATGTATACCGTTATATTTCTCAGACAGAGGGAGCTTGAAACAAGTATTTGTTGAATACCCACCACGTATTCAATACTGAGTGAAGTGCTGTAGGCTATAGAAGGATGGCCTAGTTTTGCTGTATCTTATAAGAAATACTTAAGAACTCATGGGGGCTCACAAGATTAAAGAACATGCACAAATGTGAATCAGTGAGATTGTATGCATATATGTGTTTAGACCTGTGGTTTCATCTTTATTGAGATTAAAGATTCCTGTTGTGTTATATTTCACAAACTCTATCTGATGGCTGATCTATGGTTAGTATTTGTAATTAGGGAAATACATAATGATGAAGAACAAGCATGAATTATTTTGTGTTTTATTAATGACAATAGTATCTATTTGTCTTTGGAAAACAGTAGCAAATACATGTGAATTGCATATAATTTAGTATATGCTTTGGTACCCACAGGAATCCATAGCCCATGAATTCTCCCCCTGCCCTACTTCTAATTCTTGTGCTCAGGCAGTGAGCCACTCTGCTAGAAGATAAATACTGTAGGAATCTAACCAAAGATGCTGACATTGCCACGGAAATCATCAGACCCCCACTGATGGGGTGTAAGGTATGCCTCAGAGGTTGGGGAAAGCTAGAGTATGCCTAGAGAAAGCCAAAGCAAAGCACAAATAAGGTAGGCATATAGAGAGGCAATGAGGAGCCAAGGCTGGCCATAGGGAGGGCTATGTTGGGGAGTTAGAAAAAAGAAGATTGGTTAAATGAAACAATGGAGACATAAAATCAAGCATGGGAGCCACAAATTTCTATTAAGGCAAAGCATTGGACCAGGATTCAAAGGACTAGGTTGTAATCTTAGCTCTGCCAGTTACTAATCTTAGGCAAGATAAATTGTAGGGCCTCAATTTTCATCATTAGTATATCTGAAATTATAATACTTACCACTCAGAGAAGAAAGCATTCATAAAACTTCCTAGTGGGCTTTTAGCTCTATTTTGGTTGCATCTGACATAGGGAACTATCTAAGACTATTGAGCAGGGAATCAGCATGATGAAAGTGATATATTAAAGGAGATTAGTTTGGCAGTTATATGCAGGTTGGATTAGAGTCAGGGAAGCCAATGAGAAAACTGTCCCAGTGATCCAGACTCAAAGACTGTGAAAATAGGGACAAAGGAGGTTTAGATGAAAATCGATTGGATTTTCAGTCTGATAAAGGTGTCAGAGTTGAGAGTAATCAAAAAATGATTTTTAAACAGCTAGTAGCTCTGGAAGAATGTTGACACATTGAAGAAGAAAAGGGAAATGGCAAGGAAGGTGATTTGGAGAAAAATATTGGGTTTGGGCCCCACGAATGGTTATGTGAGTCAAACAGAAATGGAGGCTAAACCACTGGGGATATGCAGTAGTTGTGAAGGTGAGGCCTGCACTAGAGATAGCAAGGGCGAATCACCAGCCTTGAGGTGACAGCTGTGTCTTTAAGTGGATATGGATATGATCTCTGTCACTTAATGGAGATTATAAACACTAAGAAAACCAAGGACCTAGGATGAAACCTGTGTGGTACTTTCCCTTGAGAAATTATTCCAAATAGTTGGAACTTCAATTTTGAAGCCATTGTAAGAGGGCATTGTATTTTAATCATCTTATAGGGGTATTTAACTTATATTTTATTTTGGAATTCAGATGAGCCAAGAGTATGTAAACACATTGCTTTTCCCTCTCAAGGGAATGATGGATTGCTCGCTTATAGCACCTTTCCTAAAGGGGAGGCAGTAAAAGACACTCCTTTTGCATTGTTTTTTCCTGAGTGTATCAGGGAAGTGTGGCAGCATTGCTGGGATTGCTAGCTGGCCGAACCCTCTCACGGCAGGCGTGTAACCACTGGAGCCTGTCTGGCATTCGGAATTCTTCAGGATCTGACTTCTTCCTGGCCTCATTATGCCATATTCAATTTTTGCCAGCTCCCTCCTGCCGTACAGATTGGAACCTCAAATAGGCCAAGTCTTATACTAGCCTGAGTTTTTGTTCTTACTCTTCCTTTACTTGGAATGCCCTTCTCTTCAAATCCTTCAAGATCCAGGTGTAATGTCTCCTCTTCCCTGAGCCAGTTCCCAATTCTCCAGTGAAAAAGAACCTCATCTTCACTTGTACTCCCACCTCTACAAAGGGCTCCTTGCAGCTTTCCTCCCATTGTCCTTACTGTTTATACGTTTGACATGACTGTGAGCTCCAGACAGCCAAGGGTGTGTCTGACTTGGACGCACACCCCACACAGTGCCTGGCCTTGTCCCTCGTTTCCTCCTTGCCAACTGAAAAGAGGAGGACATTTTTCCTAGCAATATTGTAGGGCATCAAAAGGGAAGAAAAGTAGTCATTGGGAAACAGGGAAAAGAAGAGTCCTCTGTCTTTGTCTAGAAATTGAACTAAGCAGGAAAAGGAGCTAGTAATGGTGGTAGGGTAATAGATATTTCTGTGGGTGGCCCAGGAGGAGATATAGATGTTTCTAGAGAATAAACATGAAAGTCTGACTTACTGTGGGACCTAGAATCTCTAAGCATTGGAAGCATGTGTTAAGGACATGACTCCTTCAAAGAGAGTTTTAGGTAATTTGGGTAATTTAGGTTTTAATTATGGTAAATCTTAGGAGAGTAACTCAGGGTGACCAGTCTGTATAGGATGTGGGCAGTTGGTTATAAGGCCCAGAGAGGGGCAGTTGGGGATTATGGAATGGGTTGAAAGGAAGAATGTACATTTAGTGTGCGAAAACTAAATATTTGATAACTTAAAACTTCAAAATGGGCTAGAGAAAAAGGAAAGGGATTATTTTGGAAAAAGAAAATCCACCTCAGGCTTGATTAACTTAGACCCCAAATTATCAGAGTGATAACTCATCACATTTGGTTAAGGCTGTAGAACCTTCATCTAAATAGAGCCTGACCTATTAAGTAAGGTGACCTCAGATAATATGGACAATTAGTCAGTGGAATGTGCAGGTGGTGAATGAGAAGGAGGAAACAAGGCTGCATTTAGAAAGCTGGTTTAGTGATTTTTTAATGTAATAACTTACGCTTCTATAGAGCCTGTCATTGTACAGTGCTCCTTGATCTTCATTGTATATTTGAGCTTTACATTCCCCTGCTGGGCAGGTAAAAAAAAATGCTATGTTCACACTTGGATCTTCTCACTTCAAGCCTGGACACCCCAGTGTTCCTTCCACATCCCTTTGCTACCTCTCTTCATGAATGTGAAGGTAGATTCAATGTGTTTTAAAAGTCTTAGCTGTCATTCAGTTACTATATGATGATGTAATTTGCTCTAAGCTACTTGAATGCAAGTCTTACTTTATTTACTTTTGCAACTCTTCAAACCCATGTGACACAAAAACCTGTACATGGTAAATATCCACTAATATTTGGGAAACAAATGGACTGTTGAATAGTTTCCCTAGGCATGCTCGTATTTCCAGAAGGTGCCAGAAAGCCAGTTGGGTGGAAGTATGGGGATGGTGAAGATAGGCAGGGAAGAAAGATGGAATGACAGATCTATGAGACTCCAGCCCTTTAACTTCAGAAGGCTCTTTTTATCTGTCTTACATATTAAATGTCATGGATTGAATGGTGTCTACCCCACCCCCAAATTCATATGTTGGAGTCTTAATCTCCAGTACCCCAGAATATGAATGTATTTGGAGATAGAGACTTTGAAGAGGTAATTAAAGTAAAATGAGGTCATTAATGTGGACCCCAGTCCAATCTGACTGGTGTTCCTATAAGAAGAGGAAATTTATACACAGCCATGCACAGAGGGAAGACCGTGTGAAGACACAAGGAGAAGATGGCTATCTACAAGCCAAGGAGAGAGGCTTCAAATGAAAGCAACCCTGTTAACACCTTATTCTAGGACTTCTAACCTCCAGAATTAAAATAAATTTCTGTTGTTTAAGCCACCCAGTCTGCACCTTGTTGTGGCAGCCAGAGAAAAAAAAATATGTTAAGATTCTGAGGAGTTTAAGGGAAAAAGAGAAAGAATTCAAATGCTTCAGAGATTTAGAAAACCCACAATTCCATGGTTTAAGATAATTATTCATGAGAGTCAAATATGGATAAAGATAAAGATTTTGCCTTTAAATCACATAAATCATCATTAAGTATAGGACTTTTTTTGAGGTAACCAAGTCTATAGCTTTTTTGAGAAAATAGATCAAAACAGCTTCTAAATTTGATTTTTCGGCTCTAGAATATTATCAGTTTAAGCACTCATTGCATCTTGTAACACAGTTACCATTGTTCTCAAAAGAAGTTTAAGTTTCTAAACTGTTAGGATCCAAACCTATTCCATTGCTACTTACTTCCCCACCCTTTCACACTGAACCCTTCAAACTTTGAGCATCTTCTAAGGTCCAGAAGAAAAGACTGAAATCATCTCACAAAAGCTTGAAAAAGAAGCAACATGCATAATTTTTAAAGCACAGTTTGAAACCTCTGGGGAAGAAATCTACGTCTGTTAATACCACTGTTTGTTTCAAAATTATCTTGGCTCCCTTGGACCTGATCAAAGCTAGCTCACCAACAATTTTTTTTAAATTTTTAAAATATTAATTATTTGTTTTTGAATGAGAGATGGACACAGCATGAGTGGGGGAGGGGCAGAGAGAGAGAGAGAGAGAGACAGAATCTGAAACAGGTTCCAGGCTCTGAGCTGTCAGCACAGAGCCCTATGCAGATCCTGGGCTCAAACTCATGAACCATGAGATCATGATCTGAGGCAAAGTTGGCACTTAATCGACTGAACCACCCAGGAGCCCCATCACCAACAATTTTCAAGGTGGTATCATGCAATCATCATCAATTAAGGATGCATTTTATAGTAGTGTCATTGTGAAGAAGCTGTTATTGCTCTTTACAAAATGAAACCAGGGGAAACGCCTGAAATGAAATAGCTTCTAAAAGAGCTATATGTAAGCGTTCGTATTTGGGGACCATTGTTATTTTGCCTGATTCCAAGATTGTATCATTTGCAATTAAAATTAATGTCAGATTTCTATTATTTATGCCTCCTGTGCTAATCATACTTAATCTTCTTTGAAAGATCCATATTTTGTATTGTCAAATTTGAACCTAAAGTATATAGAGGTTTTGAATGGAATAAAACATGAAACTTAGTTATGACTAAGTTTAAAAAAATAATAAAAAGAACAGAATCCCCACAGGACAAAACTATATGCTTACTGCCTCTCATAATAAACAATATATGGCATCGTTTAAGAAACAAATGGTGGATACCTTTTAAAAAAAGATCAGACAATTGTCTAACTAGAAGTAGAGAAGAAAATGCTTTTTACTTGTGGTCTTGAAAAATGATACTTCACGTGAAAACATAATTTACTCTGAATGATCTGTGTGTCAGTATCTGGTAAGATTTTAAAATGAAAACAATTATGTGTAAATGTAAATACTGTAAATACAGACTCTCCATCACTGGCCATTTTTTGGTAATAGACTCTGTGGAGCTGCTTTTCTCCCAGGACCCACTGGTGTCAACAACTGAAATGCATATTTGATTACCTCATTGGCACTTAGAATTCTGGCAGACCCATCCAATAGAAAGGCCTATTGTTTGTAAAAGGTCATTGGTTAGATTGGCTTTAGAGCCCAATATTGTTTATTTCCATAAGTATTGAAGCACATATGACCTGTCACCTTGAAACCTAGAGTTGGGCGATGAGTGACAGAAATCAGCTGCTGTGCAAAAGGACAAAATAGGGCTCATCTTCTTGTATATGCTAGGAGGTGGCAGTCTTGCAGGAATGATTCTAAATTGTCATTCCCAACCTTTTTTCCAAGGCGGGGGTATTTTACAGTCTTGCACTTACTGCCACAGATCACATTAGGTTTGCATAATCTAAGCTGCTTGTGAGTGAGACTGACTGGAGTATCAGGACAAAATGCTGTAATTCATCCTACATGAAGAGTCTAAAGCAAATTCCCAATTCAGCATGAGTATGCAGTTCACCAGTGTGAGTTCTAAATCAGCATCTCTTTATGTTTTCTAGTATCATGCAATGTTCTTGAAATAATATTCCCTAACTTTTCAAAGTTTGATTTCTTACATTTCCTCATAAGTTGGTTTAAAATTCAGAGCATATGTTTTCCTATAAAAACATGGTTACGAATATACCAGTAAAAGCCAGCGCTTATTAGAGCTAATACCGCCAGGATAGTGGAAGGCTTACACTGAATTCTTTTCTAATAAACAAAAGTAGAATCGAATAAAGTGCAATTAGAGTTAGTTTCATATTTATCTTGGTCACTGGTGTCTAAAGAAAAGGTTTAATTAGAGAAAGATGAGGGGGAGAATGAGGACTTCTGGGCACTTGAAGGACCTTGAAAGGATGAAGGTCTTAATGATGTCAAGCCTAATGATAGGAATGGTTTTCCCTTCCTTGATACAAATGCATTGTTAACCATACTCTAATGGTTATTGATAAGAATTAGTATTGTTCTTCGGCTCACAATGGTGCATTAGGGGAGGACTTGAGAGAGTAAGGGAGAAAAATGTTTCTGAGGAAAGGAGCAAGGATTAGATGTGATGGAGAGTGAAAGGGGAGTTAAAGAGATACAAGTATATATATGCAAAAGGTTTACCAGGATAGAATTTATAATGATTTTAAGCTTGGAATACAGGGAAAAATTATCCAGCCTATCACCTCCTGGCCTGCAGGTAGAGAAAGGAGGGAGTGAGGCAGAGACTTGGGACCTGATGGCTCCTTATTACTATGACTCTGGGTGATAGTATTAGTTTGACAGCTACCTGGAGTGGGCAAGGGTCCAGTCGGCAGTGAGGAAGAGGAGCCAGAGCCAGCTATTTACTCATACCAACTGTATAAACAGAGCATTTGTAGCTTAAGACGGATTTATGACGATAGGTGTTTTAACTTGGGACTCCTGGGTGGCTTCGTTGGTTAAGTGTCTGACTCTTGATTTCAGCTCAGGTCATGATCTCATGGTTCATGAGATGGAGCCCCACATTGGGCTCTGTGCCAACAACACAGAGTCTGCTTGGGATTCTCTCAAAATAGATAAATAAACATAGAAAACAGGTGTTTTAATGTTATGCCATTGGAAAAAGGTTTTATTTATGAGATCATAACCAGTGCAGTTTTGTGCTGTGTACTTACTGTCTTCCAGGTTCTCTGTTCGCCCCTTTATAAATATGATCTCATTTAACACTGTCATCCCTAAAGGAGGGATATAATTATCCCCATTGTCCAGATAACAGAACTGACACTGATATTACAGTTAAGTGTCTTGTCCAAGTGAGCAGAAGCTGGTAACTGGTGGCCCTGAGATGTGATCACCAAGCTAGCTGTACTGAGCCAGTGCTCTGGTCTGGAATGAGACTCAGGCCTCCTTCCCAACTCATACTGAAGTATCATTCCATTAAAATATGAGGAAAAAATGTACATTTAGTGCAGTGCTTACTGCCAAGTAGATTTTCATTAAGTATTATGAATATAATCTATCTAAAATGTTTCTTGTTAAATACCAGTAAGGCCAACATTGGGTCTTGGTAGTTTTGGTAATTTTTCTCTGCCCTCCAGCCATCTCATGATCTTACAGGTGTATCTTCTTGGAAATCCACTCATTTGCCTTTCATATGTTTGACAGCCTACAAATTCTATGAGAACAAGGGTCCATTCCTGGCATATAGTAGATACTCATTAAATATTTGTTGGATTGAATCATTTAATCCAGTAACTAAATCAGTTACTGTGGGCAGTTGGGGCAATAAAAAAACTTAGTTCCATGAACAAACATCTATACTTTAATATATTATAATTTAAAATTTTGAAGTAAAATATTAGAGATGTAGGGTTTGTAATTTCTTTTAAATTTTTAATCATTTAATTTTTTTGTCCAGGGGCTATGATAGCACATCCCATAATATGCCATTGGGCTTTCCAATATAAAGAGTGTACTTACATGTTTACACTAAACTAGTGGCATAAAGAATTGAAATGTTATCCTTCACTGGCTGTATAGGGTACCTCATTTGAATTCTGTTGCACACACAGCACTATGATTCTCTCCCTACATTAAAAAAAAATTACATTTAGAAACAAGAGTGAATATTGTAGCTAAGCAAGTTCATAATCACGTTTCTGAGATTTATAGCCCGCCTTCTTTTCTCTGACTGTGTATCCATTCATAGGTATAGAAAACAAGAATATTTTATTCTCATTCTGATATGTCCTACTAATACATGTTTATGGAATAAAATTGCCATGGTTATTAAAAGAGTCTATGACATTTCTAAAGAGTGTGGGTATTGCCTGCACAGCCTGGCTGAATTCCAATTTGGGTAATTACATTCTGCTGTCTGGTTACCTTAGCGATCGTCTCTGTTGCTCCCTGTGTCCTCACAGTAGTTGAGCTCTGCTGAGATACTCCTGTTTGTCATCCCTAGTTTCACGTAAGAGCTGAAGGGATTTAGTCTTTGGACATTTATATTCCATTTCTTTTGATAAACTTAAATTTTTGTACACATTCTGGGGTACATAGTAAAGCCTGACTTTGTAATCTGAAATTTTCTTGGAATGGAGTAGACAGTCTAATCAGAGAGAAAATTGTGATTCTTGATATTTTGTTTCTCTGTTCTTGATCATATCCATTATTCCTGTAGATATTGAATTTTTTTTTTCTAAATTTAATCTCTCCTGCCTCTGAATCTTCATAGGAATTTGCCGGAACTTCTGTTATTATTCTTATTGTCTGCCTTGAGGTAGCACTGTTTGTGGGTTTATCTTAGGCTCAGGGTAGATGTTAAACTTTTAGACTGTAAAGACCTCTGTGTTTTTTCATCCTGATGGAAACTTTCACAGAATTGCATGTTGTAGTTGTTCAATAAATGATGGATGAATGACATTCACTTTCGGTTAACATTATTTACTATTAAAGACTGAGCCTGTGTTTTGGACATTAGCAGGCAATTTATTATGCAACCTAATGGGATTGTTTCAATTGAAATATTTCAGTTCCTGGATATTGGCATCACTAAATTGTGGCAGGTTGCCCATAGAGACAGCTGTCTCCCTCCCTCGCACTCCCCCCCGCCTCCATTTACTCTTAGAAAGCTTAAGGTCCCAAGCCAGGATTATTATAAGATTATTATTGGGACTGCAATCACAGTTTACTCTTGCTCTGGGAAATTTGTTCAGAAAGGGTAATTCAGAGCAGAGAGTGCCCAAACTGTGATCCATCATACTCAAAGAAATGGACGTCTACTGTAACTTCCCCATCTCTCTGACCCAAGCACATTTTTTTTTTCTCTCACACTGAAGGAAGCAGATTAGAATACAAATGCCTTAGAATGACTTTACTATATGTAAAATTTGAATTGACTTTCAGTTTTAAAATATAAATAATTCATTACCTTGATGAGCACTGACTAATACATGGAGTTATTGAATCACCATATTGTATACCTGAAACTAATATAACACTGTATATTAACTACACTGGAATTAAATAATAATAGTAAAAGTAAAAAAAAAATAAATTTGATTAACTGATAAAAAATAAAATACAAGTAATTCACAGTGTCAGTTCCTATATAAGGAATGAAATTTTTCCTACATACCCCTCAGTATAGCTCCTTGTGTTGATGACTTGCTAAAGGTTCAGTTTGTTTTCAGGGACTCCTAAGACCACTCTCCTTACCCTTTTAAGCCTCATTTTAGGGAATTCTTCATCTTGTGCTTGGTTCCTTAGTAACACCAAGCTGCCATTCGTTCTCTGCACACAATAGGTGTTTCTTTGGCCTGCAGTGCCATGTTACTGTCTCTGCTGGCTGATGCTTGTGCATCCTTCAAGACTCAGCTTAGGCCTCATCACAAGTGAAAAGCCTAGAGGCAGGGACAAGTCTCCTTCTTCTGTGGTTCTGTAACATCCTAAATGTGTATTCTCTTTCATAGTAATGATCAGCTTTTGTGTATGTCTTTTTCTTTACTGTTGGTGGAATGGAACTAAGATTCCTTAGACTTTGCATGTGCTTAGCAGAACCACTTGCTGAAGACTGAGTACCCTTATTGAAGAATAATTCTTCTCAGAACTCTTGTCAGCAAGGGGAATAAGAAAATAGAAAGGGCGAAGAAAAGGAGATGAAACCAGAACAAGGAAGATCACGTTTACTTATGTCTCCTTTTCCTCCTTCTATCTGTTAAATTCAGATATTTACTGTTTTTTTAAAAGATGAATTTGTTTTATAGTAAATAAGAAAAGAGCTTAATTGCCTTCAAGTTCAGCTCTTAGGGACTTCTTTCTAAAAGATTTTTCTGTAAGCCTCAAATTTGTAGCTTCCCTTTTGGAATTGCTATTTGTTGATTTTTGGAAATTTTTTTTAGTGTTTATTTATTTTTGAGAGACAGAGAGAGTGAGCATGGGGAGAAGGGGGTAGAGAGAGAGGGAGACACAGAATCTGAAGCAGGCTCCAGGCTCTGAGCTGTCAGCACAGAGCCCGATGTGGGGCTTGAACTCACAGACCGCAAGATAATGACCTGAGCCCAACTTGGACGCTTAACCACCTGAGCCACCCAGGTGCCCAAATATTTTCAAAACTGAACCTTTAGGCTCTACCTTTAAGCCCCAGCAGAGAATGAGTCATTTTGGTAAATATTTCTATTATTTAAGAGGCAGAAGCTCATGGGTTTTACTTCAAGATTGACTCACTGATATGGTGCCTTGGTGCCAACAAATGCCAAATTTAAATTCTATTATACTCAAAATATGAAAACTGATCATTATATTTCCTCAAGAGGCAGTATGATTTGGTCAGAGGTCCCTGACCTGAGCAGAAGAAAGGATAACATTCCAGTCTCAGATTTGTGATTAGCTGTGGAATTTGGAAAAGGTATTTGGCTTCTTTGAGGCTCAGTGTCCACCTTTGCAAAATGGTAATATTTGAAAGCTAAGTCTGGGACAATAGCAATAGCAGCAAATACAACAACCCAAAGTCAAAACCTAGAAGGCATATTCAGTTATTGTATACATGGAAACAGTTGGAGGTTTATCTAGATAGTTTTTAGACATCTTCCCTTTCATATAAAAACATTGAGAAAACAAGTTTGTTTTATTTCTCTAACTTGATAGGCTTACCTAATGTGTAAGAGCACTAATGACACAATAAGGATATAATTTTAAAAATCTTTTGTATAAATCCGGTGTACCACATTGAAAGTCAGGAGAAGTGGCCTGGTTCTTGGTCTGGTGCTATAGCACCCAAAAGAGATTGGATAGGGATAATCAAGCCATGCCAGTCAGCCTTGCCAAATCTGGGGAGGTAATATTGCCCAGTGGTTAGAAGTATAAGCTTTAGGGGTGTCTGGATGGCTCAGTCAGTTAAGCGACCAACTTCAGCTTAGGTCATGATCTCACGGTTCATGAGTTTGAGCCCTGCATCGGGCTATGTGCTAACTGCCAGCTCACAGCCTGGAGCCTGTTTCAGATTTTGTATCTCCCTCTCTCTCTGACCCTCACCTGCTCACTGTCTGCTCACACTGTCTCTCTCTCTCTTTCAGAAATAAATAAAACATTTAAAATTTTTAAAAAAAGAAGTATAACCTTTAAATCTCAGGTTTTTTCCTTCTTTACAGTGACTTTAGATAAACTGTTTAACCTCTATGGCAATCATGTTTCTGATTTGGAAGATGAGGATTATGTCTACCCATAGAGTTTTTAGAAACATGATTTGGATCATTATATGTAAAGGATGTGATGAATGATAGCAATTATTGTGGGATGGTTTATATGAGTCTTAGACTCATATGGGGATTGCACTCTAGCCTTGTTGGAGCCATCATCTCAGACTTAGTGGCAAGAATACTGATGACTAATGATGACAATAAACAACACTTGTAGAATAGTTTATAACCTTGAACATAGATTACCTCATTTTCTCCACGTATGAATCCTGGAGGCAAGGCAGGTATTAATCCATCTTATGGATGAAGAAACTCTAGCTGAGAATTTAAATGAATTAAGAATCATCCAGCTAGTAAGTAGTAGAACTAAGCTAGTAAGTTAAAAGAACTAAGATCATCCAGCTATTAAGTAGTAGAGTTGGGGCTCAAACTTATCCTTATCCTTAATCCATTATGATCCTGGTTCTACTTAGCAGTAGTGATTTGTGGCCTTAGATTAGTTGCCTAGCTTCTCTGTTTAGTTTAATGAATAAACTGGCTAGAGAAGCTTTAAAAACCCTTCTGTGATTTCAGACAGTTTGGGGTCAGGTATGCAAATTCTGAAGAAAATATTTTGA
This sequence comes from Proteles cristata cristata, assembly GCA_017311185.1. Lineage (NCBI taxonomy): Eukaryota > Metazoa > Chordata > Mammalia > Carnivora > Hyaenidae > Proteles > Proteles cristata. The sequence continues at coordinate 1,241,487 of JAESUZ010005612.1, read as the reverse complement.
AAAATAACCTTGCCTTATAAAGAAATATATGCTGTTACCAAATATATAAATAAAAATTCGGGACAAACCTGGCCTTTATTTGGAGAGTTAGGGTGAATAGTGAAATTGGGGAGGGATTCAAAGGATCGTTCACATTTAGTGATAACATTTTATTTCCTGGGCTGAGGATAAATATATGGTAGTTGTTGTTCTTTGTTTTTTTGCCTAATTTCTATCAGAAACATTTCATAATAAACTTAAAAAAAAAAAAAGACTGTCTCAGTACACTATAACATCCTTCCCTCTATTTGCTGCCCTCCATCTAGTACTTTCTTTTTTCTTTCTGAGCTACTCACATATAGCAGGTTGCTGTTACCTTGATTTTAACTTTCTTCTTCTTCTTCTTCTTCTTCTTCTTCTTCTTCTTCTTCTTCTTCTTCTTCTTCTTCTTCTTAAGTTTCAGAGGCTTTGATTTCTCATACTGAAATGATTATATGTGACCAATATATCCTAGAGGTTACCAAAATGTCCCTGGGTTTTGATGATCCTGGACTTTTTATATACTTTACTACTTACTATTCCTTACAGCTTTTCCTGGAAAGGGAAGTTGAATTTTATATTGGTGTTTGGAAAAATAAGGATATCAGGGCATACCACCACAAATCCTGTCCAAAAAATCCTAAACTAAATATTAATCACGGTGTCTTTCTAGGGGCTAGGGCCCAGGATTTTGCCAATAGTTCAGGTGAAGACATAGGATTCTCTGCATTGATGTCAGCACCTAACACTTGACATGCAAAAGTTTGGAATTCAAGTATTTTGTTTTAAATTTGCCCACGCCCTTACATTCTCTAGTTTTAGCCTGCTCCTCTGCTGAGATATAGAGCACAGTTGTACTCAGATCAGTCCAAATAATTGTTAAAAAAAAAAAAAAAGAACCATTTAAATTCTTTTCTGAAGTTGGTAACATTAGTTGTATATGGACTCATGCCTTTTTCTATCATACTTAAAAACTTTATGCCATATATTTTTTTTGAGAGAGCGAGAGAGACAGCATGAGCAGGGGAGGGTCAGAGAGAGAGGGAGACATAGAATCTGAAGACAGGCTCCAGGCTTTGAGCTAGCTGTCAGCACAGAGCACGATGCCAGGCTCGAACCCACAAACTGTGAGATCATGACCTGAGCCGAAGTTGGATGCTCAATCAACTGAGCCACCCAAGTGCCCCAACTTTATGCCGTATTGTTATGAATTTCATTATAAATATCCATTCTCAATATGAGATTCACTTTTGAGAGAATTAGTATCTTCAGAAACATCTTGTGTTTCCTAGTTACTTATCCAAAGGAGAAGATAATGATCTCTTCTTACTGAAAATGAAGACCCTACTAAATGAACAGCGAGTTTGGTGCTTTCTCACAGGACTGCATTCAGTTCTCATCACTGACCCTGAGATGTAGGTCACACTACACATCTGTTTTACAAAAGAGCAGTAGACTCAAGGGGGTAAAATAGCTTGCCATGTACATGCTAATGCACCAAAAAGTAGCAAAAGTTTCTGAATTTTTTCATAACATCACAGTCTCTATGAAGATGGAAGTTAGAGGGGAGTAATCATTCCCTGTATCAGTCCTGGAGGAACTTCTCCATAGTTACACTGTTAGAATAACCAGCTCCTGCCTTCATGAGTTGTCTGGCTTTGTGGCCCATTAGAAAATGGGTGGAACCATTAGTTAAGTGAAAAAGCAATAAAAGGTTGTGGGTAGATTTGGAAGATGCACTGAAGAGCCCATTTTTATATACACTGATAGAGCTATGGAGAGTAGTCTAATCAAATGTCCTGTGAAGTATATATTGTCCCCAAGTGTTCAGGATGAAGCTTATTTCAGCTCAGCAAACATTTTGCGTGTATGCATACAAACTTACTAGATACCAAGCACTCTTAGTGAATACTAAGGATATCCAAAGATAAATATGATATGATTTCTACCCTACAGGATCTCAAGATCTAGTGAAGAAGTAGGTAGTCTTTAAGTAGCTTTGATATAAGGCAAAATACTGATTATTTTTTGCTTCCCATTCTGTAAATGATGATCTTCACTAGGATTTTATTCTCATCATTTCCTTTTCTTACCCTAGGGAGACTCATCTATTTTCTTTATTTTAACTACCACATTATGAGCTGTGACTCTGAGGTGTTTCTCTCTCTTGGATTCTAGTCTCCTATTTATAGCTGTCTTCTGGACATGTCCAACTGTGTTCCTCAGATATTTTAAACTACATATACAAAATGGGACCTTTTCTCCTTTTTATATTCTCTGTTTGGTTTGATGGCATCACTAGACATCAGTTTTCCAAGCCAGAAACCTCAAATGCATCATTTATCTCACCATCAGACTCTCTTTCCTCATGTTCAATTGTTCATCAAATCCTGTGAATTTTTATCTCCTAAATATGCCTTGAATTTGATCTTTTATCTTTATCCTCACAGCCATGGTTTCAGTTCAGCTATGCTTCATCTCTTACCTGGACTACTATAATCCTCCAACTATTTGTCTCAGCCTTTTATTTTTTTTTTCCCCCTCTTCAAAGCCACTCTTCATACAGTTGCCTGGTTGATCTTTCTAAAATATAACTGATAATATGACTTACTTATCTGAAACCTTTCAATGGTTCCCTCCTATGTACTGAAGTAAGTTCAAATCATTATCATAGCCCTGCTAATCTGTTACTGACCTAATCTTTCCTACTACTCTTTCTGTGCCAGGCACATTCATTGACTTTGTTTCTGGGCTGATATTCAGCTGGTGTGGATGGGTGAGATGATTGTTAATTCTGATTGGTCAATATTCATGCCCTGCTGATTATTAAATATTTTGAATATCTCCTTTGCTTCAGTAATAGTAAATGATTTTCCATTCCTCAATCATGTACCTTGGTGCCCTTTGAATAGTCAGTTTCATCTTCCAGGAACATTCTTTACTTCACTACCTGGAAAATTAATATTGGTCCTTCAAGACATTACTCACATATCATCTACTGTGTAACCCTGTTCCTCCTCTACACAGGCAGAATTTTTGTTCCCCCTGGCCTTCCAGAAACATATTGTGCATATGTTGATAATAGCATTTATCACATTTTTTTGTGAACATCATTTACCAACTTAGGAGATTTTCAAGAAAAAAATATTTTAGGAATCTGCAGGGTGTCACTTAGTATTTGATACACAGCAAAGAGTTTAGTAAAATTCTTACTGAATTGATGGATAGATGGATCTAGAAAAGTTTCACTAAATGGGATTTTGGTTTGATTTTGAAGAGTAAAATGAGAATTAGGTTGAAAAGATATTCCAGAATGGAAGACTATCGGCTGTGCTAAGAGCAGAAAAGGTCAGTATATTACAGAATATGTATTTATTATATAGAGCTTAATATATATTATATTAAATTTAAGATGCAATAGGTAATAGGTAGTAGTTTAATATGTATGCACAGGCTGAATCAAATTGCAGAGGGTTTTGATAACCACACTGAGGATTCAGGACTATACCTATGTATATTCAAGATCTTCACATCAGGGGACTCGAACAGGGAGTGATGTTTTCCAAACTTTGTTTCATCAGGATATCTCTAATAGCTTGGTGCTGTTATAACTAAAGACTAGGAGACTATGGATGGCCATAGTTCAAGAATGGTCAGATGAAGAGTCTCTGTCAAAGTCAATAAGAGCACAGAGGTGACAATAAAGATGAGATCCATTTTGAAGGCAAAATTGGCAAGATTTTGTAATTGACAAATTGTATGGCAAAAGAGAATGAGAGACTAACTGTAATTACAATATTTCAAAATTGAGTGATTAGGAGATCAACAATGGTATATCATGGGAGACTTTGTAAGGTTCATGTTTGGGGAATCAAAAAAAGACAGAAGAATGTAGATACTACTAGCTGTGTATAGATTCCTACTTCCACTTGCCCTCAGAGCCCCAGTTATAAAGCTTACCTCACATAGTTTCTGTGTTAATTTCCAGTACAAATCTTAATTTCCAGTATAAAATGCATGGGGAAATTTAGAAATAATGCTGATAAGCAGTTCTAATCACTATTGTATAGACATGCTAAAGATAATATAACTAACACATAATTTTTGAATGTTTCCTTTTTTTATTGGGGTTAAGGAAGTATAAGTGCTATCTTAAATGTATTTATTGCCAAAAGGATTTATTTTATATATTGGAAAAATACATTATTTTAGCATCATCAACTACAACAATTAGTATTAACATTAACTTAGAACTTAGTACAACATTAACTTAGAATACAAGATTTTTCTTTTGAGCAAATCTCATTTAATTAATAGGGTCTGTGCTGTTTGGTATGGTAACCACTAGCCACATATGGCTCTTGAGCACTTGAAATGTGGCTAGTCCAAACTAGATTAGATTTTGAAGATTTAGTACAAATATAACATAACATCAAATAACTCAATCATTTATTATATTCAGTGCGTGTAGAAATGATAATGCTTTGGATACGTTGGTTGAATGAAATATATTATCAAAATGAATTCTGTTTCTTGTTACCCTTTTTAAAAAATATTTTTAATGTTTATTTTTGAAAAAGAGAGAGTGAGAGACAGAGCATGAGTTGGGGAAGGACAGAGATAAAGGGAGTCACAGAATCTGAAGCAGGCCCCAGGTTCCCAGCTGTCAGCACAGACACGAGGCTCAAACCCACAAACTGTGAGATCATGACCTGAGCTGGGGTCAGATGCTTAACCCACTGAGCCACCCAGGTGCCCCTCTTGTTACCTTTTTAATGTGGCTTATAGAACATTTACATACATGGTTCACATTATATTTCTATTGGATAGTGCTGGAATGTTTTTCTTATTCAACAATCAACCAACAGACCTTTATTGAGCACCTACTGTACAGTTGATTCTACTAGGTACTAAAAGCTTTGAAGTTAGCTGAGGAGTAGCAATTGCATCAGTTATTTTCAAGTTTGATAACATTCCAATCAATATACAGAACATTGGTTAGAAAAGCAGACTGAAGTGTCTGTGGATTTCTTTGTCTCCCCTTTTAAGCATTAGTTTTGGGGGTGCTTGGGTGGCTCAGTCAGTTGAGCGCCAACTTCTGCTCAAGTCAAGGTCTCACGGTTCGTGAGTTTGGGCCCCGCTGCAGGCTCTGGGCGGACAGCCCAGAGCCTGGAGCCTGCTTCAGATTCTGTGTCTCCTTCTCTCTCTGCCCCTTCCCTGCTCACACTCTGTCTCTCTCAAAAATAAATAAACATTAAAAAATATAAGTAAATAAACATTAGTTTTGTTTATAATTTATTCTTATAATTTAATTTTTGTTTATGCTTTCTCTCCAATATCCCATTTGGTGGTTTGGAAGAATCCACTAATTTCCTGCTTGTTACAAAACAGCAAGGAATTTGATTTACAAATTCTCAGAACCCTTGGGCTAGTGGAAAAGAATTATCATATATTCACATATTGGTGGCCAGAATGTAGAGTTCTGGAATACAATCACTATGCTTAATCTTCAAACTATTGTCAACAAGTCTATTCTTTTTCTGAAGAGTCAGAAGATACTAAGCCTTGGGATCATCCAAAAATTACCTGTTCGCGCAGGACAGAAAAGGGAAGAGGAGAGAGAGAAAGATATTATTTGTGTTTTATAAATATTGGAGTTTTAGATAAAGAGGAATTTACTATATATTCATGGCCTTACTTATTTTATATTTGCACTACCTTTTTAGATAAACCATGTGAATATCTGCGATTGTATTGAACCAGCTTTTTAAAGAAAAATGACTTGTCATTGGCCAGGATCTTAATTTTTGTTTTTGAGCAGGCGGTTATTTTCTCATGCTTGGTTCCTTAACTTTAAAATGGAAGAGATTTTTACCTTGTTATGTTTTGTTTTTATGGAAATGAGAAGTAAATGCTTTATTTTTAAAAAACTAAGTTTCTAATTATAATGGAAAGTGCTTCAATGCTACAACAATATCATGAATAGATTAAAGTGGCAGAAACAAAGTAATACAGAAGATATAAAACATTCTTTGAAAATTGTGACTTCGTTTTAAAAGAATTTTTGACTGGGTTAGAGTAGTCCCTATGGAAATAAATAAGTAGCTGAAAACCATTTATGAATTCCAAGATACAAATACAGTTTAGCCTTGCACTTCTCAATTAATAGCCTGTATGTCTGTGTATGAACATCTCTTATTTAAAAAGGGCTGCCTGAATTGAGGTTAAGTTATGTTCAGTTTCCCAAGTGCCAGTCTGGATGTGTTTTTGTATTTTGATTGCTAAAAAGAGTGTTTTTTTTTTTTTAAGTAAATTTGCATCAGTTACTGAATAGCCTACATCATGGACTAAAATGCTCTAAAAGTATGCACAAACAAAGCAAAAACAGAAAAATGGCTAAGTTTCCAAATGAGTAATACTCATTTTCAGGTATAAAGAAGTGAATTATTCAAGGCTAGACTGCGTATTCAAATATGAGTTCTGCATTTTGACAGAACATTGTTAACATTCTTGTTGACTGTGAATAAGTACTAATAATACACAGATTGTACCTGGGGTGCACTCTGTATTCTGGCTGCATAATATGCCAAATGTACCAACATTTCTATGCATACAGAGTGTTTTTGAGTCAGTATTATAACTTATGCTACTAACCTCAATATCTACTCAGTCTCAAAAGAAAACATCTGTGGAAATAGCATTGTTTTCTATAGAACTTCTATGCTTTCACGTATCAATAACACTTAAACATTTTGGTTTTTACTCATAGCCTTTAAAATGAAAGGAATTAAGCCATTTTTTAAAAATTCAACTTATTTAAACTAAAAGAAAAACAAAAGCAATTCACCCACCCCCCCACCTCTGGCAACCACAAATCTATTCTCTATAACAATGCACTTGATTTGATTGATTGAATCCACATATAAGAGAGATCATGCAGTATTTGTCTTTCTCTAACTTTATTTCATTTAATGCCTTGGCGGTCATTAAAAAACAGAAACAAGCAAAATCTCCTTACTTACTGAAGCAAAGACACATGAAGTTCTGTCTGCTGGCCAAGCACCTCACTGGATTAAGATCCTAGACAGGTCTCCAAATATGAAGGAGCTGTGTTGGCGGCTCAGATAACTAAGAGATGCAGCAACCTTCAGCTTCCAATCCATGTCTTGATTTTGAGCTAATTGTTCAGTCATTGATTCAATAACTATTTATTGAGTGCCTAATGTGAATCAGAGCGGGTAAAATAAACATGATTGCTGGCCTCATGGAATTTACCAACTAGTGGGGGGGGTGGGTAAGCGGTGGAGGGAGTTGATAAAGAGCGGCTAGATGATTGTGCAAATAAATATGGCAGTAAGAAGTGGTGGCTGAGAGCACTCACTCTGGACCCAAACATGGGTTTGAGTCCTGGTTCTACCATTTATTAGCTATGGAATCTTGGACAAGTGACTCAATGTCTTCTAGCCTCATTATCTTCCTCCACAGGTTACTTTGAGGCTTTTCTTAGAGTATATAGTAGCCTGGCACACAATAAACACTTTATATTTGTTATTATTATTCTTTTTCTTGAACTGTACTAAGGGCTGTGAGGGTATAATAATATGAACTTGTCTGGAGCCAAGAGTGGGGATTCATGGAAAGCTTTCCTAAAGAAAGGATGTTTGAATCAGCTTATGCAGAATGAGTGGACTAGCATAGATGAGGCATTGGAGGCAGAGGAGGGAGTAGGGTTGATGCTGTAAAAGGGTTTTCCAAGCAGTGAGAACAGGAGCAAACCATCTGGGGTAGGAAGCAACATGCCACCTTCAGGGCCCCAAAAGTAGCCCAGGGTGGCTGGGGTGCAGAGAGGGAGAAGGAGAGTGACAAGAGAAGAATTGGTAATGATCTTTGTGCACAGAGGGAACTTGGGTTTGCTTATACTTTTTGGGGTTTTCGGGGGTTTTTGGGGGTTTTTTTTTTACAGCTTTGCTTCTTTTCCTCCCACCCCTTCTTGTACTTCTCCTTTTCCCTCTCTCACTCTCAAGCAAAAGATGGGGGAATGGATATTTCCCTATGTCTTCTCTGCTCAACCTTGCCAATAAAAAATAATCTACGCGTGGCTCTCTGTATAACCAAAATGCAACATTCTGTCTAAATATTAGATGTAAATTAAATTGCCTCTTGATGTTCAACTTACTTTTTGTACGCATTATCTATTTGTGTTTATGCCCCACAGCTGAGTGCTCAACTACCTGAGGAAGAAAATTATAACACTTCATACAAAAGAGGTGGGACTGATGGGTACTAATTAAACCTAAGTAGTAAGAGACTTAAGGAAAAAGAGATTTCTGTATCTCTCCTAATGGGATGAATGTCATGTTCCAATTCCTACTGTATGTAAAATCCATTATACAATATGTAAAATAATTCTCCAAATCTTGATTTCCTCAATTGAAAATGACCCCGAGCATAAACTATAAGTAGAGAAAGGTTTGAATTTCTTGATCTTTGCACTCTTTTGTTCTCTTGGTTCGTGATGTCTTAAATCAGCAGAATAATTTAGGAATGGTAGATATTGAAACAACTAATTTTTCTTTTCTGTAATCTGCATAGACTTCAAAATGCCTACAAAGCACAAAGTGCCAGTTCATATAATTTGTTGGCAAGGATAAAAAGAAGAAAGGAAATTATTTCCTAAGCGTGTGAATCAGCCCAGCTTTAACAGATATTTTTCTGTCATGTGCAGCCTGAGGGCTTATGCCTATCTGAGCTTTATTTGACAATTACCACTTGCCAGCATAATTAAATGATAATTTATAAATACTAAGAAAGCATAATGGGGAAGAGCAAATAGGTGCTTATCAGGGCATTGAATAAAGTTGATCTGCTTTAGTGGCAATTTTCATCTCTTATCTTGGTTGTTAACTGGTTTCACTTTTGTGTGTGTTTTGTTTAGGTTTGATATTTGTTAGGGTGATATTATCTACCTACATATACATGTTTTCTCCCCATACAGAATTCTAACATTTCCTTCCCTGTTCCTTTTGCAAGCAATGCATTTATGAAATGTTGCTTGTATTTTAATTCATAATGTAAAATTAGCACCTAGAATTATACATATTACCAGAGAAACCCTAAATTAGTAATTTTTTTCTGTTTATCTCCCCCACCCACCTTTTTTTCCCCCAACAAATAAGTTATTTTCTGTGTTGTGTCTGTGATTTTCTTTTAATCGGTTTTTTAATCACCTGGGCTTTGCAGTTAATTACATTCCACAGAGTCTCTTCATCTATTTCCTAGAATGCTGGCAGATTTTTGTAAGAGAGAAAGCACACATGTAAGCCAGGACTCTGGCGAGAAGGGCTTCCTAACCTTGCAGCGATAAGAATGGTACTTTACATGCAGCATGGAAATTTTGCTATGTTCCAACTGAATATAGAAATTACCCAAAGAAGAATTCTGTAGGATAGATGGCTTTTGTCCTATCAGTGTCTCTTCTCAAGGTTCCTTACCTATTATAAATATTAAGGCCATGTCTGCAGAAGCTGCCGTTAGGCCATGGACAGAAACACAGATTTGTCCTGAGTAACCTAGATAAAGCAGTGCAAAAGCAATGCTCTATATAAATGGAAACAAATCAGTAGAATGGCAAAAAAAAAAAAAAAAAAAAGAATTGAATTTCCACGCTTTTACAAAAGCATGTTTGAAGAAGGCAAATGGGTAGAATCTCAAGAGACTATTAATGTTTGAGTGGGTTGCAAAGAGACTGAGGGCATTTAATTTTACTTACTTATTGTTTGTTTGTTTATTTACTTATTTATGGTCATGAAGAAATTAAATAATTTTAATAACTACTGATTAGGATGGTGGTTGTTTGAATGAATAGTGTGAGAATGGCTTATCAGGAGTAACAAAATAAAAGTCTTTGGTGTTTAAAGTTGACAATTCCTGGCATTATTCATCATTTTGTCTTTATAAATAGCAATTATTTGTGTTTTTTCAGAGCTGCAAAATTATCTTTTATATTCAAATATCTAAATATACAGTGCCATTATTGGGGCACAAAAATTCCCTAATGTTAGAAGAGATTTTTATACAAGGAATAATTTGAAAGTAGTGGATTAGTTTCCACCTTTTGAAACACAGTGCTTTCTATAATCTTCAAACATTATTTAGGATAATGGAAGCCATCATCCTGGTTCTCAAATGTTAGCACTTCCATTAAAATTTGCAGCTACCTCTTATTTTTTATATTAAAATACAAGGCTTAAAAGGTATTATCTTACTAAAGGGGGGCAATTGTAGAGATGATTTGATTGAATAAAGGAAAAGCTGTACAGGCCTTTTAAGATCAAGGATGTATTGATGGAAAGCTATCATTAGAGACAATTAATGTTCTCCAAGGGAAGAAATTGATTATGGACAAAGATGGACCCTAAGGAGCAGATATGTCTTAATGCTCTAAGGCCTTAAGGATTATGCATTTAATTCACAGCATCTGTATTTTAACCCTTTATAGTGACTAGAATACTAGCTTATTCTTTTTTTTTTCTTAATTTTTTTTTTTATGTTTTATTTATTTCTAGGAGAGAGACAGCGTGAGCAGGGGAGGGCCAGAGAGAGAGGGAGTCACAGACCTTAACAGGCTCCAGGCTCTGAGCTGGCAGTCAGCGCAGAGCCTGATGCGGGGCTTGAACCCACGAACCGAGAGATCATGACCCAAGCGAAAGTCGGACGCTTAACCGACTAAGCCACCCAGGCGCCCCAATACTAGCTTATTCTTGAAGAATAACATGAATTAAAGTTTTAAAAAAAAGATTGTGCCTTGTAAAGGATGTTCATAGTGATTGACACAGATTCTTTAAATCATATTAAAATAAATAATTTGTAGTGTTGTTTCTCCATATTGCCCTTTGGAGAACATCTAGACATAAATACATAGAATAAATGGAATTAAATAGTGATGGCCAGTCTTTTATATTATAGGAGTATAATAATGTCCAATAATTACATTAAAGACATGATTTCATAAGGAGCCCCTGACCTTCAGCTGCATTCATGTTTCCAAATAACATATCCCTTTAACTTTGCTTGTCCTTCCTATAGATCTTGTACAAGGCATTCATCATGTTGTTAGCCAGTCCCTAGCAGCCGTAGATCACAATTGGGTACTTAATAAGGTGGCAACCCCACTGGGAACATTTCACATAATTATTCTTAGCAGAAAGAAGATTGTTATGGCTTTTTTTTCCTTTTTGAGTTTGGCAAAATTCCAAGTGATTTAGTTTGGCTTCTAGAAACCATTTATATACCATTGGTGAATTATACTTCGTGTATAGTCTGTATCCTCACTTCCCCATAGAATACTGCAGGCCAGCAGAGTCAGTTTAACTGTACTGTTGGCCTCCTCGAACCTGGGACCAGCCCCAGAACAAGTGATACAAACTGCTTTTTGGCTACCAGTTTCAGAGGATCAAGCTGAGCATGGAAGTGTTTTTAAAAATCAGTCTCTCCCAGGACTTCACTGCAGTCTCTGACAATGTAGTATGATTATCACTAAATAAATAGACATTCACAAATAAAGGTAATAAACAGCTTGTCCAAAAAGCTCTATGATTTTAAATATCAGTTAAGGGGAAAGGGGGTGATGGACATGGGGGAGGGCACTTATTGGGATGAGCACACCAACTTGACAATAAACTATTTAAGAAAAAAAAAAAAGAAAGTCTCTTTTAAAACCACCACCACGAACAACAAAAAATATCAGTTAAGGGAGGGGAAGGGCAGACTGTGGGTCCTAACTTTGGGCTTACAGAATTTAGAAATAACTTACTTACTTAGCTCATATCATTAAGAGTTTGCCTTTCAAATTCTCACAATTTAAAGATACATATTGATGCTCTCGGACCCTAAAGATTATGCATTTGATTTACCCTCTGAATAAATGTTTTCAAAAATTTCAAACAATTTGGAAATAATTGTTTTATTGTTTTTTTAAATTTTTTTTTTTTTTTTCTTTTCTGAGAGAGAGAGACAGCGTGAGCAGGGGAGGGTCAGAGAGAGAGAGAGACACAGAATTGGAAACAGGCTCCAGGCTCTGAGGTGGCTGTCAGCACAGAGCCTGATGCAGGGCTCAAACTCACAAACCGTGAAATCATGACCTGAGCTGAAGTTGGATGCTTAACTGACTGAGCCACCCAGGCACCCCTGGAAACAATTGTTTTAAAGAATAATATGCAAAAAGGCCCCCCGGGTGGCTCAGTTAGTCAAGCATCAGTTGACTTAGGCACCCAACTCTTGGTTTCGTGATCTCACAGTTTGTGAGTTTCAGCCCCCCATCTGGCTCCATGCTAACAGTGCAGAACCTGCTTGGGATTCTCTGTCTCCATCTCTCTCTCTGCACCGCCCCCCCCCCCATGCTCTCTCTCTCTTTCCCAAAATAAATAAACTTAAAAAAAATAAAGAATAGTGTGCAAAAAAATAGTGTGCATATATGCATGATACATTATATTATGGTGCTATTGGATTAAGAGTTGGGTCTGCCAGGGGTGCCTGGGTGGCTTAGTCAGTTGAGCGTTCGACTTTTGCTTGGGTCATGATCTCGCGGTTTGTGGGTTCAAGCCCCACGTCGGGCTCTGTGCTGACTGCCAGCTCAGAGCCTGGAGCCTGTTTCAGAGTCTGTGACTCCCTCTCTCTCTGACCCTCCCCTGCTCATGCTGTCTGTCTCTCCTAGAAATAAAAAAACATTAAAAAAAAAAAAAAAAAAACTGGGTCTTCCAGCTGCTGTTGTCAGGTAGTGTCTCTGATCACTCAACACTTATATCAACTCAAATACATGTATGTTGGTGACTGTGTGAGTGGCTGTGAATGGCTTTTTCTGGTAAGATAAGCATCTTCATATGTGAGAAGATCATTTACTATATGGTTCCTCTTAACAGGACAAGTAGAGCACAAGACATTCTAGGGTCTAAATTAAAGAAAAAATGTGGCTCATTTTTCATGTAATTCTGAGAAAAAGAGGGGAAACATAGGTATTGTCTGTAATTTTCCTTGGCCACTTTGCCAACAAGAAGTGGTATTATATTAAGGGCCTTCTAGAGAAGGGGTATAGTTAATGAAAAGAAGCAGAATAACTGAGTAGAAGCTTCAAACTAAATGCCTGAGAAGTTTTGAACCTGAGTGCCTAGGGAGATACTGGTGCCAATAACAAAAATAAACGAAGGAGAAGAACAAGGTAGAATGAGGCATGTTGCTTTTTAGTGTCTGATCAAATCCAGGCAGTGATACCCAGCAGGCAATTGGAAAAGGTCTGGAGTTTAGGAGAGATGTCAAAGTTCAGAATACTGACTTGGAAATATATGAAATAGTCAAATTTGTAAGAGATAGAATAGGATAATACTGTGACATGTCAACCCAGAGAGAAGACTCTTTCAGTGAGTAGTCAGGTGGTATTAATGACCCAGGGAGACCAAAGAGAGTGAGAACCTAGAAAAAGTCCATTGGGTTTGACCATGAGTATCTCATTAATAGGTAGGGGACCCTATATGCTTAGGTTTAAATTCTAATTCCCCAAATTACTAGGGGAATTGTGCATCCTTGGGGAAGTTACTTTAATGTTTTTGGGCCTAACTCATTTATTCCTCACAAAACCCTGAAGAGGGATTGTTATTAGGACACAATTGAAATGCAAAGAAGTGAATAAATTCTCCTGAGGTTATATAGCTATTAATGGCTGGCTAAGGATTAGAACTATGACTCATGAGTTTCCTTACTTCAGGGCCAGCCACATGGCATCACCTGACAACTCGTTAGGACTAAGATTCTACGCTCCACCCCAGACCTGCTGATACATAAACTCTAGGAGTGGGGCCTGCCAATCTGTGTTTTTATAAGCCCTCCAGGTGAGATTCTCATGCATACTGAAGTTTGAAACTACTGTCTTTTTTTTTAATGTTTATTGATTTACTTTGGGAGAGACATAAAGCCTGAGCAGGAAAGGGGCAGAGAGAGAGGAAGAGAGAATCCTAAGCTCCCCCAATCCTAAGATGTGGGGCTCGATTTCAGGAACTGTGAGATCATGACCTGAGCTGATATCAAGAGTCAGATGCTTAAATGACTGAGTCACCCAGGTGCTTCTTTAGCTGATTTTAATGTACAGCAAAGGCTAGCAACTTCTGGTCTAAAACTATAGTTCTCAAACTTTGGTATGAATGAGAATTTACTGTGAAGAGCTGCTTAAAGTGCTGATCTTGGCTCCTACCCCCATTTTCTAATTCAGTAGATTTCAGATGGGGCCAGGAAATTTGCATTTCTACCAAGTTTCTAGGTGATGCTGATGCTGCTGGTCTGGAGCCACACTGTGAGACTTACTGGTCTGGAATTTACATGTTCAGCTGGGGAGATGTCATGAACTAAGCTGGTCATTTCAGTGAGAGAGCTCCCATTCCTGCCGTGAGGCCTATGTGAACATTCCTGCCACAGTGTCCTGGTGATGCTTTAGTGCCTGTATCTCACTGGCAGGGAAATTTGGTCTGTAAATACATGTGCCTGCACAATGCTTCTCAACCATTAACTAGAGCAGAGATCACCATGGGATCTTGGTAATGCTGATTCTGATTCAATGGGTCCACAGTGGGCCTGAGAGTCTATATTTCTAGAAGCTCTCTGGTGGTGCTGATCCTGCTGGTCCATAGACCAAGCTGGGTAGCAAGGCACTAAGCAAACATTTCTTACATTTGCCTGACCATCCAAACTATCTCAGGTGCTATCTCTATCCGTTTTGGACTTTATCAGAGTCCTCCTGGATCAGACTATCCAGGGGGAAAAGCTTAGATGGCTGTATCTTTGTTAAGCAACTTATTGATTGAGAGGAGGTGAACTTTTATCAAAGTGAAAGGAAGTGAACACTTCAGAAACAGAGGATTTTAAGATTCAGAAAATATTTATGGAGCATTTACTCTGTGCCAGGCTTTGAGCTAGATATAAACAGGAAAGATGCACAGTCCCTGATTTCAGGGGCTTACATTTTAGAGACACAAACAATAACCAAGTTGGTTTTTTTTTTTTTTTTAAAAGGCAACTTACAATAGTGACAACTGCTTCAAAGCACACAAGGTAGGGTCATATGTCTGAGTCCTGCAGTGAAGCAATGTTGGATAGGGTTTCCAATAAAGAGGTTCTGAGGAAGAGCCATCCTGCCCCCTCCTTGTTTATGTGAAGAGCATGGAGTGAGAGAAACAGAGGCTCTGAGGGTAGACTGAGCTTGGCTGATTGTCTGGTATTAAGGAGGATGGGGGCCACAGGTAAAGCAACTGAGTTTGGAAAGCACTTCTAACCTCTTTCTTACCAGCTGTCAGAGAATAGTATAATACTTGTTTTGAAAACATTCACCAATCCCCCATCATTGCTCCCTAGGAAGGAATGTGGAAACTGTTATATAGGGCCCCTGATGGCGAATAAAAAGAAATTATCTCTGAAATTCATAAGGATAAAATTGCAATGATGTCTTGCTAATTATGTAACTATGCAGAAAGTAGAAAGTAACAAAAGGATCAAAGAATTATATTCCACTTAGAGAATGTTTCTTCAAATTTGAGACACCTATGGTATAATAAATATTTTGGGAGAAGTTTGTGTGATTTCCCAGAAAGACTAAATGTGTTACTAAACAGAGAAAGAAAAATTAGGAGTCAAGAAATTTTTTTTTTTTTTAAGAAAAGGAAGGAATAAGTGGGGTTTTCTTGAGGGAGGAAGTGAGATCATTTGTTTTTAGCATTAAGTTACAAATTTGTTTTGTGGCTATAATTTACATAGATAATAATTTTAAGAGCTTACTTTTTCCTATATAGGCTGCATTCAAGAACTACCTAAATAGCCAAGGAAAAAGAAATAAGAAGAAATCTTTGGGCAGAGGCAGCTTTCACCTGTATTTTTTTTCAAGCTGTGAGCACTCCTTAATTATGAGTTTAAAAAAAAAAACCATTTAAGATTGGTAACATATGTTGTTGTCAGCATGTATTTAGCACCTGCAGAAGTGAACATGAAAAATGTGACAGCACATAGGTGGAACACCCACTGCGCTGACTGTGAACACTGTCAACAAATTTTACTTTGTTAATTTTTTCTTATTAGAAAAAATCCAAGAAAAGAATTTAATAGTGCAGGTGTTCAGAGCAGTACAGCAGGATGATATAATGAAGGGGGAGGTTATAAACCTTTAGCATGAAAGCCGGGGTCTGGATCTGTCGATCTTTAAGCTTTGTTTCTCACACAATTCCCCTACTTTTCTTTAAAAAAAAATCCTCTCTGCTTATTGGTCTTGACAGTCTCAGTTGTCCTGCAAGCCATCTCCCTTTCAAGGAAGGGTGAGAGGCAGCCAGGGTAGACCAGCTGACCAACAGGACCAGGCGGTTTAAGCAGCTTTTTTCCCATAGGATGGAGACTGGAGTGTTTTGTTTGCACCTTATTTTCTAATAATGAAGTTGTAATAACTGTAGATAAGAGTTTTCGTATCAGTTTCTTCCATAGCAAAGGTTCTGTGAGTGCCGGTTCCATCTTCTAAACTCCGTGATCACTTTTCTTGGAGCAGAGGCCATTTCATTTACTTAGAGCAGAGCCTTTCCTGACAATATGGTTTTAGGCAGAGAGCAAGCCCTTGGAAGTACTTCCTGAATGATGCTGCTGATGTTGTGCCCTCTTGTCATCTTATGGGCTTGTTCATCTGTAGAGTGAGAATCTTGCAAGTTGTTTTTCTGTGATTTTCCATCATTGATGATTTCATTTCCCAGTTCTGTAAACCAGCTCACTCAACAATAGCAGACAATGCTTTTCATTTGAAGAGACATTTCCCCCAAAATGAATTTTTCTAGATTGAAAGGAAATACTGGTAGGTATGTTAATTTCTACTTTGAAAACCGAACTTCTGAAGCTTTCAAAGTACCCACAGGATCATCTCCATTCTTCCATCCTTCTTCTTCCATACTCTTGCATTGGCCTAACTATAGTTAATCTCTCCTTCTGGTAGCTTATAAAAAGAAATCCACAAAGCTTAAGTATTCCAGGGACACAAAATAGAAGGATTTAGGTTAAGTTTAAGTTCAGCCAGGTCTGTATCTCCCCCCAGGCCCGGCAAAGGTTCTTGATTAAGTCGCAGCTCTGGCTGCGTGGTGCGGAAACATTTGCACTTCTCACAGCTGAGAGAAGACCCTGGAAATGATACGTTTTACACCTCTTAGATGAGACTCGGAAGCTAGAAAGCACTTCACTCCCATCCCTCTGGGATGAAGAATCTGTTTGCAGTAATCACTGGCAGTGTTGACAGAATGTTCAAAACCATCTGCTCAAGGGCAAGTGTTAACTCTATCAAATCCTAATATTTTAAGCACACTGATCCCCAGGCCCAGGAGACCTCCTGACAGAGCTCTCCCTGGGCTGTGTGTCAGCCTGCTGTCAATTATTACCCCACTGCAACAAAGCCTGATACATCAGCCAAAACTCTGTGAAGAGAGGCCTTTAGCATGAGAAATGCAGCATCAGAATCCACTTCATTCAAGTCTTGTTAGTTTATATGAAATCTGAGGCTTTCCGAGGCTTTAATACAAGATCTCCTTTGTAATATTTGTATATTTTTTGCATTTAAATTTATTGTTTGTAAATGGGCCTTTTGAGTTTTTAGGCCCCAGTGCATACCATCTTTAGTATGGAGTGTATATATACGTATATATATATACGTGTATATACATATATATATATTAGAGAGGGAGAGTGAGAGCACAAGCAGGGGAGGAGCAGAGGGAGATGAGGAGAGAAGCCCAAGCAGGGTCCACACTCAGTGAGGAGCCTGACTCAGGGCTCAGTCTCACAATTGTGAGGTCATGACATGAGTGGAAAACAAGTGTCAGATATTTAGCCCACTGAGCCACCCAGCAGCCCCTAGGTTTTATAAATTGTGCACACATAATTATGTATGAACAAGCATATAGACAGATATATATCAGTGGATTAAAATCCTTTACCAAATTTACTTAGTAAAACAAAATTCAGCTGGTAGATTTTTGGTGTATTACTCTCACAGCACTCATTACCAGCCATCAAGTTGTTCTAACTGGTCAGAACATTTACTTATTTATTGTAAACATACTTTGCCAACACAATTGCCCCTCAGTGTATCAGAATTGAAAGCATATAGTACATTTTTTTTCAAAATTATATAGCAGTAAGAACATAAGAAAGTCCAACAAGCTGAAAATACTATCTTCTTAAAGGAAGTCTATTTAAATTTTTGGAGGACAGATCTAAGTCATTTCCCCCAGTAAGGACCCTGCTGGAAAGGAAATGCCCTGGCAGAACCATCTGTGAGAATGTCTCTCTGCCTCTCCATTCTTGTGAGACACATTTCAGTAAATCTGATATCTGCCATAATGGTGTAGAGGGATTAAAGGAAATACTGAGAAAAAAATCTAACATTAAGAAATAGTTCTTAGCCACAAACACCCAAAAGCTCAAAGAAGATGTTTTTATTTTTTTACTTTTAAGTTTTTAAAAATGTTTATTTACTTATTTTGAGAGAGAGACACAGACAGAGAGGAAGAGAGAGAATACCAAGCAGGCTCCATGCTGTCAGCACAGAACCTGGACTTTGAACTTGTGAACCATGAGATCATGACCTTAACCAAAATCAAGAGTCAAATGCTTAACCACCTGAGCCACCCAGGCACCACAATAATATATATTTAATATTTAATATATATATTTAAATATATCTATTTATTTATAAATAGATATATTTAACATATATTTAAATATTATGTGGAGAATTTCATTCTATGCCACTACTATGACAGATAATTGTAGGTACTCAATATGTGTTAAGTAAATGGATATAGATTTTGCTATGCTCCGGCAATAATATTAACAGGATTTACATTCTAGAATTACAAGAGAGTAACTGGAGTAATCCTGTGGTTACAGTCACTACCACTACCAATGCCATCCCTGTAACAAACAGTCACTGGCAGCGTACTACTATGTGCCAGGCACTTTTAACACATTGTCTCATTATCTAACTATCAGATATATTAAATAGGTCCTATTATTATTATTATTATTATTATTATTATTATTATTATTAGCCCCATTGTAGAGATAAGGAAACTGAGGTTTAGAAAGCCAAATGGATTAATCAACATCATACAACTAGCAAGTGGCAGAGTCCAGATTAGAACTTGAACAGAAAGCTCCAAAGCTCATTTCAACAAAATACTGAATCACCTCTCAAAGAGAACTTTTTAATATGTACAAAATTCTTGGAGACGAAATAGCATAGATAGTACTACATGTTGTCTTGTAGAATCTTGTTAGATGCCATCCACTCCCTTTTTTTGGTGAGACATTTACTGAGAGCCAGAAGCAATATGGATATTGGCCTCAGAGCCTAAAACAGTGGCTCTTAACTTTGACATTTTCATACTTTTGAAAGTCTGGAGAAAGCTATGAAGTCTCATTCCAGAAAAATGTACAAATGCAGCATTTTGCATGCATTTGCAAGTGTTTTTTGGGAGGGAAGAGGGAGTGTTTAGCTGTGAACTGTGGGTTTAGAATTTCTAGGAGAGGCTGCCTTATAATTAAACATGCCAAAACCTATAGTAGGCACTTAAAAAAATTCTAGGGTAGTACAAGGGAAGGTTTTGTAACTGCTTGGAGAAGTCAAGAAAATTAATCTCAAAATTCTGTTTCAGACTGAATCCTACGTATAGGGTCCCATCTCACCTAGTACCTAAAAGAATTATATTTTCATTGTTCCACCTGAAGATGACATTTAGGACTTCTGATCTGACCACTTCAGAGCCTGATTTTTATGAGATGATGCAGTACTTCTATGATTTTGTATTTATTTTTGCCATCTAGAGAATACTGTGTATTGCTCTCATCATTCAGTGTTTTCTTATAGTTCTCTTTAAAAAATTTTTTTAATGTTTATTTTTGAGAGAGACAGAGACAGAGAGAGAGACATAGTATGAACAGGGGAGGAGCAGAGAAAGAGGGAGACACAGAATCCTAAGCAGGCTCCAGACTCTGAACTGTCAGTGCAGAGTCTGATGCAGGCTCAAACTCATACACCATGAGATCATGACCTGAGCCAAAATCAGATGCTTCACCAACTGAGCCACGCAGGCACCACATGTCATAGTTCTTATTTTAACTATTTATCTTTGTCTTCCCAGTGTGTGTGGACACACACACACACACACACAGAATGAAACTTGGTGAACACACAGATTTACACATAATTAGAAATCCTGGTTAATATAAGCTCTTGGATTACCAGGGCTTCTTGCAGCAGTTGTTTCTCAGGTTTCTAAGCTTCAGTTTCCTCATCTAAGCAAAAATATTTATTTCTCAGAGTTATTTTAAAGATTAAGACAATATGAAAAAAAGAATCAGTATTTTATCAGGCACATTTTAAATGCCTGGTGAATATTCCATTCTCTGGTTTCTTCCCATTTGGGGTTTTTTATTTGTGATTTTTGTGAAAGGAAACACTCTTGTGTAAAGGAAGAAAATGGAAAGTAATGGTGCATTCTAAGAAAACTCTAGAGAAAAGTTCCCTTAAAATTAACTTGCATTTATGCTTGGATATTATGCCTTTATGTTAGTATTTCTTGAAATGAGGCTACCCCACCCCCCAATTTTTTTTAATCATCCCATGATTTAAATAACAGACTGGCATAATAGTTTCTATTTAAAGATTTTAAAAAGGTTTACTTTATATTTTGCCTGTATCTTGAAGGCTACCGTTTTGGAGTTCTTCTGAAGTAGGTTAAGTTCTATAGTGGAGCTCTTCTGCTTAATACACTTAATACACTACCTTTCAAATTTCTGCATATTGGTGAAGTACAGCACTGTCCTAGGTGCTGAAAGGGACTGTCTGGAATTAGACTCAATAAGATTAGGTAATCATGAGCAATAATCTTTAAATGTATTTGTGTGTACTGACAGCAATTGTTCTAAAGAAGGCTGTGTGCCTCTGACAATAGAATATAGAAATGGTATGCAAAAGCACTCTAAAATTCTGGCTTTACAAATTAAAGAAAATAATAAATATTAAGCATGTATTAATTGACAGTAAAATGCATAGCCCTATATTAATGCAAAAGACTATCATTATCTTTATTTCAGGATGATCCCTAGGAACAAAATGAGGATCTTTATAGCATGTGAGTGTTTTTATTCTTTGCTTATTTACAACATTAATAATAAAGTTAAATATGTTTTGTAAACAGTGACTTCCAAAAGTACAGAGCATTCACCATTTTCTAGTTGGCTAGGACTTTTTGGAAAGGTCTTCTGAGGAGAGTTAATTCTGTCATTTATTCCTATTCATAAAATGTGTTCTAATCTCTCTATTACCCAGGAATTCTTTCCTTTCAAGAATCTAGACTTGATCATTTGGATTTTCACTAATGGCAGGAAGCAGGAGGTAGTGTTCACCTGTGGGGGATAGGAAGGAGAGTTGAGAGTCCCTGATGCCACTTAGAGAGAAGAACAGCATTTCTCATGGTCAAGGCCTAATATAGATGAATGGCTTTACCCTTTGGGAAGTGAAGACACAATAGAAAAGTTGCTAGCAGGGGTATATATTGTGAGTGAGCCTTGATCACAGAGCCCATGAATGCCCAAAAGGGCAAATGGAAGATTGAAATGTGTATTAAATTTTTCCAGACTCTAATGGAAAAGGGAAATTACCTAGCTCCCCCTTGGGAGTAAGTGTCTTCCTCACTCTGTGTGGATATATAGGGAGTATTGCAAGCTGTGAGCTTCTCTGAGCACATCAAGTCTCTTGCTTTTGCCTCACTGAGCCCCTTCTCTCTGTTGCTCCATTTCTTGCAGCTGCTTCTATAAACTCTCCTCTGTCGCATCTCATCCCCCATGGCTGCTCAAATGTGATTCCCCCCGAGCCTCTCTTCCTCTCCAGCTGCATCTGTTCACCTCCCTGCTGATCGACCCACTTCTTTAGCTCAGGGACAGCAAGAGGAAATGATTCCAGCAGCTAAACAGCCTTTATGCAGAGAGAATATTTAAATTTTCTCAGTTTGCATGATTCTCCTTCACCTCATGTTATGATCAGAGGTTGATGGAGATAGTTTGGGGCTTCTTTCTGTTGATAACAACCTAGAGATTTCCAGAGATGAAGACCAAGATCTTGTCAATATTCCCCTCTCCCCCCACTCATGTACTTGTTTAAGAGAGTTTTTTTTTTTTTGGTCAAACTCCCTCTTTTTAAGTAGTGGTTCCAACATTCCATTTTTACCCTAACTTTGGATAAGACTCTATCCAAATTAGAAACCGTTCTTCATATTTATCACTTCTAATAGATGGAATTTAAAAATATGTATTGAATTCTAAATGTTTATATCACAAAAATTATCTTTTGTTATATAAAATGAATTTTCACAGTGATAATTAGTGGATATTTTATTTTTTTGATTTTTCTGAAATTTCGTTTTTGCACATTTAAACTGTGAGACATTGTTCAAAATAACCTGTCCTGAGAATTAAATATAGTGAAAGACCAGTACAGTGATTGACTTTTAATGCCCAATAAATACTAATTTTCATATATGGATATATAAAATATATGTGTGTGTGTGTGTGTTTGTGTGTGTGTGTGTATTTATTTCATGCATACATCTGTTCACTATGCATGTTTATCTTTTAATTGACTATGTTATCTCCTTATGTTGTTATGCCAGTTTCCTTATCTATTTTCTTATACTTGGGTGTTTATTTTATTTTTATTTTTCTTTATCTCACTACCCTTCCTTGCTTCCTTCCTTTTTCTTCTCTTAGTATTTTAAAAATTACTTCCTAGGGGCGCCTGGGTGACTCAGTCAGTTAAGCATCCAACTTCAGCTCAGGTCATGATTCCTGGGTTCCAGCCCCGCGTTGGAACTGTGCTGACAGCTAGCTCAGAGCCTGGAACCTGCTTCAGATTTTGTATCTCCCTCTCTCTCTGACCCTCCTCTGCTCACACTCTCTCTCTCTCTCTCTCTCTCTCTCTCAGAAATAATTTTTTTAAAAATGTTAAAAAATTAAAAAAGTAATAAAACTTACTTCCTATTTTAAATTTTTTCTTCTACTTTTCTTCCAGGCTGTTTTCCTTTATTTTTTCTTCAATTATTTACTCTAAAAGATGTTGAAAAGAACACTTTGTATACATATATATAAATATCTTTTTGGAGTCTTCCATTGTGATATAATCTTCCTAAATAAAATTCCCAGACCAAGGATCGAAACAGTGCCTATCTAGATTGCTTTTCTCCAAAGTTGAGCCACATTTTCACAGTAATGTGTGCTCTTGAATATGCCAGGTTCTGCATCATTGTGTTTTCTCATCTTTCATTTATTTTTGCAAGTTTAGTATGTTTTTAATGGTGCTTTAGGAAGATCTTTTGTTCTGTTTGCAAGGTTATAATATTTCTATTTGATAATTTCATATTTTAATTTTTCTATATGTAAACTGTTTACCATATGCTACTTATCCAGTGAAACCTTGATACAATATAGTCTCTTCAAAATATTACATATTTTGAGTACTAACCACCTAAATATTGATTCAATGGCTATTTTGTGCTGGGCATTGTTCTAGGGACAATAGGAATCTGGGGATACAATAATAAATGATGTGGTCCCTGACTTCTAGAAGGTTTGAAACACTCATCTAGTAAAAGGTAACAAGTGTATAAATAAAGTGCATCATTGTAACAGATGTTGCAATGGAAATATGCATAGGGTTTAGTGGAGTCACATAGGAAATGGAATGATATCAAGCTGGGAATTAAAGAAAGCTCTTACCATGGAGGATTACAGAGGAAACTTTTACCAGTTTTACATTTTACCAAACTTTTACCAAATCTACTTTTACCAAACTTTTACATTTGCCATTTGTTTTCTTTCTAATTCTCTTGGATCTGTGGTTCTTTTGATTGTTCACCAAAGTAACTCCATTGCTTTCATTTGCCGGGTAATACCACTGGCTTCTATGATTAGTAATACAGAACAGCATATGTGTGTGCAACACAGCACCAAGGTATTACATTATTGTTATATGCTTTTTAGGGCTTGAGATGTAAATAGAATGTGATTAATGCTGAATGGGACACAGTCACTCGTGCTTTATTTATTTGAATGCCCAGTTAATGATCACACACAGTCTCAAGGTTGAGGTTGATTTTCTCATCACTATCCACCACAGGACTCGTATATACTCCTGCCAGGATGACCCTGGGATGACATGGATGGATGTTTAGGGAGCATAGTGGACTCTGAAATGGGACCCTCCCTGCTGGCCTACTCCTAAGGATTCATCTAACTACCCAAACCCTGATCTTTCTAGTATCAAAATCTTCAGCTCTTTATGAATGATAGTATGCAAAAAGATCTTGGGTTGTGGAGAATGGAGTTTATCTAGTTTTGTCTTTTGCTAACTTTAATAGATCATTAAGAATCATAGGTTCTTAAGAACTACTTCAAATGCTTGGTTGACTGGTTGGGTTATCTTTTTTTTTTAAAAAAAGAGCTCATATGAAAAGGTCTATTTTTTTCTCCTTTAGAGGTCTAGCTTCCATTCCCATCTTTCTTTTTCTCTTCCTTCCATACTTACTTTTCTCAAGTGTTGTTATCTTAGTCATGAGCCTCTTGAAGGCAGGGTTTTTGTTCTATTCATATTTGCAGCCCACAATGTGCAGCACCAATGTTGGTGGACCCTCAGCAGTGTTTACTGTACAAATGAAGCATTCCTTCCTTGTGTTCTGGATTACCCTAGATGCTTCTCTTCTTTTTCTTAATGCCCAATAACAGTAAGATGTCTTTATACATCTTTATACTCCCAGATTCCCAACACTTGACCCCACTCCATTTGAGAGAATTGTTTTGACTCCAGGTGTTTGTATGTCCACTAGAGGGCACTGTTTTGTCAGAGGCTGTTCCAGACTTTTGAATACCAACAGAGACAACTTAGCTTCATGGTCCACTTATAGTTTCAAGTTGTCTATATTTGTTAGTGAATGATCTGAACCTCCCATCACAACTATGCTTGCAAAAATAGAATGATATTAAATTAGGGTTAAAAAACAATTGTAATAAGGTTAGATGGAAGCTAATATTACTAATGAATATAACAAATAATGTATTTAATAACAAAAGGGCATATACTAAATAAAAATGCTCATATATTTAGGTCATTCTTCTCTTTTTATTTTTTCAGATTTTCTTCTGACCAAAACTAGAAGGGCAAGGAAAGGTTTCATTAAGTCTTCAATTTCATTTTTGCACTTACATAATAAATGCATTATGTCATGACTGGAGAATGTCCAGACTGAACACATTATATCCAAATTCCGAAGGTAGCTTCAATGGAAATTTGTTTTGAATGAGAGTGGCAGCATTGAGTCTGTTGTCATTTTTTAAAACTAGAAAGGCTGTATCTTATGAAAAATTTTTTTTTCTTCCTCCATCACTTCTAATCCCACAGAACTATCTTCAGGCATCATGAAATGAGCTTCCTGGGCTTTAATGTCAAACAGTTCAAGTTTGCAAATATTTTCAACTTACACATGAATCAGCACAGGGGATATGTGAGAAGACAAAGCTGCTTGCACTGTCAGTGAGCTTCCAAACACATCATTAACCCAGTGGTGACTCATGAGGCTCCACTGGAGCTGTCTAAGGAAGCTGTAGAAGAGGGAGAAGCCAACAGGGAAGGTATCTTTCCCAAGTTTAAAACCTTAACTCAAAACCATGTCCTAGAATTAAAGGAAATGATGGGCCCAAGTACCCTGTCAGATATTATGGGACAGAACATGAGTAAGAGCCCTTGGAGTGTTCTCACAAGAATCTTGTGATAATCTGTTAGCAAACCTTCTTTTAAATTACGCTTAAAGACTTAAAAAAAAATTTTTTTTGTGCCAGGCTGCAAAGTCATTTGTCAAGTGTTTAATTACACTTACTTTGATTAAAAATGTAGGCTTAAATATCTGTTGATTTTGTGACAAGCTGTAGATGCTAATTGTCTTGATTGGTTTTATTTTGTATTCCCAGGACAACAGGATCATATATGCAGAACTGTAGTTGGGGAAAAGAGCAAAAATATAATTTTTAAAAAGAAACATGTATTTCTTAAGGTAGCCAGATGTTATAAAAAACCCACATTTAGGAGGCATTAAGCCTGAGAAAAATTTGTTAAGACCTAGAAAAGAAATTGAAGTTCCCCTCCTTTAGAAAATACATCCAGCAGGAAGGGATGATAGTTTTTTCATAACTTTATTTGAAATCAAGAGCCTGTCTAACTTCCTACTCATAATCCCAACATTTAGGTATTTGTAAATGATACTATTTCTCTTAAATATTGTATTTCTTTTCTGGAGGGCTTTATTAACAAGAGGAGAAACCGTTCCTTTCTATCCATTTAATGTAGCAAATTATTTATGGAGCCAACATGTTGACACACTATAAACTGTAAAAAATGAGGCCTAATAAGGTTAATTGTCATCTGAACCTTCCTCTGTAGGCTGCAATCTGTGGGCTTTGATTGTTTCTCTGGGGGAAACTCTGCCCAGATGGCGAAGTCCTCAAGGCCCTGACCCACAAGAGGCCTGCAGAGATGGAGAACAAGGTGCTTCTCCACAGACTAATTAATTTACTAGTATAGCACCTGTTCCAGAATAGATAGGGCTGGAAGGGAAAGCAGTCCCTGGGCACAGTGGCAAGCTTGCGGGTAAATGGATTTCAGCTGATTATATTAAGCTGATGCTTTGATCATCTAAAGGCGTTAAAATGGAAATATGTTTTTTCTGGCTGTTGGCCTCAGTGAGTGTGGTTTGTGTTATTATTATTATAAATGTTGGGTAATAGAAAAGACGGTTTTAGATTTCACCACGTCCCATTTAAAAAATGCACAGTACATTCACCTATTTCTTTTTCCAGTTTAGAAATGTATGCTGTCATAAAGCTGCACCTTTTAAACAATTCTGCTTTCTTGTTTCCATTTTATTCCAGCCAAATTACTAGCTGGAAATCAAACACCAGCACAGATTCCTTTTAGCTAGAACATTTTATTATGTACTCACACCTTTAATTCAATGTGTGTAATTAGGCTTTAATCAGCTGAACACTCTTTGTGAAAAAATATCAGACACTTCTTTAAATGAAATTCTGGTAGAGTCATGCTATTTAAGCTTTGGTGACTAGTTACTGGCACGAATAAATCCTTGAGTAAACAAGGTTTGGTAGTAAATGGATTTACAATGTGAGTCTTTCTGCACTCAATTTCACTTTATTGCCTCTTTGATTCCCAAAAGGATTAGAGGTAATTTTTCCAGTCCTTTAGATGCCATAAAACTGTTTCCCTTTCCAAATTAACACTATGATCTTCCGTGTAATGTGTTTGGCAAACACAAAGAATTTATAAGACCACTAGTTTTATGTTGCATAGTAATGGAGATAAAAATATGGTGTCTTAGATGTCGTGTCCTTAAACTGGGCGGCTTTCACCAAGGTTTTGAAAGGCTAATGGTTTAAAAATAGAAAAATATTCTTGCTCATATGGAAGACAGCCTGAAGAATGCTAATGCTTTGTCAAGTTAAATGATTTCAACTATTTCTATTACCATTCTGTGTTAAATTCTGACACTGCAACAGTGAAGTGCTATTACCCATTTATGGTGGGTAAAATTGAGTCTTTTTGGGGGGAAGGTATCACACAGAATACGAAAACGGAGCAAGCACACAGATTTAACACATAATCCTAGGGCTTATTTCCAGATTGTCCTGTCTGGTTGTGTCCTTATAATCTTTGGAACTGCCTGTTCTGTGGAAGAAATTGAAAATTTCATGGATGTTTTTCCTTGGTTTCCTTTCCCAAAACTCCAAAAACTTAAAAAAATTATTTTTTGGTTTGAGTGGATTATTTTTCTGATATACATTCTTTTTAAAAATATTTAAAAGTATAAAATGTACATAGTGAAAAGAATAAATTCACTGTTGTCTCCTGACCCTGGTCCCTCTCTTCAACTCCCCTTATGGACCAGTTCTTTGTGCGACCCTCCAGAGGTATTTTAATGGTGTTTGGTATGAATTGAAGGATGTTTGGGTTGTTTCCAGGGATCTGCTTCTATAAGCAATGCTACATAATATCCCTGAGTATGTATCTCTGAGCTAGTTCTGCAAATGCACCTCTAGTATATGTTCCTAGAAGTAAAATTACAGGGTCACAGTTTGCATGCATTTTGAATTTAGATAAATATTTAGTTGCGCTCCAGGTATGATGTATAAGTGTGACTATTTCTCCACAACCAGGTTTGTTTTTCTCCCCCAACCTTAAAGTTAAGTATTGTATCTTATTATTTTAATTTGCATTTCTTTAATTATGACGGAGGTTGAGTATCTTTTCAAATGATTAAAAACCACTTCATTTTCTTTTGATGTGAACAGCCTGTTCATGTCCTTTGCCAGTCTCTCTATTGGGCCATCAGTGTTATTCTTGGGGGTTGAAGAGCTCTTTATGGAATAAGGAAATCAGCCATCTGTCTGTCAATGTGCAGCGTTTGTCATTTCAGTGGCATTTCCCTCTATCTGTCGTCTCTCGTTTACCATGCCTTCTTTTTCTCATCTTTTATCATTGGCAATCTGGATTTAGGGTTGCTTAATAACTCCTGGAAACTAGAAATGATAATGTATGGAAAAGGGGTTAATTTAGGTGGTTTGCTAAAGTGACTTTTGATGAAGTAGGAGGAGAAGGACTGAAAGGGCAAAATTAAAAGGAAGGTGAAGTGACTTTAGTGATTTGAAAGAGGAGCTTTTATACTGATAAGACCTTGAAAAAAATAATGTTTATACAAAGAATAATGTATTTTATCCATATTTTTCTGCTGTCTTTTGCCTATATTACAAGTATTTGTGTTAGAGTAAGAATTTTCCTTCCAGATGCTTTGGCCATAAAGTCATATTTCTCTGGACATCACAATTTATGGGCAGGAAATGGAAGTTATCGTAGGACCACAAATCCAGTGCAACGACCTTGATCCTTGATGAGGTTGAGAGAGGAGAGAGAACAGCAAGACTGACAGCTCTTGTTTAAGCACAAGTAACTGTTTATTCTCAGCGCCACGTTGATGACAAAGTAAACACAGAGACAGGTTTTAGATGTTATGGCTTTATCTCAAAAGAAAATGTAATTATGAAGTTACCATCATCACTGTTATCTTCAGAGTAATAGTTAAAGGAATAAGCTCTGGAAACCAACAGCTTGAGTCACATCTTGAGTCTTTTACTTCTGAGCTACATGTCCTTTAAGTTCTCAGGTGTAAAATAGGGATAATAAGAGAAATGACTGCATAGATAGTTCTAAGGATAAAATGAGAGAATACATATGACTGGCATAAACTCCATCAATGTCAGTTTTGATTCTTAGCTTTATTAGTTATCCGAGAGTATTTGTGAAACATTATCTAAATTGTGCTATACTTGGCTAGTTTAAAGTAAGTGAATGGACATCCGTGAAACATTCTTACATGTGCTAAAATATGTTACAGCTTTCATTAAACAATAATTGAATAGTTTCTGGGTGAGGTTACTTTGTGGTATCTTTCCTCCTTTTGCAACCCTTATCCAAATCTGGTTTAAAGGTAGACACCTGATATTGTAGTAGTGGTTATCAGAATGAAGTTAGTTTTGGCAAGGGGTCTCATGTTTGCTTCATTAGTCTTAGGGTGAATATTGGCTAGCTTCTTCCACCTCAATTCCCATTGCACTTATATATTTGTTCCTGCTGTCCCTTCTGTTTGAAATGCTATTCCTACCTTTACTATTCATGTAGAAAAATACATATATGTCCCTGTATTTGTCAAAGAAGTTGGTAGGTAACTTTTATTTTAAATCACTTCTGCTCATGAACAAGAATAATGCAAAGGAACACTGCTAAATTGTATGCGACTATCCAGGATTATAAGGGAGATGAGTGTGTTTATTTATTAGTTTTAAGCGAATGACTTTCAATCACTCCAGTCAACATTTCTGATATGAATATTTCACGTGAAATGATTGCCATTGTGTTGGTTAGTTTTGCAAATCAGAACCTATTTGCAGAACACCATTAGGCCAATATATCTTATCATAATATTTGCCAGTACTGCAGGTTTTACAAATTAGTTATTGTGACTGTAGTTTTCTATTAACATGAATTTACTGATTAACTAATTTATTTACTTTATGAGAATTCATATAGCACAGCGTCAATGTTCCATGACTAAGAGCAAGTACCTGGATTCTTGGTATTATAAACAACTACCACCCATTGTACTTTTTCTCCCCTCCTGGCTCTGCATGCCCAATGAGTGCCTTGTAGAAAAGACTATAAAATAGTCACTTAGGAAATTAATTAGTAACATTTACAGGCAAAGTCCTGAATCAAACCCACTCAATTCATGAGAGTTCCTTCATGAATGACAGACTGCGACTTCGTAAGAGGAAGATCACTGGAATTGTAGCTCCTAACAACTTCCTTTTTACCCCAAGAAAAATAAATGAAAATAGTAAACAAATATCATTTCCATCTATCAAGTAAGTAAAGGTTCCCAAACCAGTAGTCAGTTCTATAGAATGTAGTGAGATGGGTACTCTCATGAATGATTGGTAAGGCTGTATATCAGTATAATTCTTCTGAAAGTAATTTGGCAATATGTATTAAGAACTTTCAAATGGGTTTCTTGGCAAAATTGCTGGTTGCTGGTTGCTGGTTGATGAATCTAGCCTCCTCTCGCAGGTTCCAATTAAACCCAATTAAAAGAAATATGAAAATAGGGAAATATCAATAGCTAAACTACACTCTATAACTACAATACTACTACTGCTACTACTACTACTAACCTAAAAGTAGATTTCCAGATACAACAAAAAGTTGGGAGATGGATGAAAGAAGGACAATGAAGAAGTATAATATGCTATTGTTGATCTAATTCAGGAGCTTTAGATACTATTTCTTAATGGGGAAAATTCTGTGCATGTATGTGTGTGTTAAACCTAACTAGTAAAACAAAATAGGAAAAATGTGTTCTAGACTAGTAGAGAAACAAATATTGGGTATAACCAACATGGTTCAAGATGCAAAAACAGGGGCGCCCGGGTGGCTTAGTTGGTTAAGCGTCCGACTTTCGCTCGGGTCATGATCTCGCGGTTCGTGGGTTCGAGCCCCGCGTCGGGCTCTGTGCTGACTGCCGGCTCAGAGCCTGGAGCCTGTTTCAGTCTGTGACTCCCTCTCTCTCTGACCCTCCCCTATTCACGCTGTCTCTCTCTCTCTCTCCTAGAAATAAATAAAACATTTAAAAAAAAAAGATGCAAAAACAGATAAATAAGAGAAAATAATAAAAAGGAAAACAATATCACAATAGAGAAAATAACATAACATTTTACACTTGAATTTAGAGATGTAGGCCAAATGAATAATAAGACCAATTAAATTTTATGATTTCGTTTAACATTTTTTAATGGTGGCTATAAAAGAGGGTGCAGTCTGGTACACAAGGCAATGGAAGGACTCATTCCTGATGTCCACAGGCATGTCAGTGCTCTCCCTCCTGGTCAAGAGCTCTGGCTATAAGTAATCCCACTTACCCAGAGTGAGAAGTGGGATTATGCCTGTCAGTCTAGAAAGATTTAGAATTAATATCCTCAGTTAGTTGCCATGGAAATTGTTATCTTTTGGAAGGTATTCATGTTTCAACCCCAGGAAAATGTAAAACTAAGTATGAAAAGGCAAAAAGAATCAAAACCAGAATATATACATTTTTTTTGTGTCAGGAGTTATATGCATATATTTAGTATCTTATGTACTTAAAATGTTGAAATTAACTTGGTCTATTAAAATCTATTCAAAATCAATTGATTTTAGTCTATTACAGCCCTGTAACTCCATTTTAAAATATTAATTTGATGTTAAATTGAGTAAGTGATTTAGATTTATATTTTTAAGTTGAAATCTAACTAAAGTTTAAGCACAATTTCAGCAACCAAAATAATTATATTTATAAAAGTAAACAATGGATTTTTATTTATGTACGTAGGAAAATTAGTTTTGTTAATTCAGACAAGTGAATTACTTAAAAAATAAACCAAATATATAAATATATATTTAAGTATATAAATACAGTTTAAATGTTTGAAGGTGTTTAATAATCTGTAAATGTGATTGAGCATTACCAAAAATCCTTTAGAAATGATTGCTAAAGTCTGCAAAGCTTATAAATAGAATTATACATTTATTAATTTAAGCTCAATTTAAAAAAAGAAAAAACTAGGTTCTTAAAGTTTGTACCTTATTTCATTGAATGTAAATTTTAAAATCAAAATGAAAACAAGTAACAGACATTTCTGTATTCAAAAGTCACCCTCAAAGACAAAACAAACAAGCAAACAAACAAAAACATCTCATATCAACAGATGTGGCAGTAGATAAAAATAAATCCAGGGGTGGCAATATTAATATTAGAAAATGTAAAATTCAAGGCAAGAAGCATTCAGTAGGACAAAGGAGGCCAGTTTATATTAATAAAAAAATCCACTGTGAGGATAAAATAATCATGAACCATTGTGTGCAGATAATAGCACTGAATTTTTTTATTAAACAAAAACTTACATATACATAAGTAAAACTAACAGAAGTGTAAGAGTGGAAGACTTTCCACACTAACAGCAAAAGATGTCTTGAAAC
The DNA here is from genome assembly GCA_017311185.1 of Proteles cristata cristata. NCBI lineage: Eukaryota > Metazoa > Chordata > Mammalia > Carnivora > Hyaenidae > Proteles > Proteles cristata. The sequence continues at coordinate 1,208,729 of JAESUZ010005612.1, read as the reverse complement.
CCTAAAGCCAGTTTATTCCTTTCTACCCTGAATATTCACTTCTAGGAATTCATCCTTATGATAGCACTGGAAATGTAGACGAAGCTTTATAAGCAAGAATATTCATTAAGTGTTAGTTATAATAGTGAAAAACTAATTATTCAGATGTCTAACAACTGGGAAGTGATCAAATTAAGGTTCATAATTGAAAGGATCTGTGACCACCTAAAATTATTAGGTGCCAAAGTTGATGTGCCTGTCTGTAACTTTCATTAGCCTCACAAGTTTCATGTCCTTATTCTAGTAAGAATAACTAAATACCGGGGCGCCTGGGTGGCTCAGTCGGTTAAGCATCTGACTTCAGCTCAGGTCATGATCTCACGGTTGGTGGGTTCGAGCCCCGCATCCGGCTCTGTGCTGACAGCTAGCTCGGAGCCTGGAACCTGCTTCAGATTCTGTCTCCCTCTCTCTCTGACCCTCCCCTGCTCACGCTGTCTCTCTCTCTCTCAAAAATAAATAAAATATTAAAAAAAAAGGAATAACTAAATATGATTTTGGTCATCTATAATCTGAATAACAAAGCCACTAAAACTTTCTTAATAATTTTAATAACTTTAAACATTAATTTTAATGTTTAAGTAACCCCAAATAATTTTAACAAATTTAAAAGCAAGCATAACAAAATGCTTATTATATTATATGCAATGAAAATCAGCTAGAAATTCTCCACATGTATAATGATTAAATAAATCACACACAAAGAGCACACATCCATCAACTCAACCTTGGAAAGAAATATCTATGTGGAAGCTTAACTAAGGGCAGGAAATTTGGGTTGTTTTCTTCACTGCTATAGATTCAGCATCTGGAGTGGTATCTAGCAGGTAGTAGGTACTCAAGTAAATAGTTCTTGGGGCACCTAGGCAGCTCAGTTGGTTGGGCATCTAGCTCTTGATTTTGGTTGGCTCAGGTGATGATCTCACAATGCATGGGATCGAGTCCTGCATCAGGCTCTGCACTGACAGCATGGGGCCTGCTTGGGATTCTCTCTGCCCCTCTGTCTCTGCTTCTCCCCAGCTTGTACTCTTGCTTTTTTTCTCTTAAAATAAATAAGTAACCTTTCAAAAATAAAATAAATATCTATTGAATGATTAAATGAAAATTCATCAAAGAGTTAATAATGATGGTCTATAAATGGTAGGATTGTGGCTGTTCTTTGCTCTCTTAATACTGCATTTTCCAATTTTTGTCTTGAAAAAACTGAATCAAGATATCCTTATTATTAATCTTTATACCACGGAGAAACCATTCTTTTCTTTCCCCAAGATTCCTTTTCCCGAAGGCAGGATGACTGTGATACAGTCTTCACCATCTGAGGTAAATCATATCACCCTATTGCTTAGAAGTCCTGAATGTTTGAAGCAATCCCAATCAAAATTGCACCAGAATTATTCTCAGCTAGAACAAACTATCCTAAAATTTGTATGGAACCACAAAAGACCCCGAATAGCCAAAGTAATATTGAAGAAGAAAACCAAAACAGGAGGCATCACCATTCCAGACTTTAGCCTCTACTACAAAGCTGTCATCATGAAGACAGTATGGTATTGGCACAAAAACAGACACATAGACCAATGGAACAGAATCGAGAACTCAGAAGTCGACCCAAAAGTATACAGCCAACTAATCTTTGATAAAGCAGGAAAGAGTATCCAATGGAAAAAAGACAGCCTCTTTAACAGATGGTGATGGGAGAACTGGACAGCAACATGCAGAAGAATGAAACTAAATCATTTTCTCACACCAGGCACAAAAATAAACCTAAATGGATGAAGGACCTGAATGTGAGAAAGGAAACTATAAAAATCCTAGAGGAGAAAGCAGGAAACAACCTCTTTGACCTCAACCGCAGCAATTTCTTACTTGACACATCCCCAAAGGCAAGGGAATCAAGAGCAAATATGAACTATTGGGGCCTCATCAAGATAAAAAGCTTCTGTGTGGCAAAGGAAACAATCAATAAAACTAATAGGCAACAGACAGAATGGGAAAAGATAGTTGCAAATGACATATCAGATAAAGGGCTAGTATCCAAAATCTATAAGGAACTCACCAAACTCCACACCTGAAAAACTAATAATCCAGTGAAGAAATGGGCAGAAGACATGAATAGACATTTTTTCAAAGAAAACATCCAGATGGCCAACAGACACATGAAACGATGCTCAGAGTCCCTCATCATCAGGGGATGAAATACAAATCAAAACCACACTGAGATACCACCTCACGCCATTCAGAGTGGCTAAAATGAACAAATCAGGAGACTAGTTGCTGGCAAGGATGTGTAGAAACGGGCACCCTCCTACACTGTTAGTGGGAATGTAAACTGGTACAGCCCCTCTGGACAACAGTGTGGAGATTTCTCAAAAAATTAGCAATAGAACTCCCCTATGACCAGTAGCACTGCTAGGAATTTACCCAAGGGATACAGAAATGCTGAGACACAGGAGCACATGTACCCCAATGTTCATAGCAGCACTCTCCACAATAGCCAAAATATGGAAAGAGCCTAAGTGTCCATCAACTGACAAATGGATCAAGAAGATGTGGTTCATCTATACCATGGAATACTACATGGCAATGAGAAGAATGAAATCTGGCCATTTGTAGCAACATGGATGGAACTTGAGGGTGTTATGCTGAGCGAAATAAGTCAGGCAGAAGACAGATACCTTATGTTTGCACGTATAAGTGGATTAGGAGGAACTTACCGGAGGACCAGGGGGAGAGAAAGGGGAAAAATAGCTGGGGAGAAGGAGGGAGGCAAACCATGGGAGACTCTTGAATGCTGAGAACAAACTGAGGGCTGATGGGGGTGGGGGGGGAGAGGAAGGAGGGGGATGGGCATGGAGGAGGGCACTTTTGGGGATGAGGACTGGGTGTTATATGGAAACCAACTTGACAGTAAACTATTTTTTTTAAAAAATCCCTGAATGTTTGTCAGTCAGTTTTTGTTTTCAGAGTCTGGTCCCAAAGTACCTTTCCAACCGAATCCCCAACTCTTACATGTTAGAAAACGCCCTTAGCACTTTCATTTGCTGTTCTCAGACTTTGCCTCCAGGGAGCCTCCAGGACCATTCTGGCTAAATGGTCATCTTCCATCCCAATCTTCAGAAATCCTGCCCATCCTCACACTCCCTCATTCTTTGTCTGCACTGTCCCTCCCCAAAATGAGTTACCTCTCTGATGTTCTTCAGCACCGTGCATCTACTGATTCTTTTGGCTCTTCACCCTATATTTTTACTTCTTTTCTGAAATGTTTTATTAAGTGTATGCTGCATTTCCCCAAATTGCTAGTAAATCTCATGGGATTAGGGAGATTGAGGCTTACTTCTTTTGATCTCTCATCAAGCCTGGCACAGTATATTGAACATAGCAGGCACCAAATAATTTATCAAAAATGGTTGAATGCTATTCAGTCCTGCCACTGGTCAGAAAAGTTGAAAAAGGAAAACTTGGGAGTCAGACAAATGAGGGTTCAAACCCACCTCTGTTGATTACTATTTAATGTTGTGACCTTACAGTAACTAATCTCTTTGGGCCTTTAACAGCAGTTTACTGCAGTGACTATAAGCTTTTACATTGTCTTCTCAGCTCTGACTGACCCGGGGTAAATTATTCTGCCTTTCTAAGCTTCAGTTTCCTCATTTTTAAAATAGAGACAACAATACCAGCTGGTTTATAGGGTTGTCAGCGAGGTTAAGTGAAATAAAACTTCGGAAAGCCCTTGACATGGTTCAGAACACATGATCAAGGCTTGCTCAAAAGATAGCAATTATTTTGGTATTTGGGAGGAGTACAGTGGTGAAGAAAGGGCATTATTTCTTAACCTACTTAAAATACTTTGTATAAATTTTAAGTGAACTAATGTATAGAGAAGTACTTAGCATGATTCTGGCTCAGTAGATGTTGACAGTCATTATTTTAGCTTCTTATACAATGAATAAGTAATAGCTATTTTGTTTCTAGAGTTGTTGGTTGGATTCAATGTGAAATTAGTATAAAATGTGATTAATAGATCATAATTTCTTCCTTCTTTATCCTTCCTTATTTCCCTTCTCTTAACCCTTGTACCCTACTACTAATTCTTGAAAACTCTATGTCATAGGATTATACATATGAAGAACTGTTGCCGTCTTCTCATCATGTATGAATATAGACATGGTTTGTGGAGAAATGCTGGTTCTCACTGAGTTTCTCTCCATGTTATATGTCTCTCAGTGACATTTGCTTTCAATGCATTATGGCTGAAGTAAAGATTATGTTCAGATTGTTGCAGCATAAGACCAAAAGGAATCATAATTCCATAGTTTTGCAAATACAGAAAATGAGGCCCAGAGAAGTTTTATGATTTACCTATGGTCACACAGCATGTTGTCTGTATAGTTCTATGCATTGTGCAGATCTACTTGCCTTTCCTTCCTCAGGAAGGAAACCCTCAGGACTCATGTAAGAAATGAACAGCATTCTGCAGAAATCCAGAAAACATGCCTCATCTGCTGGATCACCCAGAAAATACATTGAAATAAAAGTTCTTTGCTTTTAGTTTTTCCCCATAGCTTATGTTACTCATTAAATGGCTATTTAATATAAAGAAACAAATAGGGGAGGGGAAGGAAAGTTTTTCTTTAATTTTTCTCCCAGTTGCTTTTTGTGCAGGTGGATTGCTGTAGGAGTCCCTTTTCCCGAAGCCCATCTGGGATGTTAGTTTAGCTCTATTGATGTTTAAGACTCTGTCTTTCATCATAACCACATGCCAAGACAATAAGTAATTGAACCACATGTTTTGCCTTTTTAAAAAGGTGTAATCTCCTTCTGAAGTGTAGCGATGTTTAGCAGGATTTTTCTAATTTATCTGTCATCACACCATGCGGGCTAGGCTCCAAGCCCCGACTGCAATGTCTCTTTATCACTGTCTTTTGATGAACACCTGTTTCCAGCATACAAATATATCTGCTGAGATGCAAAATTAAAATAATTTCAACAGTATAGGAATAATTAGGAACCTTTTTTTGAAAGGTCCACCTGTTCCAAATATCAAAATATCTTATTTAGTAGCATGTATATCCTTTATGACTATATTTTCTTTGAACCAGGTATGTATATATTTGACAACAATTCTCCTCTGATATTCCATTAAGTAAAAAAATAAATATTTTTATATTTAGTTATTAAACTGTAAACCATTTTTTAGAACAACCAAAATTCCCTATGTTCATTGAAAGAAATTCCTAAAGAGAATATACCTTTAAAACTTTTTAACAGAAGAAACTCTATAAATATTTCATTATTTATGACTAATTTTGTTAAGTTAGTTAAGCATTTGATTTCCTCATAAATACAACAATAATTATGTGAATCTTAAGTTAGTTTTAATAGACATTATTTTTAAAGGAAAGGATAAGGGCCCTTATAAGAAAAGATTTTTCATTAAAGTTTGATATATTAAAACACTTAAATCAATAGATTTAATATGAAGACTTATTATTATTTATAATTATCATTCATGTCAATTTATATTTAAGGCTTTATCTATCATGCTTACTTTTGGCTTTCTCATCTACTATGACCTGGTAGTTTGAGCCTTCAAGATGAAATTATATAGCAACTGTAACCCCCTACTTCATGGAACCCTCACCAAGAGTGACTCCCTGTTCAGCCACATTTCCAAGAATTCATATAAAAAAGATAAGAACAGATATTTTGAAAAAAATACCCTGAGTAAGAGACCCTGATATACAACAAGCGATGTAATGATTTCCATTTATCATTTAACCATAGGGATATTCACTCTGGATAAGAAGTAACTTTATATTTATCCAAATAGCCCATCAAATAAATTCATAGGTGAAAGTTAAGTTAATAAAGAAATGTATTGTAATTTATCTTCATTTTCAGAATGTGAAATCTGAGGTGCCAGATATTTGTTTGTTTTTCTGACAACCATACAAAAATGTAAATCACCAGTTGCCTGGCCCTTGCATACAAAGTTGTCCATAAGACATTATGTGGCTGGTTGCTTTTTAGCTGTCGGGGACATTTTGGGCAATGGTTATATACACAAGACTAATTATACTAATTAGTCCACACCAACGTGTGAGCAGTAAGCATGTTTTTACAATTAGGATGTAATTTTTAAAAATCCTTTATTGGGTACATTTAGAGACACAGCAGTTTCAGATTTACCATACAATAGGAAAAGCAGTTATCCAAATTGAATAAATATAAATTTCAGCTTGGGCAAATAAATTAATATATGGCAAATGAAACCTACACTTGTTTCACAAATACACACCTACATAAGAATGATTTTTCTAAGCAGGTATATGCATTGTAGCTTTTGTGGTCATTAAATTATAGGGATCTCAAAATCACTTTGCTTAATGTGGTGAAGCAACATTATATTACTTCTATTGCTTTTACTTCTATTGTGAATAATTGTGTTAGCCAGAATAATAGCCCTTCAAAGATGTGTACAATCAAATCCTCAAACCTGTAACATTACAACAAAAACCAAACAAACAAAAATTTCAAAAAACATGATCTTGTAGATGTGATTAGGGTTAAGGATCTTAAGAGGTCATTCTGTATTACCTTCGTAAGCCCAATGCCCTAAGTAAGAAAGAGAAATCAGGAGAGTCAATGTCAGAGTAATTTGATATGAGCAAGACTCAGACTGCTATTTCTGGCTTTGAAGGTCAAGGAAGAGGCCTAAAACCAAGGATTGTTGGTGGGCATCATCTAGAAGTTAGGACAGACTAGGAAACAGATTCTTCTCTGAGTCTCCAGAAAGGAATATAGCCTTACCACACCTTGATTTTAGCCCACTGAGACCTCTAGAATTATAATATAATAAGTTTGGGTAAAGCAGCTAGGTTGGTGGTAATTTGTTACAACAGTAGTAAGAAACTAATACAGTTTTTTCTTGGCTTTTCCTAGTCTCAGATTCCCTATCTGTAAAGTGCTAATACTATTTGCTTATTATTTTTCTATATGAATGCATAAGGTAATGCATGTGAAATTGCTTTAAAATGCTTGAAACTTTGAAAAGATAAGATTTTTCAATAAAATAAGTAAAACTATTTGTAAATTTTACCATAAGACTGAACCATTTGAAAGTTTTCTCCAAATCCTATCAATTAAGAAGTAGTGACTAGAGAATGTGGAATGTGTCCAGATTCATTAGAAAGCATCTGTCAGAATGCATCCAGACAGCCAGAGAAAGGGATTGAGTAAATGAACTGGACAGTATAAAATGCCGAGAATATAAGAGATGTCAACAGGGCACCAGAGATTCAACAGACAGGAAATTATCTCAGCAGGGCTGAGGAAAACAAAAAATACTGATATACATTTAAAAGAACAAACTAGATTATTTATAGCAAAACTAGTTTAAATACCCCTTAAACACTATATTCTAAAAAGATAGGTAGACAAGTCTTTTTGCTTAGAAGTATTCAGTGCTGAATTATTTTAATTGGAAAAAAAAAATTGGTAACCATCCTAAATGTCCAACAAGTAGAAAATGATTAAGTGAAATATGGTTTAACAATAGGTTTAGATACTATAACTAAAAGTACTTATGAAAAACTTTTAATAGCCTTTGTGGGAAAACATACATAGATGGAGTGTAACAACAACTACATAAAATCCTTGAAAAAAAGAAACAAGGAAATTTATAAATTAAAACAATAACTACTTTGTTCAAGGCACTCTGTTAGGCAGTGTGAAAATATAACAGGGAATAAAATATAGTAATTGACCTTTAGGAATTTATAAGCTAGTGGGCAGGGAATAATAAACATTACAGCCCAGGTTTGAGGTATAAAGACAAGATGAGGGAAAATTAGAGGAAGGTGAGATTAGATGACTCATGGAAGAGGTAGGGTCTCAGCAGGGCTTTTGTAGATGACTAAGACATAAAGAGATTGGGGAGGACAGGAGCATGTGTGGGTAGAGACGCCATTGGCACTGGCAGAGAATGAGGAGAGGATAAGGGCATGCTTGGAGTGCAGTGAGTATTCCCAGGCAGATGGAGTTTGGGGAGAAATCATAAAAGACTATGATGGAAGGAGAACAAGAGTTGGAAAGGAAGCTGAAGGCCTGGCTGGTAAATCTGAATATCAGCTTTGCCCACCCTAACCCACCAGCTTCTTGGCACTAAACCACCAAGACAAAAGGCTAAGAAGAAAAGGCCTATAGTTATCTTAATATTTTAGAGCAAGATCATTGACTACATGTTTGCTCATCATTTAAATGTTAAGGGTGTTGAAGACACAGCCATAGGACAAGTGAATTCTCCCATTGATGATATCTACTGGGGCAGGATTTTAAAGAGGTGATTCCAAGCAGTACTGTTACTAGGATTCAAATTCAGAACCTTGAGGCCGGCTTCTTCCATATTCAACAAGTCCTCCCTCCCCCAACTTCTCTAACTTTTATTTGGTATTTGTATACACATTCTCTCTCCTTCCCCAAACAATAGCTCCTCAGTGGATATAAAAATGAGGTCACCATATGTTTGTTCTTTTTTCTCCTGTATTTGGGCATGGAAGGATAAACATAAAGTTTTTTAAGTAAATAGATAGGCATTCGATCCATTTGTGCCAATTATGTGCAGCAGCACCTGCTCAGCATTTAGTTTAGAAAGATTTCTGTTGGATTTAGAAGCCCTTGCCTGAGATATTTAAAAGGACCATGGCAAAATCCTGAGTCCTTCAGTGTTACCTTACCCTTTTTCCCATTTCCGCTACATTTTCTGATTGAATATATTAGGCATAATGTGTTTCACATGGTTCATAATTTAATTTTCCTTCCCTTTAAACTATTAATATAAATGTCTAGACTGAGAAAAAATAGCTCTATTTCCTTTTAGAAGATTTCTTTCCCACATGGTATTTTAAAATCCTTTCTGCCCCCATCGGTTATCTGATCTGTTGGGAGTTCATGCCCCATTCTCTTAGAATCTCTTTAATGGTATGTTTTCCAAGTCTTTTGTCACTATTAATAACCTTTGGATTCTTTCCATATTAGCAATCTATGTCTTTGTGTGTGTATGTGTGTATACACACATACGTATATATGTACCCCCTCACACACAACCAAAAATTGCATGTAGTTTTCCAGATGGAGTTTTACAAGTGTGGTAAATGGGATAATTACTTCTCATGTGAGCTTCAGTAACACCCAAATAGATTAATAGGTGTTTTCTTTCCCCTTTTGTTATTCCGAAGGATGATGTTCAATAAGAAATGTTCAGATCTTTGCTTGAGGAAAACTTAATGAGGAAAAGTTTTGCTAAGGAACAAATTAGGTAACACCAAAATACTGATAATTCTCTAAAAAATGGCCATTTCTATTGGGAAATATTTTATTTGATAGAAATTTTAAGCTTCAACTAAGTAGTATATTTTATGTTTGATGCATAGTAGAGAAGGAGTGGAGACACTCGCAGGGAATGGTAATGAGAATACCTTATTAACACGACCTTTAACCATGCAGCATTGGAATTTCTATGAACAATGGCCAAGAACATAAGAAGTGAAGTTGGTGTCAATTAGCATGTCATGTTACTACAGATATTTAGATATGTTTATTAAATACCTACCTGTGTTGGGCACTGTTTGATAAGCTATGGCTATAAATGTAAATAAAACTATTTCTGACTAAAACCAAATTATTTCACTTATCTGCTCAAAACTCTCTAATGGCTTCTTCTCTTACTAAGAGTAAAATCCACATTCCTGACTCTGGCTTACAAGGCATCACAAAATCTGGGCCCTGCTCCCTCTTTGACCACATCACCAGCCCTCTTCTCAACTCACTCTACTCTAGTCACCTGGGACCTCAGGGCTTCTGCCAGCAGAGCTGGGGCCCAGGGCAGAGCTCTGGGAATCACTACCCATTAACTTCTGCTTTAAGCCAGGCACTGTGCTAAATGCTTTATAGACATTGTTGCATTCAAGCTTTCATCAAAGCAGAAAGATGATTATTACTGCTTCTATTATTTTTATTATTAGTGTCTTAAACATTACTAATATTACTAGTATTAAACCATTATTACTGTCTTATTAAAGAAGAAAAGTTAAATAACTAGCTCATGGTCACTCAGCTAGTAGTGGTGAAATCAGATCACTATGCTCTGAAGACCTTCTTCGGATTTTCTGTTGTTTTTTTAAAATATTTTTATTTATTTCTAGGAGAGAGAGAGAGACAGCGTGAGCAGGGGAGGGTCAGAGAGACGGAGATACAGACTCTGAAATAAGCTCCAGGCTCTGAGCTGGCAGTCATCACAGAGCCTGACACGGGGCTCGAACCCACGAACCACGAGATCATGACCTAAGCGAAAGTCGGACGCTCAACCGACTAAGCCACCCAGGTGCCCCTGTATTTTCTGTTGAAGGATTTAACAGTAACAGAACTTGACACCAAGAAGTTTGAAGATTTATGCGCTGAGCCCTTCATTCACATATTCAACAGAGTTACCCTGAGCCTCTTGATATAAAGTCCATGGGAGGCATTTTTGTGAGTAAAGGACAAAAAACCTGTTTCTTCAAGAAACTTTCAATTTAGTACAGTTATTGTATGGATAGTAATCATTCAGATGACTTCCTAAATCTGAACATCTAACACTTACACAACTGCCTTTTGATTATTTGAAACTATGTATTTAAAATTCTTCTAAATTCCCTTTCCCTTTGAGTAAATAAAGACATATAAATTGAAAGTTAAAAAAAAAATATTTCAGTCCTAGAAAGGTAAAAAAGATTGACCAGTAGACCAGAAATTTGGAATTTATATTATATCCTACAAAAAGAATTGTATAACCTCCTGCTATTGGGGTGCCCCATGATTTCCTCGGCAGTTATTCTCTTCAGTTACACACAATGAACCTTATCTCAAATGCTGCTTTGAATTCTCCCCAGGACTTTAAACTTGTAAGCCCAAGTGACTACTAGATATTACTGCATAGACAGCTAATTGGCATTTTAATTAGTCAAAATAGAACTTGTAAATCTTCCACCATCTATCAAACTGCCCCTCCCCCAGACATTTGCATTTTAGTAAACACCATCATTGTCTACTTAATTGCTGAAAATAAAAATTTAAGTGTTATATTTAATTCTGTGCTTGCTCTTGTCCTTATACCTTCTACCCTCTACCCCAAATGCATTCCATCAGCAAATCCAGTGATCTCAGTAACCAAAACATGTCCCAAATCTGGTGACCTCTCCATCTCCATGACCTGACCTGGGGATCCTCTTGTTTCTTCTAGAGTGGATTTCTATACAGCAGCAGAAGGATCTTTTACAATAGAAAATCAGATCATGTTACTCCTGCCCCACAACAAAAACAGAAAGAGAAACAAAATCCACAGTTTAAAACTCTCCAGTGACTTTGCCTTATACTTAAAATCTACCCTCCTTATTTGATTTATGAAATTATATTTATCTGGTAACTGCCACTTTTTATCACTTTCTCACTTAATATAATCCAGCTTCTTTCAGTTTTTAAAGCTCACCACCTCTTTCTGACTTCAGGATCTTTGCACTGAGGTTTTCTTTCCTCTCCCCGGTATCAGGAGGATCATATTTTATCTTTCTGTTACTGGCTGTTTCTCATCAAATGGGTTTCAGCTCCTTAGAGTGAATGGCCCACCTTCTCAATTTAAAGTAGATACCCCTTTTTAATTCTCTAGTAGCAATTACCACTGGCCAAACCTTTTCCTGAATATTTGCCCAGGGCTGCATTTTGCCTTCTAGGAAGAAAAGTTCCCCGAAAACAAGGACCATGTCTGTTTTGTTTAGCACGGATTTCACTCTTCCTACACGATACATAGTGATCAATCAATATTTGAGCAAGTGGAATGATTTCATTATTGCCAATATGGTTTGGAAATATAACACAAATATAAAAATTAATTATTATAATCTAAATGTAAAAATCATTTCACAAAATCTGAGCAATATGACAAAGCTGTAAAAGTGATAAAGCTGTAAAACTATAAAAAGAAACATAAAACATAAAAATTACAAAATAAGATGACAAAAGCTAAACCAAAAATTACCAGTTATTACAATAAATCTTGGTTAAACTCCACCATTAAACAAGTATTTTCAGATTGGGTCACAAAACATATTCAAAGTATTCAGTATTCATATGAGATACACCTGAAGTAAAAAGGTAAAGAAAAGATAGAAATAAAGTTAAGGACAAAAAAATCTGGAAATGCAAAACTGGGGGTGGCAGTATCAGACAAAATAGAAATGGAAAAGAGATTTTTTTGTTACTCTTTATAGAATCTTTTAAATTTTAAATTGAAGTAAAGTTGACATACAATATTAGTTTTAGTTGTAGAACATAATGATTCAACATTATATACATTATTTAGTGTTCACCAGTGCAGTTACTATCTGTCACCATACAGAGTTGTTACAATCTTATTGACCACATTCCTTTATACTGTACTTTTCATTCCTGTTGCTTATTTATTTTATAATTAGAAGTTTGTACCTCTTAATTCCTTTTACCTATTTTGCCTATTCCCCCACACTTTGGCAACCAACAGTTTACTCTCTGTATTTATGATTATGGTTCTGTTTTTTTTGTTCATGAGTTTGTTTTTTTAAGTTCTCCATATAAGTGAAATAAAATGGCATTTGTCTTTATCTTATTTCATTTAGCACCACTCTCTAGGCATCCATGTTGTAAGTGGCAAACTTTCATTCTTTTTATGGCTGAGTGATATCCTATTGTATATGTATACTATCATCTTCTTTATCCATTCATATATTGATACACACTTAGGTTGCTTCCATATCTTGACTATCATAAATTATGCTGCAATAAATATAGGGATACATATACCTTTTCAAATTAGTGTTTTTGTTTCCTTTAGGTAAATGCCCTGAAGTGGAATTACTGGGCCCTATGGCATTTCTGTTTTTAATTTTTTTCAGAAACTTCCATACCATTTTCCAGAGCAGATACACCAGTTTACATTCCCACCAACAGTGCACAAGGGTTCCCTTTTTTCCACATCCTCACCAACACTTATTATTTCTTATCTTTCTGATATTGACCATTCTGACTAGGTGAAGTGATACCTAATTGCGGGTTTTTTTTTTTTTAAATAGTTTATTGTCAAATTAGTTTCCACAGAACACCCAGTGCTCATCCCCACAAGTGTCCTCCTCTATGCCCTTCCCTCCTCAACCCCACATCCATCAGTCCTCAGTTTTTGTCAGCATTCAAGAGTCTCTCATGGTTTGCCTCTCTCCGTTTCCCCCACCATTTCTCCCCTTCTTCTCCCCCTTGTTCCTCAGTTAAGTTCCTCCTAATCCTCCTATACATGCAAACATATGATATTTGTCCTTCTCTGCCTGACTTATTTCGCTCAGCATAACACCCTCAAGGTCCATCCATGTTGCTCCACATGACCAGATTTCATTGTTTCTCATTGCCATGTAGTATTCCATGGTATAGATAAACCACATCTTCCTGATCCATTCATCCGTTGATGGACACTTAGGCTCTTTCCATGTTTTAGCTATTGTGGAGAGTGCTGCTATAAACATTGGGGTACATGTGCTCCTATGCATCAGCATTTCTGTATCCCTTGGGTAAATTCCTAGCAGGGCTGTTACTGGGTCATAGGGGAGTTCTATTGTTAGTTTCCGAAGGAACCTCCACACTGTTTTCCAGAGGGGCTGTACCAGTTTACATTCCCACCAACAGTGAAGGAGGGTGCCCGTTTCTCCACATCCTCACCAGCATCTCGTGTTCTCTGATTTACTCATTTTAGCCACTCTGACTGGTGTGAGGTTGTATCTCAGTGTGGTTTTGATTTGGATTTCCCTGGTGAGGAGGGATGCTGAGCATCGTTTCATGTGTCTGTTGGCCATCTGGATGTCCTCTTTGGAGAAGTGCCTGTTCATATCTTCTGCCCATTTCTTCACTGGGTTGTTTGTTTTTCGGGTGTGGAGTTTGGTGAGTTCCTTATAGATTCTGGATATTAACCCTTTATCTGATATATCATTTGCGACTATCTTTTCCCATTCCGTTGGTTGCCTATTAATTTTGTGGTTTGTTTCCTTTGCTGTGCAGAAGCTTTTAATCTTGATGAGGTCCCAATAGTTTATTTTTGCTCTTGATTCCCTTGCTTTTGGGGATGTGTCAAGTAAGAAGTTGCTGCAGTGAAGGTCAAGGAGGTTTTATCCTGCTTTCTCCTCTAGGGTGTGGATAGTTTCCTGTCTCACGTTCAGGTCCTTTATCCATTTTGAGTTTATTTTTGTGCATGGTGTGAGAAAATGATCCTGTTTCATTCTTCTGCATGTTGCTGTCCAGTTCTCCCAACACCATCTGTTAAAAAGGCTGTCTTTTTTCCATTGGATATTTCCTGCTTTGTCAAAGATTAGTTGGCTATACACTTTTGGGTCCATTTCTGAGTTCTCGATTCTGTTCCATTGGTCTATGTGTCTTTTTGTGCCAATACCATACTGTCTTGATGATGACAGCTTTGTAGTAGAGGCTAAAGTTGGGATGGTGATACCTCCCGTTTTGGTTTTATTCTTCAATATTACTTTGGCTATTCGGGGTCTTTTGTGGTTCCATGCAAATTGTAGGATAGTTCGTTCTAGTTTTGAGAAGTATGCTGGTGCAATTTTGATTGGAATTGCATTGAATGTGTAGATTGCTTTGGGTAGTAATAATGACATCTTAACTATATTTAATCTTCCTATCCATGAGCATGGAATGTTTTTCCATTTCTTTGTGTCTTCTTCAATTTCCTTCCTAAGTTTTCTATAGTTTTCATCATATAGATCTCTTGTATCCTTGGTTATGTTTATTCCGAGGTATTTTATGGTTTTTTGTGCAATTGTGAATGGGATCAGTTTCTTGATTTCTCTTTCTGTTGCTTCATTGTTGGTGTATAAAAATGCAACCGATTTCTGTACGTTGATTTTGTATCCTGCAACTTGGCTGAATTCTTGGATCAATTCTAGTAGGCTTCTGGTGGAGTCTGTCGGATTTTCTATGTAGAGTATCATGTCATCTGCAAAGATTGAAAGTTTGACATCTTCTTTGCCAATTCTGATGCCTTTGATTTCCTTTTGGTGTCTGATGGCTGATGCTAGGACTTCCAGCCCTATGTTAAACAGCAGTGGTGAGAGTGGACATCCCTGTCGTGTCCTGATCTCAGGGGGAAAGCTCTGAGTTTTTCCCCGTTGAGGATGATGTTAGCTGAAGGCTTCTCATAGATGGCTTTGATGATGTTTAAGTAGGTTCCTTCTATCCCAACTTTCTCTAGAGTCTTTATTAAGAAAGGATGCTGTATTTTGTTGAATGCTTTTTCTGCATCTATTGACAGGATCATATGGTTTTTATCTTTTCTTTTATTGATGTGATGTATCACATTGATTGATTTGCGAATGTTGAACCAGCCCTGTAACCCAGGAATGAATCCCACTTGATCTTGGTGGATGATTCTTTTTATGTGCTGCTGGATTCGATTTGCAGGTATCTTGTTGAGGATTTTTACATCCGTATTCATCAAGGATATTGGCCTGTAGTTCCCTTTTTTGCTGGATCTCTGTCTGGCTTGGGAATCAGAGTGATGCTGGCTTCATAAAATGAGTCCAGGAGTTTTCCTTCGATTTCTATTTTTTGGAATAGCTTGAGAAGAATTGGGGTTAATTCTGTTTTAAATGTTTGGTAGAATTCCCCAGGGAAGCCATCAGGTCCAGAGCTCTCATTTGTTGGGAGATTTTTGATCACTGATTCAATTTCTTCACGCGTTATGGGTCTGTTCAGGTTTTGTATTTCTTCCCATGTGAATTTTGGTAGTGAGTGTGTGTTTAGGAATTTGTTCATTTCTTCTAAGTTGTCCAATTTGTTGGCATATAATTTTTCATAGTATTCCCTGTTAATTGCTTGTATTTCTGAGGGGTTGGTTGTAATAAGTCCATTTTCATTCAAAATTTTGTCTATTTGGGTGCTCTCTCTTTTCTTTTGGATAAGTCTGGCTAGAGGCTTGTTAATTTTTTTTATTTTTTCAAAAAACCAACTCTTGGTTTCATTGATCTGTTCAATTGTTTCTTTGGTCTCTTTGTTGTTTATTTCTGCTCTAATTTTTACTATTTCTCTTCTTCTACTGGGTTTAGCGTGTTCTTGTTGTTCTGTCTTTAGTTCCTTTAGGTGAGCTGTTAGATTTTGGACTTGCGCTTTTTCCTATCTCTTGAAACAGGCCTATAGAGCAATGTACTTTCCTCTTAGGACCTCTTAGGATAGGTTGACCTATCCATTGGTGTAAGCAGAGTATTAAAGTCCCCTGCTATTAGCACATTCTTATCTATAAGCTTGTTTCTGTTTGTGCTTAATTGTTTTAGATATTTAGGTGCTCCTATATTTGGTGCATAGATATTTATGATAGTTCTTTCTGATGAATGGACCCTGTCATTATTATGTAGTACCCTTCTTCATCTCTTGTGATTGTCTTTATTTAAAGTCCAGTTTGTCTGATATAAGTATAGCTACTCTGGCTTTATTTTGATTTCCTGTAGCATGATATATATTTCTCCATCCCCTTACTTTTAATCTGAAGGTATCTTCCAGTCTGAAATGAGTTTCTTGTAGACAGCATATAGATGGATTTTGTTTTTTAATCCATTCTGCTACCCTATGTCTTTTGATTGGAGCATTCAGCCCATTTACATTCAGTGTTATTATTGAAATATGTGGGTTTAGAGTCTTTGTATCTTTTCTAGGGTTCATGTTTGTGGTGGTGTCTCTGGTATCTTTGTTCCTTGCAACCTTTCCTTCAGAGCGTCCCCCTCAGGATTTCTTGTAGGGCTGGCTTCGTGGTGACAAATTCTTTCAATTTCTGTTTATTTGGAAAGGTTTTTATCTCTCCTTCTATTTTGAATGACAGGCTTGCTGGATAGAGGATTCTTGGCTGCATATTTTTACTACTCATCACATTGAAGATCTCCTGCCATTCCTTTCTGTCCTGCCAAGTTTCAGTAGACAGGTCTGTCACCACTCTGATAGGTTTCCCTTTGTATGTGAGGGCCCTTTTCTCCCTAGCTGCTTTCAAAATTCTCTCTTTGTCCTTGTATTTTGCCATTTTTATTATGGTATGCCGTGCAGAAGATCAATTCAAGTTACATCTGAGGGGAGTCCTCTGAGTCTGAGCTCCTTGTATTTCCACATTTTCTTCCTTCCCCAGGTCGCAGAAGTTCTCTGCTATGATTTGTTCCAGGACTCCTTCAGCACCTTTCCCTCTCTCTTCCTCTTCTGGGATTCCTATGATACGGATGTTGTTGCATTTGACTGTGTCGCTGAGCTCTCGAATTTTTCTTTTCTGTTCCTGGATCAGTTTGTCTCTTTTTTTGTCAGCTTCTTGTTTTTCTATAATGGTGTCTTCTAAATCACTTATTCTCCTTTCTGCCTCTTCAATCCGTGCATTGGAGGCCTCTAATTTATTATGTATCTCATTTATTGCATTTTTTAATTCTTCTTGCCTATTTTTATTTTCCATTCTGTCTGTAGCCATAGTTTCTTTGATGTCCCCTATGTTTTTTTCAAGCCCAGCTATTAATTTTACCATTATTATTCTAAAATCTTGTTCAGTTATGCTGCTGATATCTGTTTTGAGCAGTTCATTAGCTGTCATTTCTTCTTGGAGTTTCTTTGGAGGAGAGCTCTTTTGTTTCATCATTTTAGTTAGCTTTCCGGCTCTTGTTGGTTTTAAAGACCTGTTAATGCTCTCTGTATCTATGAGCGCTGCTATATCCAAGACTCTTTGACTGTCCAGGGCCTATCCTTTCAGAGATTGTTTTTTGAATGGTATCTCTTGGTCTCTCTTGTTGGGACCTTAGTTATTTTATTTTCCTATTCGTAGTGATATTTGGGACTCTCCACCATGTGTACTCTGGATTGTTTCTTGAGGTAGCCCTGGAAAAGAAAACAGACAGACAAACACACAGGGAGCAGGGACACACAAACACACAGGCTAATTCAACTAACATGCAAAGCGAGAGGGAAAACAAAAAGGTTAGAGAAAAGACGGAGGAGGGAGGGCAAATAATAAGTAGTACAAAATACATAAAAGGGTCAAAAAGGAGAAAAGAAAAGGAAAAAAGAAGAAAACCGATGGACAAAGAACGGTTTAAGGCATATAACCGGATTTCCCAGCTACAGTTAAAAGCCGTGTGTATTCAGTGCTGGTTGAATAGCACAGAGAAAGAGAGAAGCCAGGGTTGGGATGAGGCAAAATTGGAAACAGAATGAACAGGCAGAAGGGATAAGAAGGTTTTTTCAAAGAAGTAAAGGGTGGAATATGGTTGGATAGGTGAGAGAAGGATGCTGGAATTATCCAGAGAAACTATATATAGTCTAATTACTCCTGAGAGAAAGAGATGAAAATGTCGGTAGGTGTAGAATTTACATCTACAGAATGGACTCGTGATTGTTTAAGCAAGCCAGGCAACCAGAGTTAATCAGGTCAGTGTTCTGGGGAAAAAAGAGAGAAAAGAGAAAGAAAGAAGAAAAGAAAAAAAAAGGGAGGAGGGCACCTCTCAGGCAGGGATGGGCGTGGCGTGATCCAATGCCTCAGGCGGGAGCTCTGCCTTGGTGGTTGTGGGGAGGAGAGTGACGGTGCTCCAGTCCCTTCTTGAACCAAGCGCTGCACCTCACTTTTTTGGGCATGTAAACTCCCCGTACCGGGGGCGCAGCCAAAGTTGGTTGCACTCTTCAACCCAGGCCAGTTCCAATCTCCAAATCCCAGTCCACGCCCCGCTGAAATTGCCTTAGACACAGCTTCCCAGGCAACCCCCTCAGGCAATTCCAGGCCCCCTGCCGAGCTCTGGGGGCGGAGTCAGAATCGCTGCTTCCTTCTCTGGGTCGGGCTGGTGCGTGGGGGCTTGCCTGCCGGTTGCACATAGCCTGAGCCTGCTGGAGTGAGGAAAACCGGGTTCCTCTATGGCTCGTCACCCGAAACACGAACTCACAGGCAAATTTCCCAGTTTTTAGCTCTTTGCCTTCCTTCTAGAGTTCTAGCCAGCCAGGGGCATGAATGTCCGGTGTCCGTGCGCACAGCTCTTTCTGGGGCCCAAGCCACCAGGGAGGACAATGGCGGCAGGCGCGCCGCTACTCTGAAGTCCAGCCCACCTGGACCCCACACAAAGAAGCAGTCTATGCGCTCAGCTCCCCTCTCACCCCCCGGGACAAGTTGGCGTGAGGGGACCTGGCTTGCAGGTATTTGGCAAGTATGGTCTTTCTATGCCCTGAGTGGAGGTTTTTCCCCCCCGAGTGGAGGTTATTCTGTTTCGGACTCTCTCCTTTTCCCCTCTCACTCCCCGTAGAGGGTAGAGGGGGATCGCCTCCACCCTGGAATCTCAGATCCCCGCCCAATTTTATCTTCCCCAGTTCGCACTCACATTAGAAGGCTTTCTCAGTGGATTCTGCGTCCTTTTTCTCCCAATCTCTCAGGTTTTGTAAGGTTTCCGATGGCTTCAGATCTTTTCCGTCTGATGTATGGGCGCGAGTGCAAGTACGGAGCTCCTTACTTCTCCACCATCTTGCCCCCTCCGTCCCTAATTGTGGTTTTGATTTACATTTCTCTTTGGTGATATTGACCATCTTCTCATGTGTCTTATGCATCTGTTGGCAATCTATATATCTTCTTTGGAAAAAAATGTCTTTTGAGGTTCTCTACCCATTTTTTAATCAATTGTTTCCTATTGAGTTGTAAGAGTTCTTTATATACTTTGGATATTACCTCTTATCAGATATATCATTTGAAAACATCTTCTCCCATTGAGTAGGTTGCCTTTTATTTTGTTGATGTTTTCTTTCACTGTGCAAAAGCTTTTTAGTTTGAGGTAGTCCCAATTGTTTAATTTTTTGTTTTTGTTTTCCTTGCCTGAAGAGATTGATCCAGAAATATATGTCTAAGGCCAATATCCGAGAGTTTACCTAGGTTTTCTTTCAGCAGTTTATGGTTTCAGGTCTCACGTGTAGGCCTTTAATCCATTTTTACTTTATTTTTGTATACGGTGTTAGAAAGTGGTCCAGTTTCATTGTTTTGCATGTAGCTGTTCAGTTTTTCCTAACACCATGTATTGAAGGGACTATTTTCTCCTCATTATATATTCTTGCCTCCTTTGTTGCACATTAATTGACCATGTAAGTGTAGGTTTATTTCTGGGCTGTCTGTTCTATTCCATTGATTTCTGTGTTTATTTTCGTGCCAGTACGATACTGTTTTGGTCACTATACCTTTATAATGTGCTCTAGAATCTAGATTTTGATACCTCCAGCTTCATTCTTCTTCTTCAAGATTGCTTTGGCTATTTGAAGTCATTTGTCATTCCTTACAAATTTTAGGATGATTTCTTCTAGTTCTGAGAAAATTACTATTGGTATTTTGAGATGGATTTCATTGAATATGTAAATTACTTTGGGTAGTATGGACATCTTAACAATATTAATTCTTCCAGTCCATGAGTGTAGAATATCTTTCCATTTATTTGTGTCATCTTCAAATTCTTTTATCAATGTTTTAAAGTTTTCACAGTACAAGTCTTTCACTTTCTTGGTTAAGTTTATTCCTAGATGTTTTATTCTTTTGGATGTTTTTTTAATTTCTCTTTGTTAATTCATTTTTAGTGTATAGAAATGTAACAGATTTCCATGTGTTAATTTTGTATTTTGCAACTTTACTGAAATCACTTAATAGTTCTTTTAAAGTTTTTTTTAAAAAATATTTATTTATTTTTGAGAGAGAGACAGAAAGACAGAAACAGAGCATGAGTGGAGGAGGTGCAAGAGAGAGAGGGAATTACAAAATCAGAAGTAGGCTCCAGGCTCTGAGCTGTACACAGGGTTGGAACCCACAAACCATGAGATCATGACCTGAGCTGAAGTCTGATGCTTAACTGACTGAGACACTCAGGTGCCCCCACTTATGGATTCTAATAGTTTTTTGGTGGCATCTTTAGGGTTGTCTATATATAGTATTATGTCCTCTACAAATAGTGACAGTTTTGAATATTTCTTACCAATTTGGACACCTTTTATTCTATTTCTTGTCTGATTTCTATGGGTAGGACTTCCAGTTTATGTCAAATAGAACTGGTGAGAACAAGATCCTTGTCTTGTTCCTGATCTTAGAGGAAAATCTTTCAGGTTTTCACCATTGACTGTATGATGTTAGCTGTGGATTTGTCATATATAACCTTTATTAGGTTAAGGCATGTTCCCTCTATATCCACTTTGAGAGTTATTATCATGATGGGTGTTGAATTTTGTCAAATACTTTTTCTGCGTCTATCAAGAAGATCATATAATTTTTATACTTCATTTTGTAGATATAATGTAGCATATTGATTGATTTGTGGATATTGAACCATTCTTGCATTCCTGGAATAAATCCACATGATTATGGTGATTAATCCTCTTAATGTATTTTAAATTTGGTTTGCCAATATTTTGTTGAGGGTTTTTGCCTCCATGTTTATCAGTGATATTGGTTTATAACTTTTTTTTTCTTGTTTTTTTTTTTTGTAGTGCCTTTGATTTTCTTATCAGGGTAATACTGGCCTCATGGAATGAATTTGGAAGCATTTCTTCATTTTCTATTTTTTGGAGTAGTTTTGAAAATGTAGATATTAACTCTTCTTTAAAAGTTTGGTAGTATTTACCTGTGAACCTATCTAGTCCTGGACTTTTGTTTATTGGGAAGGTTTTTTTTTTACTGATTTAATTTTATTTCTAGTACTTGGTCTGTTCAGATTTCTGTTTCTTCCTAATTCAGTTTTGGAAAACTGTATGTTTCCAGGAATGTATCCACTTATAGGTTATCCAATTTGCTGGCATCTAATTTTTCATAGTAGACTTTTATAATCCTTTGTATTTCTGTGTTGTTAGTTATAATTTCTCCTCTTTCATATCTGATTTTATTTGAGTCCTTTCTCTTTTTTTCTCAATTAGTCTGGCTAAAGGTTATCACTTTGATTATCTTTTCAAATAACCAGTTTTTTGGGCCAATGATTTTGTCTTTTTAGTCTTTATTTCATTTATTTTTACTCTGATCTTTATTATTTCTTTCCTTCTACTAACTTTGAGCTTCGCTAGTTCTTTTTTAGTTCCTTTAGGTGTGAGGTTAGACTGAGATTTTTCTTGTTTCTTGAGGTAGACCTATATCTATAAGCTTCCCTCTCAGAATTGCTTTCGCTGTGTCCCAAAGATTTTGAATCATGCATTTGCATTTTCATTTGTCTTAAGGTTATTTTCACTTTTTTTTTGAGAGAGAGAGAGAGAGAGAAATAGAGAGAAACAGAGCACAAACAGGGGAGTGGCCAAGAGAGAGAGATGCACAGAATCTATAGTGGGCTGCAGTCTCTGAGCTTTCAGCACAGAGCCCAACACGGGGCTTGAACCCACAAACTGTGAGATCATGACCTGAACTGGAGTTGGATGCTTAATGAACTGAGCCACCCAGGCACCCCTATTTGTCTTAAGGTATTTTTAAAATTTCCTCTTTGATTTCTTCATTGACTTACTGGTCATTTAGTAGGATGTTGTTTAGCTTCCATGTATTTGTGTTTTTTTCTAGCTTTTTAAAAATATATAACTGATTTCTAGTTTCATACCATTGTGGTCGGAAAGATGCTTGATATGATTTCAGTCTTCTTAAATTTATTGGACTTGTTTTGTGGCCTAACATGTGATCCATCCTGGAGAATATTCCATGTGCACTTGAAAAGAATATGTATTCTGCTGTTTTCGAATGGAATGTTCTGTATATATCTATTAAGTCCATCTGGTTTAATGTATCATTCAAAGCCACTGTTGCTTTATTGATTTTCTGTCTGGATGATTTATCCATTGATGTAAGTGGAGTGTTAAAGTCTCCTACTATTATTGTATTACTGTCAATTTCTCTCTTTATGTCTGTTATTATTTGCTTTATATATTTAGTGCTTTCATGTTGGGTGCATAGATATTTTCAATTGCTATATCCTCTTGTTGGGTTGATCCCTTTATCATTATGTAATTTGTCTCTTGTTACAATCTTTGTTTTAAAGTCTATTTTGTCTGATATAATTTTCTCTTCCATTTATAGACTATCTTTTACCATATTTTCACTTTCATTGGGTTTGTGTCTTTAGATCTGAAATGAATCTCTTGTCAGCAGCATATATATGGTTCTTGCTTTTTTTTTTTTTTTTTACTCATTCAGTCACCCTATATCTTTTGATTGGAGCATTAGTCCCTTTACATTTAAAGTAATTATTGTATGTGCTTATTGCCATTTCGCTAATTGTTTTCTGATTGTTTTCTTTTCTTTTTTTTTTAATATATATATTTTTTATTTATTTCTAGGAGAGAGAGAGAGAGCATGAGCAGGGGAGGGTCAGAGAGAGAGGGAGACACAGACTCTGAAGTAGGCTCCAGGCTCTGAGCTGGCAGTCAGCACAGAGCCCCACGCAGGGCTCGAACCCAGGAACGGCGAGATCATGACCTAAGCGAAAGTCGGACCCTTAACTGATAAGCCACCCAGGCGCCCCATGTTTTCTTATTGTTTTCTAATTCTCCTCTGTTCCTTTCTCTTTTCTTCATCTTTTTCCTCGTGATTTGATGTTTTTCTTGAATATTATGCTTGGATTTCTTTCTCTTTAATTTTTTGTATATCTGTTATAGACTTTTGGTTTATAGTTACTATGAGGTTCATAGGGCACATCATATCTATATAGAAATCTATATTTATTTAATGGTTGCTTAAGTGTGAGCATATTCTCACATTTTATGCTCCCCTCCATTTTTATGTATATGATGTCATATTTTACGTTTTCATTTGTGTATCCCATGCTAGTTTTTGTAGATATACTTGATTTTACTGCTTTTGTCTTTTAACTTTTATATTAGCTTTATAAATGATTGATCCACTATCTTTAGTATATGTTGCTTTTACCAGCAAATTTTTTTCTGTTCATAATTTTCTACTTGTAATTAATGGCCTTTTCTTTTCAACTTAATGAAGTCCCTTTAACATTTCTTGTAAGGCTGGATTAATGATGATGAACTCCTTTAATTTTTGTTTGTCTAGGAAACTGCCTCTTTTTAATTTGGGGTAATAATCTTACCAGGGGAACTATTCTTGCTTGTAGGTTTTTTTCTTTCAAAATTTTGAATATATTGTGCCACTCCCTCTGGTCTCCAAAATTTCTGCTCAAAAGTCAGCTGATAGTGTCATAGGGTTTCCATTGTATGTAAGTAGGGTGGTTTTTACTCTACTTTTACTTTAAAAATTTCTTCTTTTTTTGATGTACAACATAGTGATTTGACAACTTTACACATTATGCTATGCTCACCACAAGTACCATCTGTCAGCATATAATACCATTGACTGTATTCCCTGTGCTGTACCTTTTATCTGCATGATTTATTGATTCAATAACTGGAAGCCTGTATTTCTCACTCCCCTTTGCCCACCCTGCCACCTCCTCTGGCAGCCACCAGTTTGTTCTCTTTTTATGAAACTATTCATGCTTTTTAGTTTGTTTATTTGTTCATGCTTAATTTTTTAGATTTCACATATAAATGAAATATGGTATTTGTCTTTTTCTGACTTATTTCACTTAGCATAATGCCCTTTAGGTCCATCCATGTAGTCAAAAATGGCAAGATCTCATTCTTTTTTATGGCTAAATAATATCCCATTGTTTTGGGTTTCCCTTATATGTAACTATTGACTCTTTTCTTGCTGCTTTTAAGATTCTCTCTTTATCTTTATTTTGGGACATTTTAATTATTATGTGTCTTGTTGTAGGTCTCCTTGGGTTCATCTTGTTTGAAACTCTCTATGATTATTGGACCTGGATATCTGTTTCCCACATTAGGGAAGTTTTCAGCTACTATTTTTTAAATACATTTTTTGCCCCTTTCTCTTCATCTTCTCCTTCTGGTACCCCTATAATGTGAATGTTAGTACACTTGATGTTGTCCCTGAGGTCCCTTAACCTAATCTCATTCTAAAATTCTCTTTTCTTTTTGCTGCTCATCTTGGATGTTTTCCATTACCCTGTGTTCCAGATCACTGATCTATTCTTCTGCATCCACTAATCTGCTGTTGATTTCGTCTAGTGTATTTCTCACTTCAGTTATTGTGTTCATTAGCTCTGATTGGTTCTTTTTATATCTGTCTCTTTGTTGAAGATCTCATAGAGTTCATCCACTCTTATCTCAAATCCTGTGAACATCTTAATGACTATTACTTTGAAGTCTTTATCAGGTAGATTGCTTATCTCTGTTTTGTTTAGTTCTTGTCCTGACATTTTGTCTTATTCTTTCATTTGAAACATATTCCTCTTTCTCCTCATTTTGTCTCACTCTCTGTGTTTGTTTCTGTGAATTAGGTAGATGAGCCACATCTCCTGGTCTTGAAAGTAGTAGCCTTACATAGAAAGGATCATGTGGGGCCCAGTGGAGCAACTCCCACATCCTGTTACCAGAATTAGATGTTCCAAGAGTGTCCCATGTGTGTTTTGTGCATCTTCCTGTTATGACTGAGCTGTAACTACTGTGGGCATGCTGGTGGGTAGAGCTGGCCTACAGTTGCAGGCCATGACTGTTGCAGGTACAGTAGTAAGCAGCACTGGCTCTAGGCCCAGATTGGCTGACTTAGAGGTCTGGCTGTAGTTGCTACAGGCATGTTGATGGGTGGGGCCAGCCCTGGTACTACTGGCTGAAAGCCCCAGCTACTGCTGCAGTAGGTTTTTGGGTGGAGCTGCTCACCCCTCCCCCCCAGGCAGGAGTTGTTTTGAAGTGGTGTGGATCCCAGCTGAAGCTGCTTGACAAGTGTGGTGTGGTGATAGTCACTTTGGGACATGCTGGGTTTGACTCAGCCTGCCCACCAGGTGTGATAGGGCAGGAACTGCTTTAAGGGGTGCCTGCTAAGGTGGATCTACAGGGCAAGCAGTGGTGGGGCAAACAGTGCTAGCATAGTAGATAGTGTCAGAATTGGCTCTTACAGCATCCTGGCAAACTGGGCTGAATGAGGGAAAGAAAAATGGCACCTACTAGTATTTTCTTCCCAGAGAAATCTCCTACAGATCCCTTTCCCTCCAGAACACACCCCGAAATCAGTCAACAAATTGTTTTCATGTGTAACCCAGGTGCTTTTCAAACTGCTCCCTCTGTGCTGGATCTCAGGCCAAATGATAAAGAATGCTGGCCCCTGAAGAGTAGTCTTGGTTTCCTATGGCCCTCTGGCACTCTGATAGTTAAGTTTCACTGCTTTTCAAAGCCAGGTATTATGAGGGCTCCTTTTCCTGGTGCATGTCCCCAGGGCTGGGGTACCCAATATAAGGCTTGCTGCCCTTGCTCCTTAGGGAGGACCTCCATGGCTATGATATCCCTCCACTTGTGGGTTGCCATCCTGGGGATTTGGTTCCTGATCTCATCTCTACCCCTCCTCCTCTTCTTGATGAGGCTTTTTCTTTATGTCTTTAGTGGTAGAAGATCTAATTTGATTATATTCAGGTTGTTTCAGAGTAAATTGCATTTTATGTGGTTATTGCCTTGGTGTATGTGTGGGAGGAAGTGAGCTCAGGATCTTCCTACTCTGCCATTATCTCTTACTCAAAAGGATTTATATTTTATATTGTTCAAATGTATCTTTTACAAGGAAACTGTAGCAGTGATATCCCCTGTGCACTCACTAACATAATATTGAAATACGTAAAACAATAAACTTAGAAATTCTAGGTTTAAAAAACCACAATTATAGTAAAACTCTTTTACATACCTGTTTTGAGACTTTGACTAAGAAGACAAAATACAAGGAAGATAACATTGTCACTGGTAACCTTGTTTAAGTGTGTATGAACTTCATACTCTAGTAACAGAAAGTATCTGGTTTTTCAAACATCTAAAAAATGTTGCAGAGGTTGCTTATATCCTAGGATGCAAAGAAAGCTTAAATAAATGCCAAAAAGCTATGAACAGTTAACTTGGACAATGATGCAATAAATGTAAAAATAAAAAATGAGTAATATTAAGCCACAAGAAGACTAAGCCATCTGTTTAGAAAATGATTTTCAAAGAAGAACTAAAAACCTCAGGGATTAATGAAATCACTACATATCAAAATGTATGGAGCTACAAATTCATACAGAGGAAAATTCAAATGCCTTTATTATTAAAGAAGGAAGGATCAATAAGTGAACTAATCTTCTGAAAGAATAATTTTAAAAGCAACCAAAGAGACATGAGAAAGAACAGACCTTAATGAAGAAAAAGCAGAGATTATTGAAGTAGAGAGGAGGAAAATAGTTGAGTGTATAATCTTGGAGTACATTTTTTGATAGGGTAACTAAATAAACTTAAGTCTATGTTGATTAACACATAATTATCAATTTTTTGATAATAATTGATTATCAATTAACAAATAATTGATAAAACACAGATATATAAATGGGAAAAGGGTGATACTAATAAAATTGAAACTTAGAAATTAAAGTTATACTGATCCAATTCCATATTAATAAAAATGAAAATTTGATCAAAAGTGATCTACAGATTCAATACAATCTCTATCAAATCAAATCTATCAATCAAAATTCCAATGACTTTTCTTGAGGAAATAGAAAAAAAATCCTAAAATTCATATGGAACCACAAAAGACTAAATAGCCAAAACTACCTTGAGCAAAAAAAACAAAAATTAAATTGGAGATATTACCCTACCTGATTTCAAAATATGCTACAAAAGTATAGTAACCAAAGCAGCATGGTGGGTGGTTGGTACCTTCAGAATAACAGATATGTAGACCAATGGAACAGAACAGAGAGCCCAGAAATAAATTCATGTAATTATGGTCAATTGATTTTTGACAAAAGTGCCAAGAACATGCAATGAGGAAAGGGCAATTTCTTCAATACATGGTGTTTGGAGAACTGGTTTTCCACACACAGGATAATGAAATTAGACCCTTATATCACCTCACATAAAATCAACTGAAAATAGATTAAAGCTTTAAATATAAGAAGTGAAACCATAAATCCATAAGAAGAAAGTAGGGGAAAAGATTCTTGACATTCGTCTGGGTAATAGTTTTGGATTTGGCCCCCAAAGGCACAGGCAATGAAAGCAAAATATAGAAGTAGCATTGCATTAAACTTTTGCACAGGAAAATAAATTCAAAAGAATGAAGAGACAGCAGATGGAATGGGAAAATATTTGCAAACCATATATCTTATAAGGAGTTAACATTCAGAATATACAAGGAACTCAAACAACTCAAGAGCAAGAAAAGAAACAACCTAATTTTAAAAACTGTCAAAGGACTTGAATAGACATTAGTCAAAAGATGACATACAGATGGCCAATAGGTACATGAAAAGCTGCTCCACATAATCAATCATCAGGGAAATGAAAATCCCTAATGAGGTATCACTTGATACCTATTAGAATGCCTGTTATCATAAAGATAAAAGATAACAAATGTTCCACTATTAGTGGGAATATAAATATGTACAGCCATATGGAAAACAATGTGGAGGTCCCTCAAAAAATTAAGAAACAATTACCGTATGATCCACCAATCCCACTTTTGGGGAAATATCCAAAGAAAATAAAATCAGTATCTTGAAGAGATAACTGCACTCTTGTGTTCTTTGCAGCATTATTTACAATAGCCAAGACATGGAAAGATACGAAGCATTTGTTAATGGATAAATAGATAAAGAAGATGAGGCATATCATATATATATATATATATATATTTCACACACACACACACACACACACACACACACACACACACACACACACAATGGAATATTATTCAGTCATGAGAAAGATGAAATCCTGCCATTAGCATCAACATGGATGAACCTGGAGAGCATTATGTTAGGTGAGATAAGCCAGACAGAGAAAGACAAACATTATATGTTCTTACTTAAATGTGGAATCTAAAGAAGAGCTCAAACTTACAGGAAGCAGAAAGAGTAGAAAAGTAGTTCCCAGGGCCTGTGGGGGAGCTGGAAGAAATGGGGAGATAATGGATAAGGGTAAAATCTGTTATGTACAGTACTTCTTATTTTTTGTCTTATTTACAATGGATAAGTCTAGAGATCTAGGAGGCATAAGAGCTACACTTAATAATAACTTTACTGAATAATATTGCCAAGAGTGTTGATTTCAGGTGCACTCTTCACACACAAAAATTGTAACTATGTGAGGTGATAATATATTAATTACCTTGACTATAGTAATCATTTGACTGTGTAAATGTATATCAAATCATTATGTTGTGTACCTTAAATATATAGCTTTTTGTTTAAAAATTTAATGAAAAGATAATGCCCAAGGAAAATACAGATTATTTAATTCATCTAGAGAAGAGTAAATATGTTGCTTTTATTTATAATTTTTGAATCTATACTTGTGAGGATGCATTTTTAGCTTTAGTATTAGTATTAATAACTTTTTTTACTTTCTTCTGTTTATTTTTTATTTCTATTTCTTTACAAATTCTCAGTGATAATCTGAAAAGCTTTTATTTAAATAGTCTTGTTTGATATATCTCTTTGAATATTAGTGAGACAGAAGTTTTAAAAATCTGTTTATTGGTCATTTCATATTCCTTTATGAATTGTATATTATTAATTCATCATTTTCTATCAACTAGTTCATCTTCCTAAACCCCTTTATATGTGGCTATTAACCCTTTGTCTATCATTTGCCTTTTATCATTTGCCTTTTAATTGTTTCATTTTGCCTTTTCTCAGTCACACACATTCAATGCTAATGTAATGAAATATGTCAGTATTTTTCTTTTTTCTCTCTTCACTGTTATTATGGTTAGAACTTCTGTCCATACCTCAAGACTATATATAAGAACTTATCTACATTTTAAATTACTATCATATTTTCATGTTTAATATTTAAATCTTTAATCCACCTAGCAGGTACTTTTGTGTAAGATGTGAGATAGGGATCTAACTTTTACTTCTTTCTCCACGTAGAGTCAGTTATTCAGTACCATTTATTGAGCGATACTTTTATCTACCAATTAGAAACTATACCTTATTGTTTTTTAAATTTCTTATATATACTCATATATGTTTCTTGAAATCTATGGAGCCAACTTTAACACTAACATTACACCCTTTCAGTTATTGTTATTATATAATACATTGTTTCAAAAAGGCAACATCTGTACTTCATTTAAAAATATATTTTTGTTTGGACTGTCTTTATTCTTTTATTAACTTTTTAAAAATCCCTTAGAAATTTGAATAAATTTCATTAAATTTTCAGAATTTTGGAGATGATGGATTTTTTTTTACAGTGAGTCTTATCATCTAATAATATAGTACCTTTGTTTATTCAAATCCACTTTATGTCTGTCAGTATAACAGAGTGTATATTATAGCAAATATACAAACTACTTGAGCTAATAATGCTACTGTGAATTAGCTTATTTACCTCAGAACACCTTAGCAATCACTTCAAAAAGTAGGTATGATTAATTATGCAAGTATTATATGACAAAAGGAAATATGTATGTTTTATGGAGAGACAAATGTTTCTTTTAATCTCTTAAAGAATTTATTGGTTAAACTTTATCACTGTTCATCATAATAGATGCAGTTATGTCGTTCTCTCTTGCATCAGCAAATCAATATGAACTCAAGTATAGAACTTAGAAAACTTTGAAGAAAAAATGAAAATAACATATCTCCGACTTTCCCCTCTACCTTTCCCAGGTGTTTAACCTGGTTTGGATGAATTTTCAGAGGCTGATTGTCAGTTCCTCCTTGAACAACCTGTGGGAACAGAGCTTTAAGCATAGGTTACCTCTGTCAATGCATTAGGGGAGATTCCATTCTCCTGTGAAAGCTGAAGGATCCTGATCAGATTCTCCCTAAATGGGTTCCTCTGTGTACTAGTAGTGGACCAATGCAGTAGTTAGATTAGATCTATGTTTTGAATATTCAGAAGCCTTTTCCCTTCAAGTCATTTCATACATACTATCTCTGTCCTCTCTGAAGGCCTACTGTATGCTATATACACTTTGTAATCATCATTTCATTTAATCCCCTCAAAAAACTGTAGGTTATGTTATCAATCCCATATTGCAGATGAGGAACTGCCTCAGTTCACACAGCTAATCATGAGGGGAACTAAGCTTCAAATTCATATTTGCACAACCAAGCCAAGGCTGTGATCCTAACCACTACCCCACAGCACCTTCTCTTCTAAATGTACCAACATTTCTACAATCCAGCAGTAGTGTCAACAGTGTTCACCCTTGATGCAAGCCATACATTAAAACAAGAAAGTGCACTTTTTCTACTTAGTTTTAATATATGAACTTTTGCATTACAGTTAAATAAGATGCATTTGGCTTGCTTTTAATTCGTAAAGGGGTTCCAGAGTTTTACCAAGAGTAATGCATATACTTGGGGATGTTGTTAAAATGCAGATTTTATTTTAGTCGGCCTGGAGTTGTGAATCTGCATTTCTGACAACTTTCCAGATGATGCTGATGCTGTGAGTCCACATACCACACTTTGAGTAGCAAGGGGCTAGAGGGTCATCATCAACTTACAGTTCTGTAAACTGGGGGCAGTTGGTAGGTATTAGATGAGGAGGGTGAATGAGAGAAGCCTCCAATTTGATGCACTGCTTTATGGCTGAAGAAACTGGGTGAGTAGAGATGATCTGAAGATTTTTATCATATATTTCCCCAGAGGATCTTGGGCAAAATTAACTCACATTTTGAAAGAGAACAAGGACGAATATTTGCTGAGTGATTAATGCCAAGCCTTGTGCTAGATACCTATGTTATCTCTTTAGTCCTCACCAGTTCTTTGTGAGGAGGATAGCTGCCCACCCTGTTTCCCCTCTCATGACAGAAGTAGTATTCTAGCGGGGAGGATGCTGGAAGGCAAGTGTGGAAAGGGGAGGAGAAACAGCTCGTGAGCCCTACCATGTTCCTTGCATTGTACCAGGCAAACCCCTCTCCCGCTTTGTGGAGATGTGGATGATAACATACTGTATTATAATCAGAGCCCATGATTCATTGTTTGTTGTACACCTATGATATATTCTAACTCAGAAATACAGGTGTAAGATAAGTCAATGTGAGTTCAGTCAGCTTTGTTTACTTATTTTGCAGACGTGTTGGCTTGGAGCCTTTCATCACCCAGAGGTAAAAAAGGGAGGCTGCTATTGTAGTGATAAAGCTACAAATTCATTGTCCAAGTTAGGCTGTATCCAGTAATGGGATCCATAAGCCCTGTACTACTTTTTTCCTTACATTGTCCCAATTGGGCTTTATCTCCTTTATCCTGGGGGTGTTTGTAGAATCTTCACTTCAATTGTTGAGCTCTAAGAAGGAGAGGGCTCATTTCAGCACCTCATTTGACAAGTCCAAAAGGAAATCAACAAAAGAATAAAAAAATGGAGGTAACATTATCACCCCATTCTCTCCTTTGAAGACATTACTACAGTGAATCCTTTTCCACATCCTGGACCTTTGGCCCTCTCACATACACTATGAATATTTTTTTTTCCTGAGAAACGACGATGAGATCAAGATGACTTCCCCTGGTGGCTCTGCTCAGAGTGGTTTCATGGGTCATGAACTAGCTAATCTGGGGAGAGCAGACCAAAAATAAAAAATGTGAGTCTAGAGTTAGCTAGTAACTTAAAAATTCCAAACAGTGTGTGTGTGTGTGTGTGTGTGCGTGTGCGTGCACGCACACACACACTCAAACATATATTAGAGCATGCCTCTGATATCTAATCTGAGTGTTATGTCAATGTTTGTTTAGAAGTAGGCTAGAGAAAAGCAATATAGGAGAATAAAATTGAAAGTGGTTGCTATAGATGGCTACTGATGTATGGCAGTGTTTTGTGTATAGAATCAAATAATGAATGAGATTGGAGAGGAGGGAGGAGAGAGAAAAGGAAGAACAGAAGCAATAGCCTCTTACTAGCCCCTCAGAAAGAGACAAAAGGAGAAAGCTTGATTATTTCCTGGGAAATACTATAGAAAGGCTGATCAGGAGGTGAGTATATAAGGGAATTTGAAAATGAAGAGAAAATTACCCCTCTAGAAAAGCAAGTAGAGTGCAAAATATGAGCATAAAGGAGAAAACAAGTTTTATTTTCAACAGGCTTGATGTTCTACCAATGGTATGAACAAAAGTGCAGAGTGAGCTACCTTTCTGGGTGCTGCAGGTGACTTCCTTTCAAGATCTACTCACATCTAGTTTGCATTTTGTGTACCTTTGATGTTTGTGAAATCATCTTGTAAACCATTCCCATTAAAGTCTGGGCATGGTGTGGAAATGAGGTGAGCATGCTGAGGGGAGTGAAATGGTATTGTAAGGAGAACAGCGAGGACGTCTGTTTCATTGGCATATAGGATGCTTGATGTGGAATAGAATTGAAATTGGGCAGAAATCAGGTTGGAGTAGGGTCACAGAGGTCTTTACAGTGTGGTGTGGAGGGAGAATTTGTTCAGTAGAGAGTTTTGTCCCGAGAACTTGCTGCATTTTCTTTTTGTTAATATATGTATGACATACTTCAGGGTGGGTGGAAATGTCTCATGTGGTGGAGAGAGGTCAAGATTCATGATACCAATTTCAGTGCCTTTTACAGAGAGGCCATATTTGAATCCTTGAGAGAGATAATATAGTCCAGAGATAAAATGTAGAGAAAGAAAAGATCACTTTAGAACAGAACCTTAAAGAATGCTTACCTAGTTAAGTAATCAGGATAAGAAAAGAAGCCATTGGTGAAGACAGAAAAGTAGGAAAATAACCTGATTACACATTGCCATGGGAGCCAAAAAAAAAAAAGCAACCCACAACCAGAAAGTTTTAAAAAGCAGGAATGTATTTAACTATAGTAAAAGCTTGAGGAGAAGATTAAGGAGAATGTAAACAGAGATGAATTCATGGGCTTGACAATTTGTAGGCCCAGAAATCAAGGATCATAGCAAGACTCATAGCAAGGCATTGATATATATAAACCCATTTATTGTACCATTTCTGTAAGACTGGGAAGGGATCTATGTGTCAGTATTTTAACAGACAGAAAAGGCCCGTCTGTTTCTACATCTAGAGCACTTTTGTAAGCATACTTAACATTTAGATCTCTTAGGGGCAAAGGTGTCCAATGCTGTTGAGGGTGAACAAGAGGCAGTAAGGTTAAGAAGATACAGGTCTAACCATGGGGTAGAAGAAGGGGGAAAATAGTAGGGGAGAGGAAGGGAGGCAAACCATGAGAGACTCTTGAATGCTGAGAACAAACTGAGGGCTGATGGGGGTGGGGGAGAGGGGAAGTAGGGTGATGGGCAAGGAGGAGGGCACTTGCTGGGATGAGCACTGGGTGTTATATGGATACCAACTTGACAATAAACTATTTAAGAAAAAAAAAAGAAATTGAGGCACAAAGAATCACAAGGTTATTTGTTGTAAAGTAAATAATAATTATACTCTTCTGCTCTACAAACCTGTGTGTGCATTCAAGGTAATATTAATAAATATGGATATTTACAAAAAAAAGAAGATACAGGTCTAGAAAAAAAAACTTCAGGGAAGTGTTGGATTTGTCCTTTTGCAGGCCCAATTCTGCTTTACTTTACTTTTGGGGTTGGAGTTTTTAAAAATATTTTCAAAAATAGAAGGATATAGAACAGGATAATAATAATGAGATGAAACATTCAGAATTTGACATTTTTGCATCTTGTGATCGTAGCCAGGCCTATGCATTATGAACCTAAGGCTTAATTTCCTTGATTTCTCTGCCCTAAAAATTAAGGACTACATATTTCAAAGTGCTGAACAGTGGAAGAATAAGAAAAGAACAATCTTTTATTACCACCCCTTTCAATGTGGTCACGTGGTTTATGTCCAACCCAACCCCCAAACTTGTCTAGGCTCCCTCCCACCATTCTCACCAGCGAAGTTCTGCAAGCAGAATCTCCCTTTTCTCTTTCTCTTCAAGGAGGCTGTCTGTTCCTTACAGATACATCGACTTACAGTTGATAATTCTGGGATGACATTTTAGGTTGGGCCTGGGACTTTCTGAATATAGAGTGAACTTGTAAAGTATATGGGAAGGAGGCAGGGGGTGTCTGATGAAAGACACTGCTGAGAAATGTATTTCATTGTGTTAATATTTTAAAACACATTTTAATTTGGAGTACATTCAGAACCTATCTCAACATTATGTTTTGTTGATTGTAATTTCCATTTATTATATATGTGTATACATTCATTCACCCATTCCTTCTTCCATAAGTACGACTTGGTTGCTAGTCCTCCAACTTTTCATAAGCATCTTATAAAGAATAGTATTTCTCCAGTCCCTTTGAAGTTAGGTTTGGCCATATGAATTACTCTGGCCTATTGAATGTGGGCAGAAGTAGTGTAAGTCATTCCAGATTGAAGGTATAAGATGTGGTGTATAATTCAACCCACTTCTCTTCTCTCCCTGACCCCATCATGGCATCTGGTGGTTCCCCAGATGGTGGCTGCTCTATTAGCCTGATCCTGGAGTGAAGACCCCATAGATCAGAGATCCAAGCCAATCCATCATAGACATGTAGGTTGAGAGAGAAATGCACTGACGTTTTTGTCCCTGTGGTACAGCTCCCAACAATTGAAACGCTCCTATGAGTTTAAAAGCATTCTTTATCCCTGTGCCTGAGTCATAGTCTTGGTAACCTGCCCAGCCTTCAGACCTGCTACCTGCTGATACCTAACAGCTGCCTGCCTGCCTTTCTTAGCATATTATTCTGCATACTTTGTTGCAAGGCTTCTAACTCCTTATGTCATCCCTGTTGTTTTGTATTGCACTTATCTAGCTCATTCATCATCTACTGCTTGTTACTGTTCTCTACAGAGGTCCTCTTCTCTGTGATAGCCTGGATTCCTCCAACCTCTAGCTGAATCTGTCCTCTAAGCATCTGGCCCATCCCAAATGTTCTGCCTTTGCCAGTTTCTATGGAATCAGTAATGCCCAGAAATGTCTCATGATGTGATGAATCCAAATGACTCAAAACTAATTGAGGGTAGGATTGATGTCAGATTCATCACTGTAAATACCCATGTTTAAGAACATGTGTTCTATAAACATGAAAGGAAGAAATGCACACTTGTAGCAAATTTCATTAAAATTTATTCAAGTTTATTCAAATTTGAGAGAGTCCCACGTTAAGTGGATTGATTGGCTTACATTGTATTTCAAATGAAGCCACAAACTTAAGGTATAGTGTCTTTTAATAAATAACCAGTCAATTTTTCTGACAGAGCAAAATATTTCAGTGCTATTTGATTAGATATTAAGAGGTAGAACTATCACTTTTGCATGTTCTTGGAAGATATTCTTAAAATCTACAGAAAGTCAATATGGGTTACTATAACTATAGCACATACCTCTAGTACATCTATCCTATCTCACTGGCCCACCTCTGATTTCAGCAGCAGTTGGAATACACAGTTTAGTTCAAGTGCTTGTGTTTTGCTTTCTGCCTTAGGCTCCTCTCCACTGGGAATCTTCTAACTAAACCACAGACCAGGAGTTCAAGCTTTTTATGAAGGAAGCTTCATGCCAGTGCATGAAGAGAGCCTATGAATGTATCAATCTCCCATCTTTGAGGCATTCTGAACAATTTTTAGATGATTTGGTAAATCAAGCCCCTATTTTCCACAGCTGTAAATTTGACACTGAACCTTTATATTGGTCTTTCCATCTGTCACTCTCCTTGTTCCTGCAGTCTAGCTTCCTTTGCTTTGCTTACCTCCCAGATAAACCTTCATTCAAGTCCTTGTCTCGGGCTATTCTTATGGGAAAACCCAAAATAAGGCAGCAATACTCTCTGTATCTAGTCAACTACAAAAATTAACCTGCCTTGTATAGCTTTTTTAAAATGTTTATTTATTTTAAGGGAGAGAGAGTATGAGCAGGGGACAGGAAGACAG
Organism: Proteles cristata cristata; assembly: GCA_017311185.1. Taxonomy (NCBI): domain Eukaryota; kingdom Metazoa; phylum Chordata; class Mammalia; order Carnivora; family Hyaenidae; genus Proteles; species Proteles cristata. The sequence continues at coordinate 1,171,677 of JAESUZ010005612.1, read as the reverse complement.
AGAGAGAGAGAGAGAGAGAGAGAGAGAGAGAGTCCCAAGCAGGCTCTACACTGTCAGCATAGAGCCCAGTGTGGGTCTTGATCCTACAAACCATGAGGTCATGACCAGCGCCGAAATCAAAAGTTGAGCGCTCAACCGACTGAGCCACCCTGCCTTGTATAGATTTCATTTGTTCCTATTTAGAAGTGTTTTGTGTGTTTTTAAATGTTCAACCAATTATTGTGTTCCTGCAGTGTGTTCAACACTGTGCAAAGACTTGCCAAAGAGTACATTGGAAAAAAGCTTGCGGTTTATACTCAGAAATTCTGGTTTCAGTCTTGGTTTTACCATACACTAATATTTGACAAATTACTTAAACTCCCTAACCTGTCTGTAGAATAGGGAAAATTATAATGCCTCTTTCTGAGAAATGGGGAAAACATTGTCAATACTTTAATTAGTCATAGTACTATAATACACATAGTCTGCACTATAAAATATATCGCATAATTATAGAACATCATCTTGGTGTTGGTGTTTCCCTCTTGTGAAGGTTGTAAATACAGCAAAACCATGGAGTATATTTTATACTTTTCTAATCTTCAAAAATACTTTACAGTACTGGTACTAAATACATATGCATTAGTCAATTAATACATTATTGGTTGGCATAAAAATGTAAGTGACACAGTGGGGTGCTCACTTCTCCTTTTTTAAAATATTTTTTTTTGGGAGAGAACACATGGGGGAGTGGCAGAGAGAGGGGGACAGAGGATCTGAAGTGGGCTCTGCACTGACAGGCTGACATCAGTTAGCCTGATGCAGGGCTTGAACTCACAAACTGTGAGATCATTACCTGAGCCGAAGTCGGACACTCAGTCAACTGAGCCACCCAGGTGCCCCAGGCTGTTCACCATTCCTTTTGAGATACTTGAAGATATGTTTTCCAGGCATCTGACTTGTATGCTAAAAGTATAGCATATTGTTAATTCTTAATTGTTAATTTTGTAGATATAGATGGTAATTTATGTGTGTGTATGTGTCTGTGTGTGTGTATAAGGAGAGAGAGAGAGAGAATATCAATTCAAGAATGTTTACTTCTTCCTCCAAAACTGTGTTTTTGGTGATTAGGAGAAGATGCTATTAAGACAGGAGATGAAAAGTAGCATATAGAATAAACCTACTGTCAAGTGTTAATCCAATTCAAGAATCCATGTAAAACAACTAAATCAAAGCTCAACCTTGAAATTTGAGCAAATTAGTTCATATGGTTGTTCTAAGACACAAAGTAAGCAAAGGCCAATGGGATACAGGGTGATTATTAGAATTTGTGCTATTAGAATAGCTTGGCCTCATGAATTTTTCAAGGTATTTTCCAGGTTACTTGGAATTTCCAAATATGCAGTGCTATCTGGAACTACACAAAAACTGAAGATATGGTTCTTTTGTAATGAAAGACAAACTAAAAGTAATACTAACTGTCTTTCAAAGACAACATCTTAAACTGTTCCCTCTTACCTGGTGGGTTTATCTTTATGATCTCCCCTCTCCATGAACAGGACAAGTTAAAGACCTGGCTGGAGATCTTTGGACCAGAGTTAGAACCAGGCTTTAATAGTAGTGGGGATGGTCTTTTCCCGTGGCCCTTAAGCCAAGGAGGTCAGAGTCCTGGTCCAGTAGAGAGAGGCTCATTTTTAGTAAAAGTATTTTGTGATTCTGGTCCTTGATAAGAATAAAGTTTAGAGAACAGACAAATTAAAACAGAAGTAATCTAACCCTGGTGTATGGGTTTCCAAATTACCATTGGTGGTATATGAGATAATTTAAAATGATTCATAAATGAATAGTTTTTAATTTTGAAAGTTATATATTTATTTCAGCACTTAATTAGATACCTTCTATATATGATAAGTGGTTCCAGTTATGGAAAATAAATAAATAAAAAGGTGTGAGTCAAATAAATAAATATTGGCTGCCTTTCAAAAGATGAGATTTATATGATGTATGAGATGATTTATGTGCTATAGGGATAAATACTCCTTAACTTTTTTAAAACTGGGGAATAAAATGTATGTGTGGAAGCATGCATAAAACAAGACATAGAATTCAATGACTTATCAGAAAACAAATACCCATGTTCCTACCACCCAAGTCAAAAGAAAGAACATTGTCATCACCACAAAAGCTATTTCCCTTCCAATCACTCCCCTCTGATGCTCCTCAAAGAACCACTATCTTGACTGTCATTGTACTCAATTCTGTGCCCTTCCTTGGTTTTTCCAAATTAAGATGTACATCATTTTAACAACAACATCAAGTTTTATGAATGGAACTGTACGCTATATGTATTATGTCTGGTTATATTACTTTATTTTGTTTATGAGATTCTTTCATGATGTTATATGTAGCTCTAGTTTCTTCATTTTCAGTGCTTTATAGTATTATATTGTTGAATATTCCATATTTTATTATTCATTCTGTTGTTGATAGATATTTGTACTGCTTCTAGTTTTCAGCTACTAACATTAAACTGCTTTGAACATTTTTGTTCATGTCTCTTGGGACATATGTGCACATATTTTTTGGACATAGAGTAAAATAATAGAATTGTTGAATCATAGGTTATGTATAAATTCAACTTTACTGGGTGAAAGTTTTACTGGGTAAAAACTGTTTTCAAAGTGGTTATACCCATTTCTGTTACCACCAGCAGAATATGATCGCCCACATTCTCATCAATGCTTGTCAGTCTTTTTAAATTTTAGCCATTATGTTGTATATGTGTAGTGATATCTCCTTATAGCTTTAAATTGCATGTCCCTGATTCTTAATGAAAATAAACACCTTTTTGCACTTATTGGGCATTTGGATATCCTCTTTTATAAAGTGTCTATTCAAATCTCTTGTCCATTTGGTTTTTTTCATAAATGTTGATTTCTTTATGCATTCTGGTTACTACTCATATCTATGAAAAGAAGTTCTTAAATTTAATATAATCAATTCTTCAATTGCTTAAGGTAAGTGTTGGGTTTTTTTAGGGGGGGGTGCATTTTTTTTGTCTTCTGAGAAGTACTTCCTTTCTTAATATCATGAACACTACAAGGACACCTTGGTGGCTCAAGTCAGTTAGGTGTCTGACTTTGGCTCAGGTCATGATCTTATGATTTGTGAATTCAAGCCCTGCTTCAGGTTCTCTGTTGTCATTACAGAACCTACTTCAGATCTTCTGTCTCCTTCTCTTTCTACTCCTCCCCCACTCTCAAAATAAATAAACATTAAAAAAAGAGAGATCATAAACACACACTCCTGTATTACTTTCCAGCAACTTTGTTTTTTAACCTGACACACTTAGATCTATAATCCACCTGAACTTAATTTTTAAATAAACTGTTGGTGCTCATGCCCCCACTGTTTTCCATTACCATTAATTCTTTCTCCAGAGCCATATAGTGCCCACCTTTTTAAAATCATGCCCTGATATGCATGAGTCAATGCCTGAGACCTCTTTTCTGTTTCATTGTTTTGTTTATCCCTTGCCAATACTATGCTATCTTAATTCTTGTTGCTTTATAATAAGTCATGTTGCCTGGAAGCATGTCTTTCCACTTGGTTTTTATTCTTTAGGTTTGTCTTAACTATTGGGCTTATTTTTTTTTTATTTTATTCTAAAATTGATTTCCATGTCAGTTTTAGAATATGCTCAGTGGTGTGCTGACCAAATGGCTCTCTAGAGCAAAAAAAAAAAAAAAAAATTCTGATTTGTTGGTCAATTTCAACGTGGTAAATACTCCCATTAATGGCTGGTTTCAAGCCACTACAAATATCACTATAACTCTTTTGAATCAAATGGTATTGAATTCATAGATTTGTCTGAAAATTTGACATATTTATAACAGGGAGTTATCCAACCCATTAATATAATCTATTCCTCCATTCATTTAGGCCTTTAATTTCTCTCAATAATATTTTATAATCTCTTTTCTTTTTTCTGTTTTTATTAATAGAGATTCTGCTCATTGTCTTTAAATTTATATTAGAAATTTGGTATTTTTGATGATAGAAATGTGCTTACATAATTTATAATTTATATATAAGTATATTGTTTTTAAATATTTGTTGCTGATATAAAGAAATGCATTTTTAAATTTTTTTAAAGAAGTTTTTTAAATGTTTATTATTTATTTTTGAGGAGAGAGAGACAGAGCATGAATAGGGGAGAGGCAGAATGAGAGGGAGCCACAGAATCTGAAGCAGGCTCCAGACTCTGAGCTGTCATCACAGAGGCCAATATAGGGCTCAAACCCACCAATTGTGAGATCATGACCTGAACCAAAATCTGAGGCTTAACCAACTGAGCCACCCAGTTGCCCCAGAATGCATTTTTGAAAAAAGGTGATATTGACCTTGTATCTAGAAATATTCCCTAATATACACATATATTTAAAAATTTATCTGTACATTTTTAAAATGTTCTATGTTTGAGTCATTTTTTGTGTCATTGAGATTTTTTTATTTTTTCATTTTTTTAAACGTTTATTTTTGAGAGGGAGACAGCATGTGCATGTACAAGCAGGGGAGGGGGTTAGACAGAGGGAGACAGAGGATCTGAAGCCGGCTCACACTGACAGCAGAGAGCCCGATTTGGGGCTTGAACTCACAATCCGAACCATGGGATCATGACCTAAGCCAAAGTCAGTTGCTTAACTAAGCTACCCTGGCACCCCTATTTCGTCGTTTTTAAAATTTTCATGCTTTATATTTCTTCTTCTTTGCTGCATTATATTTCAGTACAATATTGGATGAGTTGGTGACTGTTGACATTCTTATTCTATTTCAGATTTCAAAGTAAAATATTTGAGTGTTTTTCTTTTTTTTTTCTTTTTTCTTTTTTTTTTTCTTTTTTATTTTTTTATTTCTAGGATAGAGAGAGACAGCGTGAACAGGGGAGGGTCAGAGAGAGAGGGAGACACAGACTCTGAAACAGGCTCCAGGCTCTTAGCTGGCAGTCAGCACAGAGCCCGACGCGGGGCTCGAACCCACGAACCGAGAGATCACGACCTAAGCGAAAGTCGGACGCTTAACCGACTAAGCCACCCAGGCGCCCCGGTGTTTTTCTATTACTATGATGTTTTGCTATAGAATTTTGTCATTGTTGTTCTATTTGTTTCTGTATATTTTTGCACATGCCCCTTATTGAATTATAGAAGTTCCTTTCTAGTCTTAGTTTGCTAAGAGTTTTTAATTATGAATTGTTGCTGAATTTTATCAAATGCCTTCTCTATATCTCTTTGGCCGTATCTTACTTTTTTATGCAAATACAATGAATTACACTGATCACTGTTCTAATTTTATACCTTAAATTCCTAGATAAACTAGTAAATACTATCACTGGTGTTAGTTTGCTAAATTCATTTAAAATTCTTAATTCTATGGTCATGAGTGTAATCACCTTTCATTTTTATTTATTTTTTAAATATCCTTGTCAGGTTTTATTATCAGAGTTATTCTGGTCCTGTAAAAGGAGATAGGGTATATTTCACCTTTTTTTAATTCTCTGAAGAATTTGAATTTCTTTCTTAAATGTTTGATTGAATTCAATAGTAAAAATTTTTTAATTATATTAAAGAAAATAGGACTATTGAAGTGTTATATTTCTTTTTGTGTTAGTTTTGGAAAGTTATATTATTAGAAATATCCATTAAGTCAACATTCTCAAACTAACTGATAAAAACTTGTTCATAATATCCTCTTATAAAATTTTTATTTTCTACAATATATATAGTGATGTGGCCTTTTTTTGCTGATACTGATTTTTCATGCCTTTTGGTCTTAATAATATCAAAATTGCCTTTTTAATTTCTTATGCCTCTTTAAATCTTAATAATGCCCTAAAAGAAATAGTATTTGAATTTTGACCTTCTCTATTGTTAATTTTCTATATCACTTTTTGCTGATAACTTTCTTTCTTCCTTTCTTCTACTTTCTTTGGATTTTATTTTGCTGTTTTAAACTTTTTTTTTTAGTTTCTTTTTTTACATTTATTTATTTTTGAGAGACAAAGTGAGACAGTGTACGAGTGGAGGAGGGGCAGAGAGAGAAGGAGACACAGAATCCAAAGCAGGCTCCAGGCTCTGAGCAAGCTGTCAGCACAGAGCCCAGTATGGGGTTCAAACCCATGAACTGTGAGATCATGACCTGAGCTGAAGTCAGATGTTCAACTGACTGACCCACCCAGATGCCCCAAGTTTCTTTTTTTCTTTTTAAGTTTTTATTTAAATTTCAGTTAGTCAACACACAGTGCAATATTAGTTTCAGGTGTATAATTCAGTGATTCATCACTTATAGACAACACCCAGTGCTCATCTCAACAAGTGCGCTTCCCAGTACCTATCACCTATTCAACCCATTCCCCCACTCACTTCCTGTTTTTAACTTTTTTAAGATAGATGCATAGCTCATTGATTTTCATATTTTACTCCGTTTGTGTTTCATTTTATTCTTTTTATTATTTACTTTTAAAAGTTTTCCAAGTTAATTAGGATATAGTGCAATAATGATTTCAGAATCCAGTGATTCATCTCCTGTATATAATACTAAGTGCTCATGCCAACAGGTGTCCTCTTTAATGCCCCTTGCCCATTTAGCCCATCCCCCCACTCACAACCCCTCCAGTGCCCTCAGTTTGTTCTCTATATATTTGTCTCTTATGTTTTGACATCTCCCTGCTTTTATATCAATTTTGCTTCCTTTCCATTATGTTCATCTGTTTTGTATCTTAAATTCCACATGCACGTGAAGTCATATATTTGTCTTTCTCTGACTAATTTCACTTAGCATAATACACTCTAGTTCCATCCATGTTGTTGTAAATGGCAAGATTTCATTCTTTTTGAGTGCCAAGTAATACTCCATTTTATATATATACCATATCTTCTTTATCCATTTATCTGTTGATGGACATTTTAGGCTCTTTTCATACTTTGGCTATTGCCAATAACACTGCTATAAACATTGGGGTGCATGTGACACTTAAAAACAGCACACCTGCATCCTTTGATAAATACTTAGTAATGCTATTGCTGGGTCGTAGGGTAGTTCTATTTTTAATTTTTTGAGGAGCCTTCATACTGTTTTCCAGAGTTACTGCACCAGTTTGCATTTCCACCAGCAGTGCAAAAGAGTTCCTCCTTCTCTGTATCCTCACCAATATCTGTCGTTGTCTGAGTTGTTAATTTTAGCCATTCTGACTGGTGTGAGATGGTATCTGATTGTGGTTTTGATTTGGTTCCCTGATGATGAGAGATGTTGAGCATGTTTTCATGTGTCGGTTGACCATCTGGATGGATTCTTTGGAGAACTGTCTATTTATGTCTTTTGCCCATTTCTCCACTGGATTATTTGTTTTTCGGGTGTTGAGTTTGGTAAGTTCTTTATAGATTTTGGATACTAACCCTTTATCTGATATGTCATTTGAAAATATCTTCTCTCAGTTCCGTCGGTTATCTTTTAGTTTTGCTGGTTGTTTCCTTTGCCGTGCAGAGAGGTTTTTATCTTGATGAAGCCCCCCCCCTTTTTTTAGTTCATTTTTGAATATTTTGAACATTTTTGATAATTTTGAAATAGTTTATTTTTGTTTTTGTTTCCCTTGCTTCCAGAGACATGTTTAGTAAGAAGTTGCTGCAGCTGAGGTCAAAGAGGATTTTGCCTGCTTTATCCTCTAGGATTTTGATGGCCTCCTGTCTTACATTTAGGTCTTTCATCCATTTTAAGTTTATTTTTTGGGTATGGTGTAAGAAAGTGGTTCAGGTTCATTCTTCTGCATGTTGCTGTCCAGTTTTCCCAACACAATTTGCTGAAGAGACTGTCTTTATTCCATTGGATATTCTTTCCTGCTTTGTCAAAGATTAGTGGGCCATAAGTTTGTGGGTCCATTTTTGTGTGCTCCATTTTGTTCCATTGATCTAAGTGGTCTGTTTTGTGCCAGTACTATACTGACTGGATGATTACAGGTTTGTAATACAACTTGAAGTCCGGAATTGTGATGCTTCCAGCTTTGGTTTTTTTTCTCAGGATTGCTTTGGCTATTTGGGGACTTTTCTGGTTCCATACAAATTTTAAGGTTATTTTTTCTAGTTCTGTGAAGAATGCTAGTGTTATTTTGATAAGGATTGTGCTAAATATGTAGATTGCTCTGGGTAGTATTGACATTTTAACAATATTTGTTCTTCCAATCTATGAGCATGGAACATTTTTCCATTTTTTGGTGACTTCATAAATTTCTGTCATAAGCTTTTTATAGTTTTCAGTGTATAGATTTTTTACCTCTTTGGTTAGGTTTATTCCTAGGTATTTTATGGGTTTTGGTGCAATTATAAATGAGATCAATTCCTTGATTTCTCTTTCAGGTGCCTCATTATTGGTGTATAGAAATGCAACCCATTTTTGTGCATTGATTTTATATCCTCTGACTTTGCTGAATTCATGAATCAGTTCTAGCAGTTTTTGGTGGAATCGTTTGGGTTTTCCATATAGAGTATTATATTGTCACAGAGTGAAAATTTGACTTCCTCCTTGCCAATTTGGATGCTTTTATTTCTTTGTTTTGTCTGATTGCTGAGGCTAGGACTACCAATACTACATTGAATAACAGTGGCAAGAGTGGACATTACTGTCATGTTCTTGACCTTAGGGGGAAAGCTCTCAGTTTTTTCTCATTGAGAATGATATTAGTGGTGGGTCTTTTATATATGGCTTGTATGATCTTGAAGTATGATCCTTCTATCATCCCTACTTTCTTGACATTTTAATCAAGAAAGGATACTATATTTTGTCAAATGCTTTCCCTGGATCTATTGAGAGGATCATGTGATTCTTGTCCTTTCAATTATTAATGTGGTGTATCACATTGATTGGTGGATATTGAACCAGCTCTGCATCCCAGGTATAAATCCCACTTGAAGTGGTGAATAATTCTTTAAATATATTGTTGGATCCAGCTGGCTAGTATCTTGTTGAGAAGTTTTGCATACATGTTCATCAGGGAAATTGAACTATAGTTCTCCTTTATGTTGGGGTCTTTGTCTGGTTTTGGAATCAGGATAATTCTGGCTTCATAAACTGAATTTGGAAGTTTTCCTTCCATTTTTATTTTTGGGAACAGCTTCAAGAGAATAGGTGCTAACTTTTCTTTAAGTGTTTGGTAGAATTCCCCATCTTGTGTTTTGGGAGATTTTTGATTACTAAATCAATTTCTTTACTGGTTATGGGTCTGCTCACACCCAGAAACTTCTGTTTCTTCCTGTTCCAGTTTTGGTAGTTTATATGTTTCTAGAATTTTGTCCATTTCTTCCAGAATGTCCAATTTATTGGCATACAATTTTTCATAATATTCTTATTATTGTTTGTATTTCTGCAGTGTTGTGATCTTGCCTCTTTCATTCTTTATTTTATTTATTTGAGTCCTTTCCTTTTTATTTTTTATCAAATTTGCTAGGGGTTTATCAATTTTGTTAATTCCTTCAAAGAATAGCTCCTGGTTTCATTGATCTGTTGTACTTTTTTTTTTTTTTTGATAACATTGATTTTCCTCTAATCTTTATCGTTTTCCATCTTCTACTGGTTTGGGGTTTTATTTGCTGTTCTTTTTCCAGATCTTTAAGATGTAAGGTTAGGTTGTGTATCTAAGACCTTTATTTCTTCTTTAGGAGGGCTTGGATTGCTATATACTTTCCTCTTAATGGCCACCTTTGCTGCATCCATAGGTTTTGGGCTATGGTGTTATCATTTGCATCAGCCTCCATGTACTTTTTAATTTCCTTTTTAACTTCCTGGGTAACCCATTCATTATTTAGTAGGATGTTCTATAATCCCCAAGTATTCATTGTATTTCCAAATTTTTTCTTGTGGTTGATTTCTAGTTTCATAGCATTGTGGTCTGAAAATATGCATGGTATGATCTCAGTCTTTTTGTACTTGTTGAGGGCTGATTTGTGTCCCAGCATGTGACATATTCTGGAGAATGTTCCCTGTGCACTCGAGAAGAATGTGTATTCTGCTGCTTTAGGATGAAATGCTCTGAATATATCTGTTAACTCCATTCAGTCCAGTGTGTCATTCAAAACCATTGTTTCCTTGTTGATTTTAAGCTTAGATGATCTGTTCATTGCTGTAAGTAGGGTGTTGAGTCTCCTACTATTAAGCCATGATTATCAATAAGTTTCTTTATGTTTGATTTCTTTATGATTAATTGATTTATATATTTGGGTGTTTCCACATGGAGAGCATAAATGTTTACAGTTGTTAGGTTTTCTTGGTGGATAGATCCTTTAATTATGATATAATGCCCTTCTTCATCTCTTGTTACAGTGTTTATTTTAAAATTTAGATTGTCTGCTCTAAGTATGGTTACTCCAGCTCTCTTTTGACTTCCAGTAACATGATAGTTGGTTCTCCATCCCCTCACTTTCAATCTGAAGGTGTCTTTAGGTCTAAAATGGGTCTACTGTAAATAGCATATGGATGGATCTTGTTTTCTTATCCATTCTGTTACCCTGTGTCTTTTGATTGGAGCATTTAGTCCATTGATATTTACAATGAGTACTGAAGGATATGAATTTATTGCCATTATGTTGCCTGTAGATTTAGAGTTTCTGGTGATGTTCTCTGGTCCTTTCTAGTCTTTGTTGCTTTTGGTCTTTTTTGATTTGTTTTCTCTTTTCTCTCCTCAGAAGATCCCTCTTAAAATTTCTTGCAGGGTTATTTAGTGGTCATGAACTCCTTTAGTATTTGTTTGTCTGAAACAAACAAAAGTCTGTGGGATTTTTTTTTTTATATCTTCTCTTCTATTTTGAATGACAGCCTTGCTGGATAAAGAATTCTCAGCTGCATATTTTTCTGATTCAGCACATTGAATATATCCTGCCACTCCTTTCTAGCCTGCCAAGTTTCTGTGGATAGGTCTGCTGCAAACTCGATCTGTCTTCCATTATAGCTTAAGGACTTTTTGTCCCTTGCTGCTTTCATAATTCTTTCCTTGCATGTGTATTTTGTGCATTTGACTATGATATGCCTTTTTGATGATTGGTTTTTGTTGAATCTAATGGGAGTTCTCTGTGCTTCTTGGATTTTGGTATCTGTGTCTTTCCCCAGGCTAGGAAAGTTTTCCACTATGATTTGCTCACAGAAACCTTCTACTTCTTTTTCTCTTTCTTCATCTTCTGGGACCCCTATGATTTGGATGTTATTCCTTTTTAATGAATCATTGAGTTCTCTAATTCTTATATTGTGGTCTTTTGCATTAGTTTCCCTCTTTTTTCCTGCTTCACTATTCTCCATAAGTTTGTCTTCTGTATCACTGATTCGCTGCTCTGTTTCATCCATCCATGCCTCTGTGGCATCCATTTGAGATTGCATCTAAGTTATAGCATTTTAAGTTTCATCCTGACTAGATTTTACTTCTTTTATTTCCACACAAAGGGATTCTATGCTCTTTTCAACTCTAAGTAGTATTCTTATTATTGTGGTTCTAAATTCTAGTTCAAACATCTTGCTTATATCTGTGCTTATTTAGTCCCAGGCTGTGATTTCTTTTGGAATGAATTTCTTCATTTTGTCATTTTGGAGGAGGAAAAGGAATTAATAAATTTAAAAATTACAATTAAAAAATTAAAAACAACACGAAAAATAAAATAAAGGAAGTTAGATCCTAGGTGTGTTTTGTTCTGATTGTTGAAAAAAGCTTGATAGAATAGAGGACAAAAGGGAAAGAAAATAAATGAAAAAGAAACCAAGAAAACGTTTAAAAATTACAAGAAATGTATAAACAAATGGAATAAAATGAAATGAAGAAAATAAAAATAAAATTTACAAATTTACAAAAAAGTAAAAATATAGTAACAAAATTTTAAAGAATTATAAAAATGGAAAATAAAAATAAACGTTTTCCCTTTTTGTATCCAACATTAAGAAAAGAAAAGAAAAGAAACAAAAAACACAAATAGATGGTCCAGCGAACAGAATGAAATTTGAATGCAATTACATCCAGTTTCCTCTAGAAGTCAAACTATGAAGCACTTTATAGTCCATACACTAAGCAGGTGGAGAGACTTATGCTGGTCCTCTAGGGCTTGGTTGGCACAGTTGGAAAGAGCTTGGTATAACAGCTCCATTTTCCACTAGGTGGCACTGCTTAGCTTACTGGGGTGGATAGACGACCTCATGTGCATGTATATGTACATTCAGGGTAAGGTGAAAATGGCTTCACCCAGCTTCCTAGTTTCTGGCCCAGTAACACTGTGCTCTCACCCACTGGCAATCACCCCTACTTTGTTTCTGGCTTCTGTCCACTCCCTGTTTCTACACCGTCCATGTTCAAGCAGTCAGCCTGCTAGCCTGCCAGGTGACACCTCCCTCCCAAATTTTATCTCAGATGAGGTGTGTTTCCAAACCCCTAACCCCTGAAGGCCCTGTGATTTGGATCCACTTCGACCCTCTGGGGGATGGTCTCTCCACACAATGGCCGAGTCTGGCTTGTCCCCAGGAATTTTCGTGTGAGCATGCTGTTGCAGAGGCTCAAGGATTATGGTAAATCACCATGCACAACTGGCACCAGGTTTCACTGCACCCTAGTGTCTTTGTTTTAATGCCAGCAAATGTGGCTGTTCCCTGGGGTCCAGTGGGGCCTTTGCTTATGGGCAGGCCAAAGAGCCTCTACCAAATGCTCTCCTAGCAGGGGAACCACTTCTTCCTGTGTGGCCCACAGACCCTTTGGACCTTGCTGCCTGCTCCTGGGGATTCACCCTTCCCACCAGAGCACCACTGGGTATTGAGCTTCAGAATTTCCAACTGCTCTCCCCTGTTTATGGAGTCCTAATGATATTGAAACCTTCTCCTTTCTCCTTTCTCCCTTGCTTGTTCAGTCAGTTGGGGGTGTTTACATTCTTTCTCTTCAAGCTACTTTCTGAGGAAATGCTTTTCCTATACTCTCCCCACCTTTCTCTGACCACTCTCCACAAAAATAGCTCTCTACCCTCCACAGCTTCTCTCTCCCTCAGTTTACCTGTCAGCTCTGTGTATCTACTGAGTTCTGTGGCTCAAATTTTGCACATTGTGTTAATCCTCAGATCAATTTTCTAGGTGTGCAAAATGGTTTGGTGCTGATCTAGTTGTATTTCAGGGAAGGGAGAAACAGAAAACCTCCATGCTGCTCTGCCATCTTGGCCCCTCCCAGCTTTGATTCCCTTTGAACGTGTGCTTGTAAAGCTCTAAATTATCCTTTAAGCATGCCTCTAGCTGTATCCTACACATTTTGATATTTGGTAACTTTATTATCCTCCAAATAAAATATTTTCTATTTTTCAGTATATTCTCTGAGTCATGGTTTACTTAAAACATATTTCTCAATTTCTAAATCAACAGGGATACTCTGGTAAAATTTTAATTGATTTCTAAATTAATTGCATCGTGACCCTAGACAATACTTTGCATGATTTTAATTCTTTAAAATTTGTAGAACCTTGTGGCCCATGAAATGGTAAACTTCTGAAATGTTACAAATGTGGTTAAAAACAGTGTGTATTAATCTGTTTTTAGATGTATTATTTTATCCATGTTAATTAAGTCAAATTGTTATTTATGTTATTCCACTGTATCTTAACTGATTTTTCTATCTACTTGCTTTTATTATAACAAGTTATAACCTTACACTATAACTGTGGGTTTGTCTATTATTTTTTATTGTTAATTGTTACTTTAAGGTTATGTTATTTGATACCTACAAATATAGAATTGTTATAAAATATCTTCTTGCCTGTAATTCTACTTTACCCGATATTATGGTTACAGAAATTTTATTTTATAAATTTTTTCATCTTTTTACTTTCAATATTTTTTTTGTTTTCATTTTAATTCCAGTTAGTTAACATACAGTATAGTATTAGTTTCGGGTGTACAGTATAGTGATTCAGCACTTGCATGTGACATCCAGGGCTCATCACAAGTGTACTCTTTAATCCCCATCTCATATTTAACCCATCCCCCCCACCCACCAGCTCTCTGAGAACCACCAGTTTGTTCTCTATATTTAAGAATCTGTTTTCTGCTTTCTGTATCTCTTATTCTTTTCCTTTGCTGGTTTGTATTGTCCATAGATTTTAGATGTCTCATAAAAAAAATATGGTCTAATGTAGTCTGATTATATTTGTCTTTATCTTTTAATTGGTATATTCAGTCTATTTATATTTAATGTAATTGCAATCAAATTGAATTTAAATTTAGCATTTTATTATGAGCTTTCTATTTATTCTGCATACTTTGTTCTTTTCTGCTTTTTTTCTCACCTTCACTTATGTTGATAATTTTTTATTATTCCATTTTCCTGCTATTTCCTCAAAAGATGTACACTCTTACTCTTCTTTCAGTAGTTATCTTAGGGATTGTAGCACATATGTTTGGCTTATGAAATCTAATATTAATTGGTTCTTTCAGACTCTACCCACATGAATGAAAGTTGGTCAAAGACATTAGAATAATTTAATTTCACTTACCTTCCTTTTAATTATATATATATATATACACACACACACATATATATATATGTATGTATATAATTATATATATATGTACATACATATGTGTGTAAATATATATAATAAACTCAGTGAACACTATTATGACTCTTGAATAACTAATAATTATTTTTATTTATGCACTTATTTAGCTATTGTAGCCACTCTTCAGAAATAGGATAATCCCTCATCCCAGATTTGCTTCAATTAAGACTGATGATGCCACACACATATAAAAAGGGTATAGAAGGTTTATTACTTTCCAGATGAAGCTGTCTCAGGGCAGATATCCCATGTTGATCTCAAAACCTTGGGAGAATAGGAAAAAGAGATTGGTTTAAGTTTTTTTTTTTTTTTTTAATAGTAGTTAGAGAGTCGTGCTGAGATGAGGGTTCCTATGCATGTGTAAGAGCCTGACTAGTTTTAATCTTTCACTGGCATTAAAGGAGGGAGTACCCAGGATTTCTTATTAGCATGCTCAGATGGGGAGCAGAAGGGGATGAAGGGAGGGGATGTAGCTTAAATCTTTTAATAGTCAATTATCAAAACATGGGGACACACTCTTTCCATTGCTCTTTATTACTTTCAATATTTCTGAGCTTCCATCTGACATCTCTTTAATTCTGTCATTTCAGTCTGAAGAACATCCTTTAATGTTTATTTTAGTGTGCTTCTGGGAAATTGCTTCATCTTGTTAATCTGAGAAGGCTTTTTTTTTTTCACCATCAGTTTTAGAAATGAGATTGACAGTTTGTTTTTTTTTTAACACTTGAAAGATACCATTTCATTGTTAGATGAGGTTTGTTGTTCTTCCTGAATAGTAAGCTATAGGTCTGGTTATTGTTCTTTTAAAGGTAATACCTTTCTCTGACTTTTAGTTTTAATTTTTTCCATTTTCAGATTTTAGCAGTTTTATCCTTTAATGCCTCCGTGTCAATTTATTTTTTAGTTGTTATACCTGGGATTTGTGGTGCTTCTTGAATCTATAGCTTAATGTCCTACTTTAGTTTTGGGTGGTGTTTCGCTATTATGACTTCAGAATTTTCTTCAATATAATTCTATCTCTCTTCTAATCCTGCTTCATACCCATTGTTTTTTCTCCTCTATATTTAGTACTCAGCTTAAATGTTAGGCTCTCTCATTGTGTCCTCTATGTCTCTTACTGTCTCTCCTGTATTTTCCGTCATGTAATTTCTATTAGCTTTACTGAGGATCTTCTAGGTAAGTAAATCTCTTTTTGGCTGAGTCAGATCTATTAGTCCCTTCCACCCATTGA
Organism: Proteles cristata cristata; assembly: GCA_017311185.1. Taxonomy (NCBI): domain Eukaryota; kingdom Metazoa; phylum Chordata; class Mammalia; order Carnivora; family Hyaenidae; genus Proteles; species Proteles cristata. The sequence continues at coordinate 1,155,858 of JAESUZ010005612.1, read as the reverse complement.
GTTTTTTATTTCAGTTTCTGTTTTCAGTTTTAGAGCTTCCATTAAGTATTTTTCCCCTGCCAAAACAATATATTTTTTATCTTCTTGAGCATGGTAAACAGATTTATTTTAAAACCTTTATCAGGGTTCCTGGTTAGCTTGGTCAGTTAAGTTTCCAACTGTTGATTTCAGCTCATGTCTGATCTCATGGTTTCTGAGTTTGAGTCCTGAATCAAGTTCTACACTGACAATGTGGAGCCTGCTTGGGATTCTCTCTTCCTCTCTCTCTACCCCTCCCCTACTTGTGATCTTTCTCTCTCAAAGGAATAAAAAAAAAAACAACTTTAAAGTCTTTTTCTAGTTATGCCTATCTCTGAACCCTCTATCAAATAATTTTTATTGTTATGGTTTCTGCTGGGCTTTTCTCATGTTATCTTGCTCCTTATGGGAATATTTTTCAAAATTATGTGCTAGAAATTACAGTTTTAAATTGTTTATAGAAATAATGTAGTGTCTAAGAGGTATTACTTTCTCTCTAAAGGCTTCTGAGGGCTTCTTAAGATGTCTGAGGGCACACGCATTTATAGATACCTGACTCTCTAATAATATGATACTACTTTAATTCTGTTTCAGGTATTAAGATAATTTAAGGCTGAACAAAAGAACTTATCTATTTCTTGTTTACTCTGTTCCTTAGGAAACATCCCTTTGTGGTCTCATCCCAAAGCAGGAATGTTCACTGTGTCTATTTATCATCTGTGGGCTCTGAACTAAAATCTCCTTCCTGTAACTCTATGAAGATTTCATAATTTCATTCAGTCTTTCAGTTGCTTATTCCAGAATAAGAAATTCTACTAGGGGAAAAGTGGTCCTGAATTCCTGACTCACTTTTGGTTACCTCTTGTCCTAGAATTCTAGACCAGTAGTTCTTCCTTATCTTGTTGGCTCTACCCTACCTTCAAGATAATTATTAAAAAATACTTTCCCTAATTTTCTGGTTGTCTTTTGTGAAATTATTGGACCAAACTACATACCAAGTTCTACCATTACCAGAAGTTGGAGCAAGTGGATTGCATATTTTAACAATTTTAGTCGTTAATAGTTTATGTTAATTCATACCAGAAAGGTCACTAGTATATGCAACCTATTATTTCATAAATACTATTGTTTAGGATGAATAAAGAAAATTTTAATCATTCATTTTAAAATAGAACATCTAGGAAACAATAGGTTACTGATAGTAAAAATTATTAAATTGGAATGAAATTAATTATGGAAAACTACTCTAGTAGAATTGTGAGAAAGATCCTAGAGAGATGTCTTGAGGCAATGATGCATGGGCAATGTTAACTTTTTAAAGAGGAATTAGTGTTCTCTAGTGAGTAATTAAGGACCGAATACTAATTTGGGAAGTGATTAAGAGCAGATCACTGACTACAAGTGGGCTTTGAATAATACCCTTACTTTATGCCTGAAGTTAATCAACATCTCACAGTTTTGCCTGCAGGAAGATCTTTGCCACATTTGTCTCCCCAAGTTCAGCAATAGATCCTCATGGAAGAGAACACCAAAACATATGAGGGGACATGATGATTTAAAGGATTCTCTTTGGAATTTCTTTTGCTCTCTTTTTCCTATATTTTATTAAAATTTTCTGTGTAGAATTTCAGATATTATTTTGGTGATTACAAGTTCTACGAAGTCTAAATTGTTGGAAAATTTCAGAAATCCTATTCATTTTAATATATCAGGTGTGTAAATAAGAGAAATGTCAGCTTCTCAAATTACTTCATTGCTATTGGTAATGATTCAATTAATTCAAGAGTTATGCAAACCAAAATTTTGCTCAGTCTTAAATCAAAGAAAGAGTTACAAACCTTCCTAGAATTATTAAACCTCTACTAAGTGTTTTTTTTTTCCAAGAAAGGCCCTGTGTCCCTAATTCATTTCTTACTGGGGAAAAAAGGGTTTCTGTAACATAGAGTTGAAAATTTTGTAGACATAGTGCTGCAAAATAAATACCTGTTTATTTTAGAGTGTGCTAATACTATATATATACACATATATATAGTATATATAGTTATACATAATTTTCATTATACATATAATACTATACTATAATACTATATAATAAAAAAATTAAGCATTGTTTCCTATCATTGGGCCTTCCTTTAGATTATTGGTGCTGTGGTTGGCCACACAATACCACCATGCAATCCTATTCTTATCATGAGTATATGAAATTTGCATATATGCAGCCAAATTTTAACTATGTCCAATGATTTTTCTCCAGGTGTATAGCTAGTGCTTTATTATGCTATACATACAGCACTAAAATCTTATGAATTTTACTTTTGACTACACAATTTTTCTTTTTTTTTTTTAAATTTATTTCTAGGAGAGAGAGAGAGAGAGAGCCTAAGCAGGGGAGGGTCAGAGAGAGAGGGAGACACAGACTCTGAAACAGGCTCCAGGCTCTGAGCTGGCAGTCAGCACAAAGCCTGACGCGGGGCCCGAACCCACGAACCGCGAGATCATGACCTAAGCGAAAGTCGGACGCTTAACCGACTAAGCCACCCAGGAGCCCCATGACTACACAATTTTTCTTAAAGCCAGGAAAACAATACTTTTCAGACACAAACCATCTGTTTATTTTGCTACTTTCACTAGGAATTTTGATGTTAGAAAATTTTGATGAAGAGACCTATTCTTTAATCTTAAACTAGAGAAATATATAGAGTTTACAGTTAACTTCTGTATTAAATTCAAGATTAAAAAGAAGAGTCAGTAAGAAAAGTACCAAAGAGATCCATATACCATTTGAAAAACAAGAATAAGAATTCTCTGCTCCTAAATTATATTCTTTGTTTTGATGCAACCAAATTGTTTTTCTAGGTTTATATTCTTATTCAATACCACCTTTGGGAATGGTTTGCATCAAAGTCTTGGCTCTCCCAGGGGCTTATGAATAATTTTAATATTTTAATTAAATCTATAGAAGAGGTATCATAGGAAATAACAAAACAGGAAAAAAAAAAAAAAAGACAAATGACCAGCAAAGCCAAAATTTGATTACTTGAATAAATTAATAAAATAGATATACCTCCATATAGATTTTCCAAGAAAAAACAAAATGGAAAGATAATAAATAAAATATTAGGATTGAGAATAGGGCATAACTATAAATGAAACAAAAGTAAAAGTAAGTAAGAGAATATCATAAACAACTTTATTCCAGTAAATTTGAAAACTGGAGATAGAGGGAAAAAAGAATATTTTATCAAAACTGATTCAAAACGACTAGAACCACTACATAATTCTATAACCATATAAAAATTAAATTGGCAATATGACTTTTTTGAAAGAAAAAAAGAGAAGAGAAAGACCTAGTTTGTTTGTCAAGTACCTTCTAATGAACTTGTAAGGAACAGACAACATAAATTTTACAGAAAGTTTTCAGAAGATAGAATCACAGGCGCCATTCCTTAACACACTTTGTGAATTTCATATAGATTTGCTAAAACAAAAACAACATCAAGTGTGAGGGGAAGAACAGTACAGAGAGGGTTAGTTGTAAACTAATCTTACTCAAATGTGCTAAGATCCTAAGCAAAATATTAGCAAACTGTTTCTAACTATCCTTAAAAAGATTTTTTTTAAAAGAAACATTACCAAGTTAAATATAGATCCAGAATGTAAGGTTAATATGATGTTAGAAAAATCCATGAATATAATTTGCATGTTTATCAAGTAAAGAAGATAAAAAAAAGAAAACTCTATTGCAAATATTATGATAAATGGTGAAATGTTAAAAAGCATCCCCTTAAACTTAGGGACAAGAGAATAACACTCACTGTCAACACTTCCATTAAAGTCCAGGCAGTTAAATAAGAGAACATTTTTTTGATAAAACAAAGGTATAAGGATTGAAAAATAAGCAAAAAGTTATTTTTTATTCATAAGTAATACTATTCTATAACTATTAATCTAAAATCTTTTTTTTTAATTAGTAAGAGAATTTGGCAAGATTACTGGGTATAAAATCAATATATACAAATCAATTGCATTTTTATACAATTAGATATTGTAATTTTAAAATATACTTTTGAATAAAGTATGTAAATATGATAGGACACAATAAAAATATACTTAGACAATTGATTTTCAAGTTGGAGAAAATAAAATTTAATTCACATATCGACCATACGTAGAAATCAATTCCAAGTGTATTAAAGACTTCATTATATTGTGATGAACACCAAGTGTTGTATGTAAGTCTTGAATCACTAAATTCTGCCCCTGAAACTAATATCACACTCTATGTTAACCAACTGGATACACACACACACACACACACACACACACACACACACACTGGAGCACTACATAGCATTGATGAGTGAACAACACTGTACACATTAACATGGATGAAATCTACAAATAAACTCTTGAATTCCAAAAAAAATTAAGTCACAAAAGAATATATAGTTTATTATTTTCTTTATATAAAGTTTAAAAACATGCAGACCAATGCAATATATTCAGGGGTTATGTTACATTGTATTATTTACTCAACATATTGACTGTTCTATATTTGTTGTGGGTTTTTATTTTATACAACACTGATGTTACTCAGTCATGTGACTTACTTTTGAAACTGAATGTGAGTAGAAGTGACTCCTGCCACTTCTGAGAATAAACTTTAAGAATCATCATATGGTTCCGCCATTACCCTCCTCCATCTGCCACAAGCATAGCATGTCCCAGATGAGGTCTGTTCTCTTCATCCTGGAAGAGTACACAGAATAAAGCTTCAGCCAACACATAGTCAAGGTGGAACTCTATAGCATGAGTAAAAAAATACTTCATTTCTGTAACATAAAGCTTGTTACCTTATAGTAGATGCTGCCATAACAAAACCCCTAATATATGTCCCTCTAAGTTTGTCACAGAATAGTGGGTAGCAGGATTAGAGGCTAGAAGGGTGGCAGGCAACTCATTATGCAGTGGCACAACATTTAATGAAACTATAGCCACAATAACATAAAATGCAGATAATATACTGTATGACTTTGTGACATTAAGCCAAGAGAGTGGGAAACAGAATATTACTAGCAACTCCTGCGTGCTATTGGCTTCATTTGACATGGTGGTACAGAAAAAAGAAATGAGCTCACCAAAGGATTGGCCAATTTGTAAGCAAATATGAAAAGAAATGAAACAAAGTCAGAAAGCTGGGGATTTAGGTGGTTGGAAAATGCAGCTTATTTTCATATCCAAAAATAAAGCTAAGAATACCTCTGAGTGACAAAAGCTGATTAAAACTTAGCTTTGGGGAGTTATAGACCAAATCAAAGATGTGAGGGGTGCTTTTTGTTGAAATGATTATGGCAATAGCTGGTAAATCTTTTCAGGTACACAAATGGCTTAAAAGAGTCCAAGCGTATATCTTCCCCCACAGAAGTCTGATAAGCCAAACAACAACAAATCCTCTGTGTAAGTCTACAAAAGAGAAGCATGTCTTGAAAAAAAAATTGCCAATGTAGCTGTTGGTATAAAAAGCTGATAAAGTTGTTGAGAGATTCATAACTGCCAAAATAGCCATCAGCCTAGATTAAAAGAAACTGTTCTAAGAGCAAGAAAATTGTCACCCCCAAAACAGCATATTCTCCAGTGCTCTTCTCAAACGTGCTCCAGTGAGGATAAGGGACAAGGAAAAACTGCCCAGAGGGTAGATTCAAGAGTTCTCTAGAAGCATGGGCTGGAGAGGTAGATACATAAAGAACAGAATGAGCCTAATCAAGAGGCATTTCTTTCCGTCCTGGTAGAGGGTCTTACTACAGTTACTCCGTGCTCAGAATTGCTATGTTCAGCAGACAGTTTTAGTTTTAGTTCATGGGTCTACAAATGAAGAGGAGCTGTCTCTGGATCTGATGTTAAGATGATCACAAACTCCTGGATCTATAGTCTGGTGCTGTGATGGGATGTATCATTTAATGTGTTCCTTGGGGGTGGGAAGAATGTATTATTACATGAAAGAGTGAGCTGAATATTTGTGACCAAGAGAGCAGATTGCAGTCAATTGTACTATTGTTTTTTAATTTTCACTATAATTTTCTGTAAGGGAGTTCTACATCCCTGTCCTTTGCCATGTATCTTGTAGTGTCCCTCCTGTGATACATCTTTCTTACTGATAACTGGTTTGGCCAGTAAAACATAATTGAATTGATATGTGCCATTTTCTAGTAGCTTTAAGTGTCATCACATGGTTTTTGCCTCTGTTCATTTTCCTTTATGATGCCACTGAGATAGGTGCTATTCCTTTAGCTTGAGTTGTGAAATGAAGAAGACATGGAACAGAGCCAAAGCTGACTCACAGGCACACAGCCAACCAGCACCAAATGAATACTTGAGTAAAAAATAAGTAAGTAAATAAATAAACCTGTCTTTGTGTAAGTTAGTACTGTAGCATAAGTTAGTAAAGCATTAATTCAGAAATATACATAAGTGAGAAAAAATGAAAAATGAGAGAATTTTAAACACAAAATTTGGGACAGTGGTTCCCTTTAGTGGGGAGGCAAGAGAATACAAGGAAAAGCACAAAGGTATTTATTTAGGTTGTGAGTTTATAAGTGTTTATTATATTATTCTTTTACTTTCCAAATATAGATTGTAGATAGATGGATGGATTGATAGGACATATTATATGGTTCATATATATGCATGAGCATATGGGCAAAAATATACACACATATATGCCTATGTATGTTTTATATGCAAATATACTTCTATATATATGTATAGTCTGTTATTTATATGAAACATTTCATAATTATAAGTTGGAGAAACTATATTAAACTATGAGATAATAAACTAACACCTGCTTTGACCTATGCTTCTTTCAAAAACATACTAGAATAATAGTAGAACTGTATAAATTTTTAAAATGGCAAAATAACAGAAAATTGAGGAAAATGGGAGACGAGAAACAGTTAATATTTTGACTTAGACCAGAGAAAGCTGAAGCTTCGACTCATAGCCTAAGAAGACCATCTCCAAATGGTTCATAACAAATTACTTCAGAAAAGCTCATAAACTATAGGCACAATACCCTTTGAAAATGGTATTCAGTTAATGCTGAAAACAGAAATTACCTTAAAATCCTGTAATTCACAGTTGGACCCCCAGTTCCACTCCACCATAAGCAGCTAATTTACTTCTCATTCTCTACCCTGCAGAAGACTGGAGGTTTAATTTTGAAGACACTGAACTTCAGGATATCAGACAAACCTGATCCAAAAGAGATCATATTAAAATACCAGGAGATCAAATAATAATTCGCAGTAAAAATGTTCCTCCAGTTCTTACATTTTCAATACCAGAATGACTCTAAAAGAATAAGCAATAATGCTGCAAGGAGAATCAAATGATCATTCTTCATTCTTCTGTTACAACCCCTAAAATGTGGATACGTGGGGAATCCTGAGTCATTCAGAAAACAATTTCTTGAGTTGCTATTATATGACAAGAATGCCCTAAGCAGAGGAGACACAGGAAATAAATTGTTCCTTGCTCTCTCAAGAGATGAGACTTTGAGGATATGAAGAGACATTAAACAAATACTTACACAAGAAATTAATGAATTGTAATTATTAAAAGGCTTCATTGGTGATCAACCATTCTGGTTAATATTTTAACACAAGGAAATACTTAACTGCTGTGATGTGGGCATCAACTAATCAAAATGGATCTAGTGGTAAAAGGTTACAGGACCTTGCAGCTAAGTGACATCACTGAATATAGTAAGTAATAGCCTCTCATGCAAATTTGGTTATTCCACTTTTATTATTATTATTATCACCAAAGTAAAAGGAAAACTCTTACAGAGCATAGGGTCATATGATATTATGGTCATACTATGATATTAAAATTAGTTGAACTGTAATACGTCAGGTGATATTTCATCCTATTTAAATACAGTTAACTCAGTTTTTTCCACACCTATAGGACAAGTGAGGACGAGTAGAAAGAATCCTTAGACCCTGGATTATTAGATGATTGAAGAACTCCACAATGCTCCTTGCATTTTTATATGTTATTTTATTTTAGGGGGTCGGGATCAGAGTCACTAGTCAGGAGAATGTTGAATTCAGCTTTTAGAGATGACAATATTAAGACCTGGAGCTAATACAGAAGTTAGGGTTTTTTTTCCCCCTTCCCTTCACTGTAGCATCTGGGGTCTTAAATTTGGATTATGGAAGTCAGAAAGGGTAGGAGTCTAAAGGTTTTAAAGAAATCACCTACAGAGTGGAGGTTAAAAAAGAGTCCTCTTGATGTGTTTTGAATTCTTCGAGAGTATCTAAGCAGCCTTTTTTCTTTCCTCACTCAGCTCTTTCTGCCTCCCTCACGCTCTTTCTCTCTCCTATCCCTCAATCCAGACTTCAAGGTGACCTCCTCCTCGTGGTGGGTAAATGATAGATGAGAGAGACCACCCGGCTGGGCCTACCACACTGCAAGTGCCACCCCGGGTCCAGTAGGGCTCAGAGAGCCCCCCCCCCCCATTTAGAACGCTTTGTATTTTTTGTTACACTGTTCTCCCAGCACTGGATAAAAAACATGGCTTGAACAATAGAGCTGTGTGAGATTTAAAATATCTGAATACATAATAATTTCACCCAGCTTTCAGAAAAAACTAAAAAGTAAATAACAAAAACCACTCCTCAGAATGTGTGAACCTAAATTTTCGGTCACTTTGGAAGCATTTTCTCTTTTTCTAGTTTTTCATTATCTAGGCCACTTGGCAATAAAACAGCATTTAATTATACATAAACGTGAGGACTCTGGTGAGAGAATATGGGTTGTGATCTAGTCAGAACTAGTTTGAGGCCAGAAATTGTTCATTCTCGATGCCTTCATTCTTATCTGCTTTCCCCCTATTTATTTTGTACTTTTTATTTTTCCCTGAAGTTTTTCTTTCTTGACTTTTTTTTGTTTTCTTTTGGTTTGTTTGTTTTTTTTTTTTTTTTTTTTTTTTTTTTGGTATATGGCTTCATTTTCTATTGCCTTTCATTATTTTCTCTTTTAAAAGTCCCACCTTTACTAAAGTAATAGCAGTTTCCTTGCAGGAAAAACAGAGAGAGAGAGAGAGAACTATTTTTTTCAGGAAATAATTATTCAAAATTGCAGGATTTTTTTTTTGAGTTTTTTTTTTCAGTGATGTAAATTGTAGTCACATTAATGAGATCACATTTTATAGTAAAAGGTACTTTCAGGAAAGGTATGACAAAAATATGTTCCATTTAAACTTGAAGCTTCTCCTGGAAATGCATTATGGACTTCATTGGAATAAAATTTATCCTGTGAATCTGTTGCTTCTTAACGGATTTTGAGAAAGTACCCTGTTCTTCCTGTCAGTGGCAGGCAGCATCTTTTTAAATTTTTTTTCCCAATAATATTGCAGTACTCCAGTACTCATTTAAAGATAGATGGATTTTTTTTCCCCTCATAAAGAAGAACATTGTGGGGGAAAAAACGCTGGATGTGATTTCAAAAAATGTCAAAATATGTCAAACGCAGATACCACTCAAGGGTTTCATTAACTGAAGCTTTGGTGATAAGTGTCATCTTGTCAAAGACCCACCCATCTCTTCCAATACATTACCAAATGTACTAATTTCCTTGCCGAGCTTGATGTTTATTGTATAGCTGAAATTGAAAATGGTCGGTAATGGAGTGAGCTTCAATCCAAGACCAATTCTGAATCTAAATTACTTGCTTCTTTCAATAGCATCGACAGAGGAGAGCTTTATGCACCTTGTACCTAATCAACCCTTACTGTGACCCTAAATTCAGCAGTCTTCAGAGATTAATAATAAAATCCTCAGTTCAAACAATTATTTGCCCTGAACAAGTTGCCCATTTCTTATGCTGGGAATGAAAGAATGTGACATTATTTTTTAAAAGCTCTGCATGTTGTGGCCCCACCATTTATTTTTGATCTCTGACCCCCCTGTTGCAGCCTGATTGCAAATCCCACATGCTTACTTGAATATTTGGGGGGGGGTGGTGAGGAGGGGAGACTTGTGAGGAGATTTCTTTGTTAGCACTTTAATATGCCTGTTCTCATTCCATATCCCCTTATAGTTCTGGTTTTCACAAAATAAATGAGATATATTTTATCAATATATATTTCTAAAGTTTTTAATACATAGCTCTATTGATCTTAGAAAGTATGACCTAATTCTGGCTTTGTGGAAAACTACTCTGAGTCTCTTGAAAATAAACTCTCTGGAAAAAATCAACTATATCTCTACTTTCTCAAAGAATAAGGTTCAGAGAGTGTCTTATAGAGCCTCAACCCCTAAATAATCTTTTAATCAATTATTTTTCTTACTCAGTTCTACTTGGCAAGGTAGTCGATAACCCTTGAGTGAGGTTAACTGGGCCATATCAAATTTTTTTTATTTATATTTACAATGAAAAATATTTCATTATATTCAGTGCCAGAGGTTTTTTGTTTGTTTGTTTGTTTGTTTGTTTGTTTGGCTTTTTTTTCCCTTTGTATCTTCAACTTCCTTATGTCCAATTAGTATTCATTAGTGTGGTTATGATGATAGAAAAGCTTAATCTTTGTTCTTCATAACATTAAGGGGTTGGGGGAAAGTCCTGAAACAAAACAGTAAAGGAAATATGTGGACACCCTAAATGGCTCCTTTGACTCATCATCGAGAGGCAGTCTTCTGTCCAGGAGCCTGCTGGCAGAGGGAAGACACCCTTAGTGCATGCTGCCCTAGAAATTCTGCCTGACATTTGACATTGTCAACATTTCCTCTGGCTGTCTGCTTTTGGAGGGAAACCCTCCCTAAGGACAGCCCTGCTTGACAGAATGAATGTCTCCAGAAGACTCTCCTGTCTTTTGAATGCATTTTTTATGCCCAACAGCAATAATGGCCATCTAAGTATTGATTATATAATATGTCTGCTGAGGTGGCAAGTACATTATTGTTGCAAGAGGCTGAGAGGTTGAGAAACTAGGTTATCTATAAACTCTCTCATCATTGAGCATTTCTTCTAGTGAGAGTCCATATACAAAGCTATCTTTGGATCTTACTTTACCTAATTTTGTGATTCCAATTGATGGATAATGCAAGGAGATGTTCAACATATTCCAAGTTCTTTGAAAACAGACTCATGTATACCATGGAATGGACATAAATTTGTTCATCACCACAAGGGGACAGTAGTCTTATGGAGGTCTGATGTATGAGGAAGGCTAAGAATTGCCCAGGGTGGTGCCCTATCAGGGCACCCAGATGCTAATTAGCAGCAGTGAATTGGTTAAGTAGACTTTGAAAGGCAGTCAGGACATAATCTAATACTTTTTCTTTCATCCAAAAAAATACAATAGATGGTATATAGTAAGTCTGCTGTGTATAGTAACAGCAATAAGGACACTGAGCTTTTATTATAAACTGAATTACATCCCCTGTGTGGGGACACTAGAGAGCCTATCGTATAGTAAGAATTCAGCTGAGATCACAAGCTTGCCTCACCTAAACCTTCTGTGATGTGATGAGAATGACTTTTGGTTACCGTACATCAAAGAGGGTCTAGCAGGCTAAACAGTGATTGATCCATTCTCCTCTTTCAAGTCCTCTCTTCAAAAATAGCTTTAAAGCAATCATCTAATAAGTGTCAGAATAGAAGATAGAAAATGTTAGTACAAGTGCTAGGCATATGTCTACACTAGCTAAATTTTCTGCAAGATGTTCAATGACTGAATAAGGTTTCTAGAGTAATTGCTATCATCTCGTAAGAGGCAAGAAGCACTAAATGGGCTGCCACTGATGGAAACAATGCTGAGATTTAAAGTGATTTAAGGCAAAATACTGTGATTTGCTCTACTAGCAGAGAATTCTGTTAAGAAAATTTGGGAATAATTTTATTTATATACAAAATCTGGTATAGGACTTGCATATGTACACAAAGGAAATAGTATTTTCATAATATTCTTTCACAGATGAATATTGTGAAAGCTGAGTTAAGAGGATGAAACATGTGACTGACCCAATGTGGTGATCATTAGAGCTATTCACGAATATTTTGATTCCCTTCTTCCTTGCTACCATGAAGTCAGATCTGGTCATATGATTTGCTTTGAATGAAATGTGAGATTAAGTGACTTATGTCACATCTGGATGGAACTCTAAGAGCTAGTGGAAGATTTGTTACATTCTTGTCTACTTGTCTTGATGACTGTGGAAGCTTGAGTCAAGATGAAGCCTCCTGGATTCCTCCTGATTCCTGAATCATTATTATGAGCTAATCTGCACTCAACATTGCATGATGAGCAAGAAATAAACCTGCATTATGTTAAGCCACTGAGATTTTGGACCTATTTGTTACCACACCATAACCCTGCCTATCCAGAACAGACACATCACAGTGACACTAAGTAACTTAATAGTTCTACTAGGTCTGAATAATGTAAAATGGCACATAGGTGTCATCATGGATCATTTATACAGACTTTCATATACATTTATACGTCATGCCATCATTTATACAGGCCAACATATATTTACTAAGTATATACTGTGTGCCAGACAGAGTATGTGGAAATAACAAATAATTGCTGAATGTGCTCTGGTGTGTTATCCTCTGTTACCTCTTTGCTAAATCCCTGAGGAGCAGATGAATAAGGCTCAAAGTGTTCACTGCTTTCATATAATTATGAAGATAATCTAAGATTAGTGATGTCTTGACATTTTTGTAATGATTGGAATTGTTTCAGAGGACAACGTATTGGAGGAAGAAAATGGGTTCACTTCAGAAAATCCTGAGATTTCTTATATTGGCCAAATGTCTGTGATTCTTAACCCATACAATTCAGCCATTCCCTAACAACATCAGGCACTTCCCAAGTTTGCACTCCTGTTCAGGCTATGTTATGCCTTGAACGCTCCTCTTTAGAATACCAGCTCAAATGTTTTTCCTTTCATGAAATTTTGTTTTCTCTGTCTCCCCACAGCATCAGGTACATACCTCTAGTCCTTGTTTCAGTCCACTTTACATTATGATTATTGTTTATGTGATATAACTTCCTCCTGTAAGACTCAATCTCCCCACCCATAAAGGCTGTACATTCATTGTGAGTAAAGTCTTTTGTTTTTTCCTGCTTTATGTATCTCCAATCTGACCCCCCTCCTTACAGCTTAATACATGTTGAATTGATTTGAGAGATTTGTTTGGGAGTGATCATGGATTTCTTAAAACAGATTGCAATTGCCCTGTTTTGGAATATTGAAAAAACAAAGAAATCCTTTCAGCTCAAAGAAGGGTGGTTGTAAAGCTGATACTTTTGGCTACTCTTAGGGGAATTAGTTCTCTTTTGGCCAAGGACCAAAGCCTGCCTCCTGTACACCCATCACACTTAGCTAATTTCCATTCTCCCCAGGGACCAAGACAGAAAGACAAAAGAGGAAGGAAGTAGGCATTTCAGAAGAAATGAAACCCACCCACAAAGAGCCAGTTGAAAGGAAGAAATGAGGAGGGTAGGAGGGAGTTGGTGTTAAAAAAAAAAAAAATGAATGCAGAATTTAAATTGCATTTCATTATCCATCTTCTCTGCATTATACCAGTAACTCTCTTGACTTGCTATCTCTCCCCAGGATAAGTCCTGGCTGCTCAAAGCTTGTTGCTACTGGAGCAGTGATCATAAACTCTCAGTGTTTGTGTCGAAGATGCCAAGCCACTATGTTCATTCCTTCTTTCTCCCCTTCCCATTTCCCCCTCCTCACTTGGACCCCAGCCAGGGGGTCTTGCTCTTCCCTGAAAGTTTAAACCATGAGTAATAAGTATGAGAAACAAGCATGTGGTTTTCCCCTCATGGTTTGTCAGCCACTTTAACTCTTCACCATTCAGTTTCTTGCCTGTCATTCTTCAGCAAGATTGAGAAAACCAATGGCTTTGGCTTCAAAGAGATGTAGGGTTGAATCCTAGTTCTCCCACAAACTTGCCTTAAATACCTCAGAATGTTACTCAACCATTTGTCTGTTTTCTAATCCTCTAAAATAGAGTTAAGTATGCCTGTGTAAAATGATTGTGTAAGAATATAAGATAGGGTTGTAAAGTCACATAGGTGGTGCTTGGTAAATCTTACTATTGTTATTATGAATATTTATTTTTCAACTATTTTTTTTCTTCTTCATGATGTTTCCAGTATGATGATCTTGGTTGTGTCCTAATGATCTCATGTCTAATATGCGGTTTCTTCTAAGTCATCTTTCTAAAAATAGATATCAGAGCATGGTACCTTCACAAGACCCATTCCATACCTCCAAAACTATTAAAATCTTTCCAGTCATTCTTTGCGGCATATATAAAACCTTTAACCCAGTTTATCTCACAAAGGCTGCAGCAATCTAACATCTGTATCTAGTCTCATTGCCCATTGTTTCCCTAATTTTAACTGTGAGAAATTGTTTCTCTAAGAAATTCCAAAGAGTCACACCTCTCAGGGTCCATGTAATAGACTTCCTATGTTGAGACTGGGTTTGACTTGTGACTTGCTTTGACCACTGGGAAGTCAACACATGTGACCAAAGCAGAAGCTTGATAAGTGTTTATACACTGGAGCTTCCCCTCTTGAAACTCAGCTGGTATCATGTGAAAAAGTACAGTGTGGCCCAGCTGTTTAAGTATGAGTGACTTCTTGGAGAGAGTTGCCTAGCTATTTAGGATATCCCAGCTGAGTCTAACCCCAGCCAGTGCAGATATGTGAGTGTACTCAGCCAAAGCTAGCAGAAAAACCATCCATCCAACATGTAAAACTATGAGAAATGTTAAAGCATTGTTTGAAGCCATGTTTCAGAGTAGTTATACAGCAATAGATAAGTAATACAGTGCCTGTTTTCTCCAAAATAATGAGCAACTATAGTTCTATGAAAACATCGTTTTTTGGTCACACATCACATTGGTTTGCAAATGCTATTTCTTGTGCTTATAATACCCTTCTCCCTCTTTGTATACCAGCATATGCAGTGAAGGCTGGCATATACTAAGTGTTCAATAAAGACTGAGTGAATACACTTAAAATGTCAAAATATGCCACAAAACCTTCAAAGGTGTACACTGTACCCCCATTGTTCTGATTAAAAACTTAGAGAGATAGAAATGCATCCATGCTGCTACTTTTATGAAAGAAAATAATAGTATACATGCAGCTACATACTCATATTCAAAGATAATACAGAAAATGGCTTGAAAAAAGATTTAGGTTTTAATAAAAATAAAACAAGTTCTTTTACTACATAGTTAACAACTTAAAAGTTATAATTTCCAGAGGTAGCAAAGGTATAGAGTAGTCCTCATACATTACTGATACTAGGGAAAATCAGGATGAAATTTGGGATATGAATTCTGCTACATATATTAGAGCCATAAAAACGTACTGGTTTTCTTTGATCCAATAATTCCATTTCTGGCAGTCTAACTTATGCAAGTACTCCAAAATATAGAAAAATAGGCATAAGAACATTGAGTATGGCATGATTTGTTTTGAAAAGTATAAATAAGTTAGATTCCTATCACCAGAAACCTGGCTCAATCAATTTGGGTGCATCCATTTAGTGAAATGTCATGGCCCCTTTAATAGCTATGGAGGCCATCATGGAAAATACAAAAGAAGAAATATTAAGAGGAAGAAAATAAGAATACATAACTGACAACAATATAAAAATATAAATATAAAAAGAATTACAAGGAATTATGGGTCATTTTCTTTCTCACCCAGATTTTATGTAAGTTTTTAGTATTATTTTGATAATTTAAATAGAATTTTTAGAAGACCAATTGAAATGCAATATATAATACTATATAAAGATATAGTATTATAAAAATAATTTGGTGCTAACTTGTAATATAACTCTATACCTGAATCTGACCCCTTGTAATAATTGCTGTTATGTTACAGAATTCAAGAATCATGGTGTTTCACCATCTGGTGTATGCCATCTCATTAATCAATATTTATGAATATACTTTGCAGGGGTTTTATGAATCATTGTACCTTATAGAATTTTTTTGTTTGTTTTTAAATTATTTTGTGAAAATCATTGGTATCATGCCTTTTATGAACATTATTAATACCTGCTGCCTTTTATATGCAGTGGTTTATATTGAGAAGGATTCCTCATGATGGTGATAAAGTTCTATGCCAGGATGGATTTACATATTCCATTTACAAAACTGCAGCCTGGAGAGAGATTTCATCCTAGTCCCAGACACATGCCCAAAGAAAATCACTGGAGCAAGACTCATAAGTTCCCAATGACTTCAGCTCTTCCTAAAGGTTGGAAGGCCTCCAAAATTTCTCTCTCAGCCACTACAACTTTCACAAGATCCAATCACACACTTCCAGATATATTTCTACTTGTATGATCTGCTTTCATCAAAACTCAGTACACCTAAAATGGCCCCTCAACTGATTATTCTTCTGACTTTCATGTTTCTCACATCAGTATCCACGTTCTAAGTCACTTAAACCCCCCAAACCAGAACATTGATGATATTTTTTCCTCCTTCATACAAATATGAGCTCAATAAGGCCAGTCTGTTTTGGTGATGCCAAAATTATTGCTTTTCCCTGCCTCCATGCTTATTTAGGTTTTACCACTATTTCAGAAGTCTTTGAATTAGTCTCTCTGCCTCTTCTCTTCTTCCCTGACAAATCCCACTGTTACATGAATATGTCTAGAGTGATCATGCAACTCTCTAGGACACTAAAAAATTTCAGTACATTCCTTATTACCACCTTGGGTTCAATCGGCTATGGCATTCAAAGCTGCTTGTAGTTTAGAGCCAATCTACTTTTCTAGCTTCATTCTCTCAAGGCTACCACATTATATGACTCTGAGGGCACCATTTACATTATAGAATACATCTGCTCACTATGCCTCTAATAGGTGTAACCATGCAACTCGGTATAAAGGATGATCCCTGGCATTGCACAACATGGGGCTCAGTAGCATGGCTCTGTTCCATTCTACGGAGACAACCCTCACTATGCATTCTGTTAAAGGGCCCTTTCAGCCTCTGCATGTTTGGATCCTCTCTGCCTAGCAAGCCTTGCCCTGTCATTAATATTCCTTCTCTTGGAAGCCTTGCCTGATTTCCTCAACCCTTTCTCTGTCTTCTGGGATCACCCTAACCATATTTGTTAAGTTCATGTACCAAGATAGGTGGGAATTGGACTGAAGTAATTTTTAATCTCTCCCCATCTCAGCACCATCTTTTTTTCCATAACCTTGAGCACTTTACTTCCATGAGCCTCATCTACCTATAAAATGGAGATAATATCACCCACCCATTCCTACAGAGCATCAGGAAGATTAAATGAGATCACAAATGTGACATAACACATTTGGCATGGTTCCTAGCACATTATGAATGGTCTACATATATTAGTTGAAGTGGTGGAGGTGGCAGCCACTGCTCAAGTAGTGGTCATGTTTTCTATTTATTCTCCTATCTGGGAAAGGGGGGCCTATGGAGACTGTGTCACTTACAAGCTGTGAAACCCAAAACAAGTTCTCCTTACCTTTTGGAGCCTTGTTTTCCTTTCCCAATAAGATGATCAAATGACACAGTGAGTAAGAAAATGCTTTGTAGACTAGGCAGGTTATATAAATGCAGGGTGGCAACATTGACTCAGCACCTGGATGGCAGAGTGTTCTTTTATCCCTTATTCCCCTCTGGGTCTTGCACCACCACGTGGATAAGCATGCTCAGTCTACTCCTATACAACCTACTGAAGATTTGAGCAGAACTTCATATATGAGTCCAAAGAGTTATGGAACATAGTCATTATTTGCTTTTACAGTCTGGAGAGATTTTAGAAGTTGTTTGCTTCAATGCCCCATCTCACCATATCTACCATCATGCCCAGGGTCATAAAGACATTTAGCAGCTGAACTCAGACCTGTATCCAATTTCTCAGGGTTTTTTTTCCCCATTATTCTTTGCTGACTCCCTATATTAAAGCTCTCATAAATGAAAAAAGTCAACTTTTAAGTGTTATTAATTTTTGCATTAACAAAAAACTTAGCAACCTAGTTAAGGGACTTGATGGAAATTTTTCTTAAAGACAGTAGAAGAACTACCAATAATAGTGCTGGAATTTAGCACCATTTTTCTATTAAGTATTTTCTTTCTTCTGCAAGGAAGAGCACTCACTGTAGGCTTGAGCCCATACCCTCTCTAGAAGAGGAACATGTGCTTAGTGACTGATGTAAGACAAGCACATGAGGCCGACACCTAGGACTGAAGTGGAGAGACGAGGTGGGGGTGGGCATCCTCAAGCTGGGAGAGGTTTTTTTTTTTTTCCACTTTTTTGTTTTAAGTTTTTTTAAAAATTATTTTTAAAGAGAGATCAGTGTGAGGGGCAGAGAGAGAAAGAGAGAATCCCAAGCAGGTTCCGCACTCCCTAAGCAGAGCCCGATGCAGGGCTTAATCTCATGAGCCATAAATCACCTGAGCCAAACTCAAGAGTCAGACATTTAACCAACTGAGCCATCCAGGTGCCCCTTTTTTCACTTCTTGAATGCCACTCCTGCTGTTACCACACTGGTTCTATCTCTATCCTCCTTTCCCTACACAACTCTGTTAGATCACTTGAATGTTCTATTGCCACTAACACCACACAGATGCTGGGGGTTCCTTGAGGTGAGGGAACCTGTCATTTACATTCTTTGAATCTTCCTTAACACCCAGTAATTTATTATAGAGGCTTTATGATAATGAATGGATGGATGGATGGTTGGCTAAAGAAGGGAATAAATAGTGATAGAAGACCAGAGGGAGTGAGGAAGAAAAGCATGCCAACTTATTTCTTTGCTACCAAGCTTTAAGTACATTTTGGAATGAATTTTCAGGGATACCTTGAGTTCATTTTGTTTTAGCAGCCCTTAATCCAAAGATTACCAACTTGTGCCTTTTGGGCTAAATTCAACCCAGGCATCTATTCTGTGCCTTTTCCATATTGGCCCTCCAATAGAAATAAAGAAATGCATATTGTAGTGAATTCTTTGCCAATATTTAAAACTGGGAATGTCATATTTTAAAAGAATCCAGGTTTTTCTAGAAAACTCAGCCACAGTGGTCTTATACTTCCATTCCCTTTGGACAGGGCAGACACTGTCCTATGTGCCAAACTAGTAGTCACTGACATAGATAATAGTCATTTGCCATTTATTATTCATGTTCAAACTTTTAAAAATTCTTACTCCTACTTCTTGCTTATATTACTTGCTTGGCCCCATTAGACTTTAGAGTTCACCACTCTGGCTTGCTTCACCTGGTATCTTCACCACAGTAAAGGAGAGAAAAAAATTGAAGAAGAGAAATTTTAAGAAAGTAATATAGTAACAGTACTCACTCAGCTTCTTCCATATATATGGACTGTACTATTTTACATATCCCAACAGTGTACTCTATAGATCAGCAACTGGTCTTAACACCATTTTATAGCTGAGGAAACTGTGGTTTAGATATTAGGTAAATTGTCCAAGGTTACAATTCACAAGTATTTATAACCCAGCTATTTCTGCCTCCAAAGCCTATTGTTGGAAACATCACACTGCCTTTGTACTCTTTCTTAACATATAAATGATGAAATCAGCACTATAATATACTTTCTTCATCTCTTAGAAAAAGCAAATAAATATTGATTAACTGCACTCAAGCAATTTTAAATTAGGCAGTCAATTTTGAAGTGCTCCAAATTGTGCCTATTTGTGTTCATGCGGTGGTGGGCTGGCATTAATAACATGCCTGGATAAATTCCCTCAGCATTTGGTAGTTTGAAACATCCAACATACAGGTGGGAAGATGTGTATAGCAAAGAAGTACCAGAAAATCTCTTTCTTTTCTTTTCAATTGAACTTATTGTGACACGTAGGGAATTCATTCTGAAAGATGGTGGGTTTCTTAAATGGTGGCTAATTCTGATGCATCTGCAAACACTTGACTCTTTGGGTACCCGAGCTCCTTCTGCAGTCGTGTGTGCAGAAGGGGACGTTATCGCGGAATTAGAGGCAACCCAGACTCACTGTCATATGCTCCTGCAGCAGGGGAAGCCTTCTTTGCACTCTCTTTTTAGTCAATAGCTCCTATGTCTTCATTAAATACATTGGTCTGGTTCAGTTTTTTTCCTAGTAACGTTTCATTTGTTTCTTTTAATAGTGCCCTGTGAAATTTTCGAGAAATTCTTATTTAAAACAAATGCTCACTCCTGCCCCCATCATTGTTATGCAGAATTATAATAACAGATATTATTGGCTGTTCCACACTGTGCAGAAGGCACACAAGACCTTGTCTAACTGTTTATATTAAGGGCTATGCAAGCAAAAACCCTAAGTTCATGTAGGAATCCTGCAGTGGGGTGGAAAGTTGCTTCATTCAAGGGATAACCAAGGCTATTAGAAGGATTGCTGCTTTGTTTTTATGTGAATGTCTTAGAAGAACATGTGCCCACAGCTAAAACAAACAAAAAAATTATTAAACCTGTTTGCTGCACATTTCATGATCATAAAACTTCTAGGGAGTCATAGCCTAAGCAGCAGGTTGGCCAAATGGGGACAATTGATCACTCAAATGTAACTGGAGACAGCAGTTCTAAACTGTTTTTCTCCTAGTAGGTAGAGTATGTTATTATGGTTAAAATAGGCATTTGGATTTTATCAGGAATTGCATTCCTGACAATATCCTAGAATACTTTGTATGTTAGGATTTCAGAATGCATACTAATGTCTTCGTAAGTGTTCAGTTCACTGTTTTATGCCGTTTTCATATGACCCCTGCCACACCCCTTTCTGTGGTGGCTTTCAAGTAATGTGATTTCTGGGGTGCTGAAATGCTTTCTCAAATCTCCACCTAAGAATATTTTCCCCACAATCCTTTCTTCTGGGCTGAGAACTCTCATCACTCATTACTGCAGTAGAGACCTCTGTCCCTGGGAAACGTGGCCTATTAAGATTTATTAGATCCATTGCTGTAAAAGTGATACATTCATTTCTCTGGACTTATCATAAACTTTCCTGTACCTAGGCAGGGGACATTGGGAATGTTCTAATACATTTTTGTTCCATATCTAGTTGCTTCTCAAAATATCAAAGAATATGGCTTGAATGTTACATCCGCCATTAAAATCATCCCTGACTGCCCCAGCCCAAAGCACTGTCTACCACCTTAACACCAGTGGTACATATTTATGCCTTCACTAATTAATCGTTAAGTGAAAAATAGGGTGTTAGAAAAGTATTGAAAATAGAGAAATAAACATGGGTGTTTGCCTTCAGGTCATTTCCCCCAGGGCAACATTTCTCAAAATAATAAATGACCCAGAAGATAACTGCAATGACTTAAGATGATGCATGGATTCTTCCTTAATTTCAATTATTATTTATTTAGTTTTACATTTTTTGTCTAATTACATTTACTGTCTAAATAATCCTGTTTTTTTAAAGCATGGAAGCAATACAAAAGTTTTTTAAAAATAAATATATTTTAAAAAGAAGCAAGTAGAGTTAATGGGAAGCATTTAAATTATAATATAGGCAATACTTAGATATAGGGAAAACAAAAAACAAAAACAAAAAAACCTCTGAGATTGATACTCAGCATTGATAGACATGAGGAGAATCATTAAGGGAATATGTAAAAGCTAGAATTTAGAAAGTTCTTTTAGGAAAAACAGACCTGAAAATAAACAATTGGTAAATGCAACTTGGTTAGGGCCATGATAGAGTTATGATAATACATCTTTAGGATCCCACCCAAACTATCAGCTGCCAGGGATGTAGCATCAGAGCCAAACTGGATTGTATACTGCATATCTGATCCCCCATATCTGACCATGTTTGAGTGTATATCTCATCTCCTTAGAAACTAAAGCCAGTGTCCTGAGAGGGAAGAATTACTTGTGCCTCATCATTCCTCCACACAGTAGTGCATGCATGTGAACTGATTGTTGTTCCTAAAGCTAGTATCTAAGGAAATGCATTGTTTTTCATGGATCTAGAAGATACGATAGAAATGGATATGCATTTTAGACTTGTCTTACCACCTCTCAGATTTATAATCTTAGTATCTCTCAGTTAGTAATCAAAATTCCCTCGTATTTTTTTTTTTACAGTGTCCTGATAAATGAGCTAAAGCTCTTGGAAGATACCTTACCAAAAAGATTCTCTTTCAAAGAATAACCAAGACCTAATAAATAGGACTCTGCATATTGGGGCGGGGGAATGGAACTAGTTATAAATCCTGGAAACTCAGAATTTACAAGATTCTACTCAAGATCTCTGTAAAACATCTGGTCTGAAGATCTGAGTAACTTCACAGCTTGATGCAGTCAGGGCACACACCTTTCTTTTCCAACTTCACCTTCTTTTCTGTCCCCTGGTGTCTCCATGTAAGGCAGATCCCCTAGGAAATAGCATAACTCTGAGAAGAACCCAGGTTTGGGTGTCAGACTTCCTGGATTGGCATTCACTTGTGAGCTGTATGACCTTGAGCACATTACTTAACCTCTCTATATTTCCTTATTGTTAAAATGAGATTCATAGCACCTTATCCTTACAGGGTTTATTATGAAGATTTGAGATGAGGAATGTGAAACACTTGGGATATATGATGAGATTCATTTTATGATTATTACTGTATAAAAAGTTTTTCTGGAAACTGTTATTATGAAAATAATAGGTGGGTTACCCTTAATATCCAAAGTTTAAGATGAACTTGGAAGTCAGAAAGAAAAAGAAATAGATAAAGCAGTTAAGGAGCTGTCAGATTCTCACATATCCGCTGAGATATTGCTAGAAATGCAGAATTTCAGCCCCCAACTCAGACCTAACTGACTCAGAATCTGCTTTTTAACATGATCTCCAGGTGAGGACAGGATAAACACTGTTAAGTGGCATTTCCTCTTCCTCTGGTTTTTAACCCTGGACAAGAGGAACTTGTCAGGCAGATGCAGACACAAACTTCATTTCTTGAAGCAGCTCAAAAATAATGAAAACAACAAAAAGAGTACCATGCACTGGTTTAAACACTTGGCATGCATTAATTTGTTTAATCCCTGCAGCAGCATACTATTATCATTCCCATTTTCCAATTGAGGAAATTGAGGCACAGAGAGGTAAGTCACTTAAGGAGAGCTATACAGCCAGCAAGTGCAGGTTCTGCCCGGGAGTTTTGGCTGTAGAGTCTTTGCTCTTAACTACCATGGATTGGAAAAGCTTCTTCTACCACTTCTCTAAATCATGGTTGAACTAAAATATGTGATCCAAGCACTGGTGCACCTGCTTCTTCCCTCCAGACAAATATTTTGCCCCCAAACTCCCCGAGGTCATCTAGAAGTGAGTCTAGGAGTAAAGGTTCACAACCTTAATCTCCCCCAACTGCCTCTGTCCGTGTTTAGAGCTGAATTTCTTCCTAGACTTAGTTGTAGCTTCCTGGGCTGACTTGATGTTAGGGTATTTCTCCCACTCCAGGCTGTTCAGATTCTATAGCAGAATTATCTGGCAGCGCTGATCACCTGTTCCCATTTCAAAACTTCAAAAGCTTCCCTATTTGATTATAATGCACCTGCTTCTACTTGAGATCCCAGTTTCCTCCTAGATCCTGCCTCAAGCCTGCCTTTCCAAAACTATTTTCAATCATCTGCCCCAAAACATGTGCACTCACAGAGTGCCTCAGCTGCACACTCACTTTCATGGGCCATGCTTTTATCTCTCTCTAGAATGCCATTTTTCCATATCCCGTCATCCTGAGCCATACTCAGGCTCCGCAAAAATACTACATTTTCAAGAGACTTCTAGGGGCGCCTGGGTGGCTCCGTCAGTTGAGCGTCCGACTTCAGCTCAGGTCATGACCACACGGTTCATGGATTCGAGCCCCACATTGGGCTCTGTGCTGACAGCTCAGAGCCTGGAGCCTGTCTTCAGATTCTGTATCTCCCTCTTTCTCTGACCCTCCCCTGCTCATGCTGTCTCTGTCTGTCTCTGAAAAATAAGAAAAAACATTAAAAAAATTTTTTAAATAAAATTAAGTTTAAAAAGAGACTTCTACTTGTGCAGAGCCAAGATTCATCTTTCTCTCCCCCTTTCCTGTCTAATTCTGTGACGCCCTTATAGAAATTTTTTGTATTAATATGGGATATGTGCCCTATACTAGGCTAATTAAATGTCCTATGAGTAAAAAGATTGACCATAGGTAATGAATTCTACTCAATCTACTGTCAAACTTGACTTCCTGAAGCATATTTATCCAGTTCTCTCTACAAAATATCTGGCATTTAAGCAATTACATGATAGTCCATTAGAGAAGGGGTGGTAGAAGTCCCCTTTACCCTGGAGCAGACTGCTCTGAGAAATCAGATTCATTCATTGATTTTTGACAGATGAAAACCAATGAATCTTGCATAAAGAACAGTAAATAGCTGCATTGCTATCCCATTCCACTCACCTGTTCTCCCTTTATACCTAAGTATATTTTACATACGTACATATATTTTTAGACATACATTTAAAAAAATAGTTTGAGCTCTAGCCATCGTCCAAAGGAGTTCATTTTCTAAAGATGTATACTCTTTGATATGACAGCTTACTTCTAGAAATCCCAAGACATTACTGTGAATACATGCAAAGATTATGTTACGAGGTTGTTCACTGCAGGGTGGTTTATGAGAGCAAATATTCAAAATAACTTAAATGTCCAAGTTGGTAGTGATTAAATAAATCATAGTGTGTCAAACTAGTGGCATTGTATAGGTAAAATGGTATTGAAAATGTTTGTGGAAATAAGTCACAATATATTTTTAATTGAACAAAACATGTATGAAAGAATAGAGAACCCAGAAATAGACCCACATAAACATGTCCTACTGACTTTTGGCAAATGTGCAAAAGCTATTCAATGAAGGAAAAATAGTCTTTTTAACAAATGATGCTGGGGCAACTGAATATCTACAGGCAAAAAATAAAATAGATAAATCTTGACATAAACCTCATACTTCATAGAAAAGTATTTCATAACGGATCTTGGATTTAAATGTAAAACTAGAAAATATGTAGAAGAAAACAAGGATTTTGGGACCTAGGGATAAGCAAAGAGTTCTTATATATGAAACTGTAAGAATGGTCCAAAAAAGTAAAAAAAAATGATAATGATAATGTGGGCTGTCAAAATTAAACACTTTAAAAAAAAATTGAACACTTTTGCACAAAAGACCCTACAAGGGAATGAAAAGACAACCTATAAGCTGGAAGAAAGTATTTGCAAACTACATATCTAACAAGGACTTGAATTTAGTCCTTGAAAATGAATTCTCAAAGCTCAGCAGGAAACAAAGAAGAAAGAAACAAAAATCCATTTGGAAAATGGGCAAAACACATGAATAAACATTTCATCAAAGAGGATATACAAATGGCAAATAAACACATGAAAAGATGTTCAACATCATTAGCCATTAAGGAAATGCAAATTAAAACCACGATAAGATATTACTTCGCATCTATCGGAATGGATAAGTAAAAACTAGTGATAATACCAAATACTGGTGAGGACTTGAAGAAAATGGAGCACTCATAAATTACTGGCTGGAATTTAAAATGGTACAGTCATTCTGAAAATTAGTTTGGAATTTCTAACAATAATAACTAAAACAAAACCTAAACATGCATTTACTTTACAAACCAGTACTCACATTTCTGGGCATTTACTGCAGAGAAATGAAAACTTATGTCCACACAAAAGCTTGTACATGATTGGTCATAGCAGTTTTATTTGTAATAGCAAAAAACCAGAAAGGGCCCAAATATCCTTCAGTGGATATATGATTAATTGTGGTATGTCCATACGGGAATACTACTCACCAATGTAAAGGGATAAACTATTGATGTATGTAACAATTTGGATGAATCTCATGGGAATTATGTTGAATAAGGAAAGCCAATCTCAAAAGGTTACACATGAATGATTCCATTTATATACATTTGCAAAAAGACAAAATTATACAGATGGAGAACAGATTAATGGTTGCCAGGGGTTAGTGATGGGTGGAAGAGGGAAAGGGAATGGGTGATACTGTAAAGGGGTAACACAGGGATCTGGGTGGTGACGGAGTAGTTCTGGATTGTGGTGTTGATTCTATGAGTCTACATGTGTTCTATAAACACATAGAACTACACACAGATACAAACTCATGCATGCAAATGAGTACAAGTGAAACTGGTGAAATCTGGATGAAGTCTGTGGATTGTACCAATATCAGTTTTCTGGCTTTGATACTATACCTCAATTATCTAAGATGTTACCATTGGGGAGAACTGAATGTAAGGTACACAGGTACCACTGTGTACCACTTTTGTAATGTCCTATGAATCTATACTTATTTTAAAATAAAAACCTAAAAGAAAAGAACTATTTTGCTACATGTGATAACTTGGATGGACCTCAAGGGCATTATACTAAATGAGAAATATTGCATCTCAAACAATTGCATACTATATAATTCCATTTATCCAATTGATGATAAAAATGTTACTGGAAGCTTACAAGAACTTAACCCTGAATTTCACCTAGGAGAAATGACTTAGAATTTGCTAATTCAGTGTTTGTGATGACTTTACAGAATATAACTACCATGAAAACAAGAATCAACTTTATAGAATTCTCATAATGGAAGAATTATAGAGATAGACAATACATTAGTAGTTGCCAAGGGATAGGGACAAGGAGAATGTGAAGGAAGGGTAGATAATAAAGGATTCTACAAAGGAATTTTCTATAATGGAATAGTTCTGTATATAAATTATACAAATCTGTACATGGGATCAACTTGCATGGATGTATGCATACAGAAGTATAGTTAGTCTTGTATAAGTGTCAGTTTTCTGCTTTTGATACTGTATTACATTTACATAAAATGTAACCATCGGGGAAGCTGGGTGAAGGATATGCTGGACTCTGTTTTTGCACCTTCTTGTAGTTTATAATTATTTCAAAATACTAAAAGTCTTCGTAAAGTTTTAATATAAATATAAAAAAATATATGTGTATTTAAATATACAACCACATATATATAATTTAAAATTGATAATTACAACTTGAAATTTCAAGTCCTAATTATAACTGCTAATTATTATAAAAGTTTAGGAGGAAATACCAAAATTATCTAGGAAGATATCATTGTGTGCTAGAGGAAAAGTATCTTTTAATTTAGATTTAGTCTTGACTACAATTAAATTTAACCAGGATTTAGATTTAAATTTTATTAAGTATAGAGATAATTTTTAATGTAACAAAAATTTAATGTATGTTAGTGTTTTTCTGTAAATTTGAGAATTAACCATATATATTTTATAGTTAACTTTCATAAAATGTTTAGTTAGTTTGAAATATTCAAATTTATTTATCACTTGAGTGTGTCCAATAGATTAGCTTATGTTTCTATCTTAAAATGTAATGGATTAAATGAATTAAATGAATTAAAATTCTAATTTGGATTTGAAAGTAAAAGAATTTTATAAGATTACAAATATTATTGAAATATTTAAGAAAAGATTCATCATATATAAAGGTTTAAAGCAATAAAATTACAAATGTTACTTAAATATTAGGGGAGGTTTGTTAAATAGTGGAAGTATTTAATTACATCTTCAACATAGAATACATAGTAAGTTTATAAATACATTATGAAACTTAAAGAAATTTCACTTAACTCATATACTTTTAAGTGTGATAAATATATATAAATAGAATAATAAGATTCTCTGTATGTTAACTAACTAGAATTTAAATAAAAACTTGAGAGGTGCTCAGGTGGTTCAGTCAGTTAAATATCCCTTGATTTTGGCCATGATCTCATGATCTCATGGTCTCTTGATTTGGTCATGGTCTCATGGTTGTGAGATTGAGTCCCAACTTGGGCTCTACACTGAGCACAGAACTTGCTTGGAACTCTCTCTCTCTCTCTGTTTCCCTCCTTCCCTCCTTCCCTCCCTCCCTCTCCCTTTACCCCTCCCCTCTTCTCTCTCTCTCTCTGAAAATAATAAATAAATAAATTTGAAATATAAAAAAAAACTTAAGAAAAACTGGGCTTATGAAAATGTGACTTTAATAAATGGAATATTAACATTGGTTTAAAGTAGTTCCAGAATATTCCCTTTTCCATATCCTGAAGAATACCCAAACCTCATGTTTATACTATAGGATATAGATACTCATTTCATTGATATGCAGGCATTATAAAAAAGAGAATTACAAACTCTTTTATTATGAGAAAATGATGGAAATGAAAAAAGGGAAACAAAATAACAAAATATAATTTATGATGTATAGCAGATTAGTAAAACCTTATTCATTTGAAATATTCTATATTTTATATTGATTTACAGATACATTCACTGAATTTCCTAAGAACTCAGAAAAATGTCAGCTCTAGTTATTCTCATTAAGAAGGTGTGCAATCCTAAAAAACAGCTTTGAAGATTCTTTGTCCCCTACCCTCCTCTTCAAATGAAAAAAGCATGAGTTTTGATGTCAGAACTGAGTTTAAATCCTTGCTCTGACTCTTATCAGCCATACCACCTTGAGCGAAAATCATTTAACTACTCAGAACCTCCGTTTCCTTTTCCGTAAAATGAAAATAATAACACTTGTACATATAAATGTATTTGTCAAAGCAGGCACTTTATGAAGGGATTCCCCCCCTTTCCCTCCAACTTTATGGATAATGTCAATCTTGTACCTGATCATGCTTCCTCCTTTGCTTGTGGACTGGGGCAGCAGCCTTGGTACTCTAATGAAATGCGTTGTGCATTTCTGTGTGTGCCTATCACCCTTGGTCTTATATTGTTCAAACTTTATTTTCCCTGTGCCTTACCTTTCTCCAGTAAGTGTTTTATCTCTCCCATTATATTTATGTTGGGAGCCACCTTAAATCCTTTGTGAAAGGTGTAAAGCTGAAAGCTTCTGAATATATATTGGCTGGTTCCTTTTCCTTTTACCATGACTAGACACCAAAAGACAGTCCCTCCCTCCCTCTCTCTGTGGTGGACAGGTCTTCTGGGGCTCATGAGAGCCCACCCTGCTCTAAGCAGGCTCATAGAGTTTCATTTAGACTAAGTCAAGTAAAGAAGTGGCAGTTGGAATCTTCTAATACGTTCAGCACTTGATTCTTCAAGTGACTATTAGCTGTTTTGTGTAAAGCTTACAGCAGATTCTTAATCCTGAACCAGCTTTCACCTGTCATCCAGCTGTTTTCTGCTTAGGGAACTAAAGTTGATGTTTGTAATAAGCAAAATAAAACTATTCCTTAAAAAATGTTATTTAGGTGAAGTGAATGGTTGTATGACACATTTCAGAGAAAAAGTAAGTGTCCCAGATTATAATTTGATTTTTTTGGTTCAATTTTTGCACTTAACTATAATACATTGTTACAGTTATTGATTAGATATTTCTTTTTCCCTGTTGAAAAGCACTGTCATTGTGCTTTCACACAATAGAGAAAACTCATATTCCCTAACCTTTAAGAGTGAAAAAAATATGCAAATAAGCATAAAAATATTTTCTGAGATTTTTGAATGGGATCAAGAGATGTGTGTACTATGTATATGTTTAAAATCCTTCCACCTGGTCAAAATGCTTTTGAAAGAGAAGGAATAGCTGATGCCTCTCGTTCAGACTGGAGAGTATTGTGATTACATTGAAAAGCATGGCCTCTCTTGAAGTTTAGTTTTTTACTTCCTTTATTTGAGTATAAAGCAAAAAGTAGGTTTCTCTGAGATGTTCTAATAGAGGCTTTTGAATGATCTGCAGAGGTAGTATTGAGGTGAATGGCGTCCATCAAGATTCTCCAGAAGTATGAAATAATTATCGAAAGGATTCCATTAGAGACAAAAGCTACCTAGACTAATAGAGACAAAAAAGGCTGACCCTTTTCAAGCTCTTAACTTTCTCTAATGGATGGCTGTAAGTTAAAATCAAGATTCAACTGGATCATTGATTCTTGAAAGAAAAATATTGAGTATAGTGGCACATAAGCAAAAGCTGGGAAAATGGTCAGATAGATTTATCTTTTAGTTAAAACTTGTAATAACAAGTATTTTTATTATTTTCCAGGATTTGTTTTTGTTTTTTGAGCTCACAGAAATAGAGGCTAAACAATGGGAGATATTTTCATGGAGTAAATATTAGTTTTAATAAAGAAATGAAGGCTGTCACTAATAAATGCAACATGATTGTCAACTCAATAAAAAGTAATCTACAGATTTTTTTAAAAAGATAGTTACCGTTAGACATTACCTATTAGGTGCAGAGTGATCTGTGGCTACAAATTGACACATGTGTCAAATTTTGCTAGTTACTCTGAGGGGATTATGGAAGTGCTTTTCCGACAGAAAGTCCTAGAGGTGTATCTTGCATCTCACACTTCAGTCGCCAACACATAACATATGCACACACTCATGTACCTAGCTAGGATAAAATGGATCCAGGACCTGAAATTATCTGAAATTTCCTATGTTGATTGAAAGCAGCAACTGATGCCTTGGCCTCTAGTTGTTCCAAAGCACTTTACTGCAGCTGGGTAGAAGTGTTCTGAGTATCAGGTTGGTAATTAAGTGGTCTGTTATGGAGGGAAAATTGCTAATAATAAATAAAGGTATTGCCATTGTCTGAGTGTAGGGTCAGCTGAAGTCATAGATGTCAGGGAGAGAAGACAAACAGGATGAGGTATTTTGGTTGTCATTTAAGTTAATACTAGGTTGCTCCTGATAAGCAAGATGGGTGAAGTGGCCAGTAATATGAACATGGAAGAAACTACTTTTAAATCTCAAGGAAAGCACTAGGATGAATAAAAAAAAAAAAAATTCTGTATCATTTACATGGCATGTTAGTATACTCAGTATCTTGGCTAAAAGCTGATCACTAATAAATTTTATCAGTACTCAAATTAATATTCTGAAGGAATATAGGAAAACTTAGAGTATAGTTAATGAATCTTCTTTCCTGAGAATCACATACTGTTGGTGTAATTTTATATTGAGCATAATAAAGAATTTCATCATAATGACTCAGCAGATTCTGGGCACATTTCTATCAAAGGTTTCTAATTTATCTCATTGAAAGCCACAAGTATTTTACAGAATCAAATAAAGTTAATTAATTAACCAATAAATAGTGATTAAATAAGTCAATATAGACACACAAAATATATATATAAGATGGAGTGAAATCATGTATAGTTGGACTTTTATTAATAAAATGTTTCATGAAATATAAAGAGATTTCTCTTAAATATAGTACAACCTACATGTTACTCTGAGTTCCAAAACTTCAGGGTAACTATTGCCTCACTATGTGTCTGTACTATAATATTTGCAGTTATACTTTCAAAATGAGATTTTCTATATACATTTTTTAAAATGCTTCCTTAACAATCCTATGAAGTATGTAGAACAAATATTATCATTAGCTTTGTTTTACAGATGAAAATACTGAGGCTCAGGAGATTCAAGTAAGCGATTTATCCAAAGTCACCCAACAGCACAGTGACAGAATCTGGAATCATGTCTGTCTTCTCATGTTTCCAAAAGGCGTGGGGTGTGGGTGTGAGTGTGGGCGAGGTGGGTAGTTATTGTAATTACTCTCCATAGTGAAAGATATTCATGCTGATGCCCTTTGTGATAGAGTGATTTACTAGGTGACAGAGTGGGGTAGGGGTGAGAAAAAGAAGAGAGAAAATTAAAGAAAAAAAATATAGGTCCACTATCTACAGTTCCTGTTTTGTGAATGACTGTTTGCTTGTAAGAATTTTTCATGTTTTGTGACTCACGTGTATGCCTTCTAGACTACATGCCACCTTTGTTCAAAAAAAAGATACTATGTCACAGAAAATGAAAATTGTCATCCTAGTTAGTGTCAGCTAAGCTATTTACAAAACAGCATCATCACAAGTATGGCCTTTGGGAGTCATTGATTGAAACTAAACTAGAATGGAGGATGCTAGCACTTAATAATATTAAAGAATTTCTATTAAAGCTGTTGAAATAATACTTACATTGGTACTGGAAAATGAGTTTGTAAGGTTTATTATTAATTTTTTTGGCCTAAAAGTCTCCCACTTTTGTGTTTGACTCGTGAATAGGAAATATCTTCCATACTATGCTAGATCTAGAAATGTGTGCATGGACCTTTAAGGTATGGAGAATACAATTATATCTTGATTTGATAAAGTAGTATTTTATAACATTCACAGGTTTAATGTGTCTTAATGGTATAGAGTAATTTGTAATTATCTCCTAGGAATGTCTTGAGATGTAAATAAATCAATGATTATGAAGCACTTTCTATAAATTTGACCCTTGCCATGAGAGAGTAACCCAAGCTAAGTGCCTCATAGCATATCTCTATTCTCAGACAAGAGTTCATAAATTGAGAATTTGTTAAAAAAATTTAGGATATGGATAAGAAGAATACTGAAATAGCTACTCAATTCCCTGCATTATAATGAGAATTATGGAGTCAGAATATTTAAATATTACATAATTCATTTGTTGACAGAATTGATCAAGTCCAAATGCTATTTTTGATTTTGCAGACACCACTGATAAATAATTTGGAAGAAAGAACACTAGAGTATGAATGTCTTAGAAATGCTGAAATATTTTCAATATATGTCAAAATATAAATCCCACTAATTATGCATTTATATTATATATTATACTCTGGGCAAAAAAAAGCTTGATTCTTCTCTCATATGTTTTTCAGGTTTTCAAGTAACTATCATATGATGAATGGATAGCCTAATTGGAGTGAGTGGGCCCAAAGTAATGAAAATATGCAGGGCAACAGATCTGCCAATAAGAACCTTTTTTAAAATGAAGGAGGCTTAGGTTTCCCAGCTGTATAAGGAAGAAGAAGGATAATGGTGCAGAGTATAAATTCTGATAGTCCAAATGTTATGTCAATCTTACCAGGTAGCAATATCTGTGTAATAAATTAAACCCAAGCTAACCTTATGGGTTAAGTCCAAGGAATAGTGTCATAATTATCTATCTATCTGTCTGTCTATCTGTCTGTCTATCTATGTATCTATCTATCTATCTATCTATCTATCTATCTATCTATCTATCTATCTATCTATCTATCCATCCACCTATCTATTCTACATAGTAAGAAAGGAGACAAAGCATTCCACCTTTAGGTGAAATTAACACTGTCAGAATATCTTCAGGACCAACTTTAAAATTGTTGACGTGTTACTAGGTTCCTTTGCCATTAAATACAGCTGTGTATACATTGAACACATAAAGAATGTTCAGTTGAGAAAGTCTTGGAGAAAATGTGCCTACTCCATCAACTGCTCTTGGGACATGGTTCAAAGGCAAGCAGAGGAAAGGAGGAAGGTTCATTTAAGTTTACATTAATAATAAAAAAATTTTTGGATTGGGTTTGCATCCCTTTTAAATGGAAAAAAATGTGGTTCCTTGGGACTTCTTTTTAGATTTTACATAAAAAGAAAGAAAAAATCTCTTAATATTATCAAAGATTTAACAGGTTCAGAGGTGTAAAGATAGAGCTCATTCTCAAGTTAATAGCTTTACGGGTAATATCTTTAGCTGAAAAAGTTTTAAATGCGATTTACATGGAACAAATCAGTTTTAGGTTTCAACATATATTTCAATCTGAAGCAGTTTGGAAAATCCAACTAAATATATCAGCAAAACACTTATTTGAGATAAGCACATGTATTTGCAAATGAGACTTTATATTAGAAGGTAGTACCAATTTTTACTTAGAATTTTATTTTCTTGTCATTAGGTCTTTGTTTTATTTAATATTTTCTCTTTCCCTTTGATTAAATAATTAATTTTACTTACATTCTATATGTTAGTAATCAATCTCTGTCTCCCTCCAAAATCTACCCTGTCTGTTAAAAGTCTGCATGGTTGAGTTTGCATAAACTCAATAGCCATTTAACTAAATGCATTTTTCATTTCTCAACTTTTGTTTTGAACAAATAAAAACAGCTTTTTATTTATTTTTCTTTTTGTAGGTCTTTTGAAAAATCAATCAAATAATATGAGATAGGAGGAAAGGGCCTTATTTGTAAATATTGCACTTAAGTCTCTTCATTCTGTGTCTACAAAGATACAGGTTACATAAATGTCAACATTGAAATAATTTAAAGTTTTATTTCAAAATGCTGATGTATGCTGATTGGGGCTGTCATTGTACTGATAAGAAAACGAATGAAGTATTCCCATGATAGATGAAAATCTTGAGCAATACCTTGGATTTCTGAATTTTCCAATTATACACATTAGCTTTAGTACATAAATTTTACTGACCAGGCTATTCCCAAAAAATGGATACTCTCCTACTTATTTTCCAATGAGATACCCAATGGAAGACTACATAAACACTGCATCTAGGAAGAATCAAACATAGGACGTCTATTTTGGCTGGTGCAAAAAAATAAAGCCAATAAACTAGAAAAAAAATGCTCCACATTTGCTTTCAAACTGTTAAGTCGTTTAGTGTTTTACCATTGTTTGAAACATTTAAACATTTTGTCATGTATTTAAATTACAGATGGGCCACTGAGTCATTTTCTTTATAGCTCATCACCTACTGTTTGTAAATTATCCATGATCCACGTGAGCCTGGGACAAACAGCCATATGTGTGTGAGATTTAGAGGAAGGAAGTTCTCATCTTTTGTTGCAGAACTATTGCTTCTGTCTTATTTCACTCGATTTAGAACTTAAAAACTGGCTTATTTTTTCCTGTGCATGATTTTCCTGCCTGTTTTATGCATCAACCAAGTAACAAGTAATATCTTACGATTGAATATCAGATCTGGGCATACTTTTCCATGAAAGATAAAATGATTATGTTTTTAAAGTCATTCTGATAAAATGATAGTCAGAAGAGTAAAAATAAATTTAGACTAATCACATTTTTAGAATGAAAATTTTCCAAGCCAGTAAGATAACAAGAGTACATTTGTTTACTGACAGATAGCACTAAGGAATATTATAGAATCACAATTTTAACATGAAAGATGACTTATTTCAACACCCCTATTGATAGGAGAAAAAGCCAAAAACTACTAGAGTTAGGTTGACTTGCCTTAAATTATACTACAGGTGACCAGGAGAGTTATTTATTTATTTATTTGACAGATATTGTTGAAGAACCTACTATATGTTGAATATGGTGGAAGATCCAAAGATCCAGACCATATCTGATAGTCATGAGAAATTTATAGAATAATAGAGTAGAAAGACACATAGAAATAACTAAACTAGAAAGAGAATATGATATCATAAGGGTAATACAAGTAAAAGAAATTACAGGATTTGAGAGAAAAAGTTTAGAACTCAAATACTCTTTTTTCCTGGTTTATCTCTAACCCCACTAGAGTATAAATTCCAGTAAGGCAGGGATCTTCCCCTGTGTCATAAAGTATGTGGCACATAATAAATGCTCAATGAATGAATAATTGAATATTCTTTCCATATTGTAATGTTGCCTTTTTAAAAAATATTTTATTTATTTTTGAGAGAGAGAGAGAGACAGCATGAGCAGGGGAGGGTCAGAGAGAGAGGGAGACACAGAATCCGATGCAGGCCCAAGGCCATGAACTAGCTGTCAACACAGAGCCTGATGTGCGGCTCGAACCCACGAACCATGAGATCATGACCTGAGCTGAAGTCGGACGCTTAACCGACTGAGCCATCCAGGTGCCCCGTAATGTTGCCTTTTAAAAGCAGCAAATATGTATACTCCTTCTAGAAAGCATTTATTCTTCTCTCAAGGACTAGAAGATCTACTCTTTCATTGTCCTATGTTTAATACCATTCTGGTGATATGCAAGAGTATAATATTCCTGTTTTGCCATGTTTAAGCAATAAAGTAAAATACTCTCATATGTATCTTTCATTTGCAAGTATGCAGCTTGCAAATACACATTTTAAAGTATAGAGTTAAAAACATGAACAGAGCCAACCTCAATTTTCCTAACCTATTCCTAACATATATAACACATATGTCTTGTAACTAGGAAGATGAGTTTAATGTATCATATATATATATATATATATATATATATATATATATATATATATAAAACACTTGGAAAAGGGAAATTTGGCCTCTTTTCATTGTGAAACCTTTGGCTTCTAGGATATAGACTACTATTTTAATCCTCAAATACACATGCTCATAATTAAAGAACTTGGGAAGATTTCTAATAAGAAAAATGGACATTGTTATATGACCATGCATGAAATCCTAATGCTCTTAATTATTCTCTGTGTGATTTAAAGGGGGGGAAAAGAGAGAAATGAAATGTCATCTCTAGGGCATGTATTTCAGGGCAAAAGGACTGGAATGACTTAAAAAGTGTGACAACCTGTTTGGGTCTCCATAAGCAAAAGAAAATGAAGAACAAAAAGGAAAGTCCCAGGCATAGGGCCTTGTTCTAGCCAGAATTATTCAGATAGTTTTCTTTGATTTCTTCTTTACTGTTGGATAAACATAACATGCTTTTCAAATTTGTTTAGAATATTTTATGAAAGCCATTCTCTTTACATATTATATTCATATTGAATAATGTGAAGAGTATTTTTGCAAGAAAAATATGTCAAATAGGGCAGTACTGAAAGTTAGCATTTTTGAGAGCTTCACGTAGTATATTATTTACATAAAAATTAAAAGGACTGTGTATAGATAGTTCTTTTTATTTTTTTGAATATTCAATTATAAGGATATGTTAAAGACTGGGTCCATTAGTTAGATTTCATCTCTGAATTCTAAAACATGGAATAACCTATAGTATATCATAATCAAAATTGGAATTCTGAGCATATCTAATACATGGATCATTTGCTAGAAAATAAATTTTCTTGCCTTTACCCCGAAAAGGGTGAGGGCATTAATTTAAATTTAAACTGAAATAACAAATTTGGCTGAAAATAAATGAAAAGGATATATTAAAATTGAGGACATAATAGAGATGGTATAATGTTTTATTTTGAGAAATGCACATTTTAAAGTTATTCAGAAATGCTATACTGTGAAAAGTACTCCAGCACTTCTTGGCATTTTTACTGTTTAACTTAACAGTAAAATTTTAAAATATATAATTATATGTGGCCATCAGAGTAGTCCTGTGTCACGAAATATACAAGGAATTTGAGTCATTATGTACTTTGAAATATCCTAATGATAATTACAAGAGTTTTTGAAATCATACCAGATTTAGTTAATTATAAATTATTATTACAACACAGAAAGAAGTTATAAGTCTCCTACTGCTGGCAAAAACGGTTTAAAAAAAAAAAAAGCAACGGCAACCAATATAATGCCAAAGTAAGTATTCTTAGTAGTGGAGTTAAATATTTTAAATCATACTGGTTTGCGACTCAGTATTCAGCCTGTGGTCCAGGGATTGTACAAAAGTAAAAATTGCATGACAGAGATATAAAATTTCTAATCTAATACCATAGAAATAACTGTTTGACGTCTTATAATTTCGTAAAGAGCAGGACACAAAATACATCTGGTTAGAAAACAAAAGTCTAATAAATGTACCTTTGCACGGCTGACTTTGAAGTCCTTCCTTATAAATGGGCAATGCATTTTGCATTTTTTGGTCATTTTCCCCAAGTGCCTTTCAGTTGTAACACTCTGAGTTCAGTTTCCTAAGAAAGAAGCCCCTCTTTCTCATTCGTCACATCTAAGAGGTTAGAGAGTATGTTTAAACAGATATATTTTCTTTTCGTCTAACCTTGTCTGGAAGATATAGGAAAACTAATTTGCCTTATTTACATATGGCACAATCTATCCAGTATTCAAGGGTTTGTCAGAAACAGGAACCTTGTGCATTTCCATGGTAACCGATGGCATGCTGACAGTATCTGGCTTGTTGCAGCTTCGTCTAGGCAGGCCGGCAATTAATCAGCCATCTACATGCACAAAATTCTTTGTGAGTGAATGGCAGCGCGCCTCTGTAGTGCTGTCTGTGCCTTTACAATTTTGTATTCCTGCCGGGCAAAGTACTTTTTTGTCTCTTCTATTCATTCTCCTTAGCTCCCCAAAATGTGCTAGAAAAGAGTATGAGGGGGTGGGGAGAAGGGAAACACATCTACCTGTAATTTCAAAATGACATTATTTCCCTCAAGCATCAAATATTGCCAGGGTGTGTTTCTTCCTTTTATTCCATGCCTCATACCGTGTTTGCCTTTTTTTTTTTTTTTCTGAATTTTCTTGGGTTTGTGCTAGATAGTCCCTTAATCTGTGTCTCAAGGTCCTTTATTGTGGTAGAAGTAGGGCATACCTACTAAAGCAAGTCTGTGCATAAATCATGGCGGGGCCTGTGTCATGCAGTGTGGAGGAGCCTTGAAGTCCTTTCACCTTCTTTATCTGGTTCCGGTTTCTCAGCTACATAGAATGGGATATTATTCCCATTTTGCAGACTGAGAAGCAGAGCAGCTAAATGATTCAACTCTCCCATGGGGTAGAATATATTAGTGGTCTTGCCACTGGCACACAGAGACACAGAGACACTGGCAGTTTCCCTTTATGTACAGGGATGTGTTAAGGCACAGGGATCACTCGTTTCATTTAGGATCCTGGAGCTTCTTCCTCAAAAAATAGTACCATTTAATTTCTTCACTTGGCACCTTGTATTGTCTAGGATCTGGACAAGAACGTGAGGAAGTCAACAGTTTGGGCCTTGCCTTGGGTGGTTCTAAGAAAACCGTATTTGGATTTTTGCCTTCGACTCTAACTGCGTCACATCTGAAGAAGCCACTTAGCGTCTTTCTCTATAAAGAGGGAATGGATTCAATATCCTAAAGGGTACCCCCCCCCCCGAATTGAAACTCTGATTCTTCAGTTTCTAAAACTTTGTTTTAGATAGTTGTAGGTAAAAATTAAGATCCATAATGCATTTAGTCTTTTGTCCTTGAAAGATGACAGAATGATTTGCACTGAATTGAATTGAATAAATTTCTTTTTAAAGGAAAAAGAAAGATTTGACATCTGGGTGGTTGACAAATCTCAGAAGGTCAAAGCTCACTGAAATCAGATTTGGACATTAGCATTTCCACAAAATCCACAGAGCAAAAATTTGGTTACTTTCAAATTTAAGTTCAAGCAATGTAGCTAAGGAAAATGTTCAGTATATTGGGGCCCAAAGATCTTAAATTTTTGAAGAGTTTCATGTATTGAAAGGGAAGTTTTTGTTGGGAGATTTTTGAAGGAAAAAACAGTGAAGATGTTTATTAATAGAGCAGAAGGAATAAAGGTGAAAAGATACAATTTTTAATAGTTTCTATAAATCTAAGGTCATTTATTAATTAAGGAATATACATTTAATTGTATAAAAACATCTTATATATATAACTATCTTTATAATGAGTTTATTCTGATTAAAAATATTCAAGGAAGAAACATTTATTATGTAATTTGCCTTCAGAATGAAAATAATTCTTTTATAAAAATGTAACTTCAGTTTGAAATGAATCCCATTTCAATAATATAAAAATAGGGATGCTTCTTTCATGCAAATATTTTACCACTCTCTTTTCAATTCTG
The DNA here is from genome assembly GCA_017311185.1 of Proteles cristata cristata. Lineage (NCBI taxonomy): Eukaryota > Metazoa > Chordata > Mammalia > Carnivora > Hyaenidae > Proteles > Proteles cristata. The sequence goes on along the minus strand of JAESUZ010005612.1, from coordinate 1,116,211 downwards.
TTTCATTTGTTCTATGAATGACAAAATCTCTAGTACCCAACTATTTTCTTCAATTTTTTTCTTTCTGTTTAAGAAAAAGTTGACGTATGAGCACAAAGCTTCTGTTTTCTCTTACACAGTGATTGTCCATCCTTTTCGTAAGTGCTGCAAACACAAGGGCCTCATTAGTTCTTCCAGATTCAGTTCTCTTGCGTGCGTATATGCCAACTCCAAGTAACACACTAAATAACATCCCCTGATGCTTTAGCCCATTTTAAAACATCCTCCTTCCTAGAGAGTTCAACTAATTGGCCAATGATATTCCAGAATAGAATGTTATTATTTTTACAGTTAAGTCTTTTCTCCCCCATTTTTTTCAAATATCTGATGTTTAGAAAAATGAGCCAAAAACCTCTACATGGATAATGTTACTATGAGCACTTGAGTGCTCTCTCTCAAAGATCTTCTCACTCTTTCATATTATCTTTTATTAAGAAGGGATTCTGTACATCATTTACTTAGTCATTAATCAAGTATTTGTTGAACTCTATCAAATTTGGAGTCCCCAAATGTATGTTTGGATCTTTGGAAATCCACCACCACCTCCCAATAATAAAAAATGTGGGAAATCTCTAGGGTGTAAATTATTTTCATCAGTAACTAATTTGGGTATAACAAATTTGAACACATATAGTAATGGATTCATTTCAGATTTAACTATATATCTACCTTTTTTAGGGTACAAATGAAAATAAATGAAGATAAGAGGACTTCTTACATAGTTTTGTTAGGATTAAATAAAGTGTGTAAGGTATCGTACACATTTTACACACTCAAAAATAATAGAAATGTGAGATTTCTAAAAAAAAGTCAAATTCATAAAGACAGAAAATAGAATGGTGGTTACTATGGGTGGGGGAGAGAGGAGAATGAGGAATGACTGCCCAATGACCACAAGGTCTCCCTTGGGGCTCATGAAAGTATTTTGCAACTAGATAGAGATGATGGTTGCTTAACATTATGGTTGCATAACCAAAAACCATTATACAGTACACTTTAAATGGGGGAATTTATGGTATTTGAATTCTATCTCAACTAAGTTTTTTTAAGTCATTAAAACTTAGAAAATTTCACACAAAATTCCAAGTTGATTCCTTTTGAAAAAGACCTTTGATATGACACCACTGGGCATATGGTCCCTCATGGGGTCCCTCATTGTTTAATGGGTATAGGGTTTTAGTTTTGCAAAGATGAAAAAGTTCTGGAAATTGTTTCACAACATTGTGAATATTCTGGAAATTGTTTCACAACATATTTAACACAACTGAACTGGACACTTAAAGTGGTTACAATGGTGGAGAGCCTGGGTGGCTCAGTTGGTTAAGCATCTGACTTTGGCTCAGGTCATGATCTCATGGTATTTGAGTTCAAGCCCCGCATTGGGCTTTGTGCTGACAGCTCAGAGCCTGAAGCCTAATTTAGATTCTGTGCCTGTCCTTGCTCAAGCTGTGTGTGTGTGTGTGTGTGTGTGTGTGTGTGTGTGTGTGTGAAAAATAAGTAAACATTTTTAAAAAAATAAAATAAAAAAATTTCAAAAGTTACAATGGCAAATTTTATGTATTTTTAGCTCACTAAAAACATATATAGTAGAAGTAGTTTTCTAAAAAATGGTTAAGAGTAGTTGATAATGGGGGCGCCTGGGTGGCTTAGTCGTTTAAGCGTCCGACTTTCGCTTAGGTCATGATCTCGCGGTTTGGGTTCAAGCCCCGCGTTGGGCTCTGTGCTGACTGCCAGCTCAGAGCCTGGAGCCTGTTTCACAGTCTGTGTCTCCCTCTCTCTCTGACCCTCCCCTGCTCACGCTGTCTCTCTCTCTCTCTCTCTCTCCTAGAAATAAATAAAAAACATTAAAAAAAAAGAGTAGTTGATAATGTTATTATTATTTTATTATCACTGTTACTGTTCTATTAGCTTGGCAATCTTTAACTTATTGCCAAGGTTAAATAGAGGCAGAAAGCTTTGGATTAGTAAAACTTAATATGATATATATTAGATCAAAACCATACGCAATCACAATATTCAACCACTTTTGACCTATAAAAATGTCATTTCATGTGATTCAAACTATTAGCCCATGAAAATATCAAAATGCAACTAGAGAATGACTTACTTATTTGCTATTGCATATATACTCTTTCAATGCAATACAGAAAGTATACTTTTTTTTTAGCTTCATGTCAAATCTCTACTTTAAGAGCCAATACAAATAATTCTGCTGCATTTGATTTCTGGCTCCTCCACTTACTGGCTATACAGTCTTCAGCCTCAGTTTCCTTATCTGTGAAATGAAGAAGCTAAATAGACTAAGGTCAATATTACCTAAAATAAATTATGAAAAACACTAAGCCCAGTGCTCATAGTACTTAACAGATGTACATCCTGTTTCCTGGATACCAATATATGACAGTGTGGCATAGTTAATGGGTCTCTGAACTTGAGTTAGATGTGAAGCTGCCAATTTTAGGCAGACTGCTTCTCCTCACTGAACCTTAGTCCCCTCATTTGAGAAGAGCTACCTCAAAGGATTATGAGGATAAAAGCAACTCAGCTCTGAAAACATATTAGGAGTTTAACAAATTACCACATAATCATGGCTTTGCTATTTTCATAACCCTTTATTACCCTCTGTTGTTGCTCTAGGGAAGAGAAATGTGGAAAGAAGAGAATGTTCTTAGGAACTAAAAATACCCTCATCTCCTTCAGAATGTTTCTTCAGAATGTTTCTCTTTTTTATTCCTTTTTCTCTACCTGTTTCGCTGACTCTAAGGTCATGTGATTCTATATATATGTAAAGGAGAACTCACCTCACCTTCCACCTCAAGCCTTGTCATGCTCCTAAAGTCCAAGCAGAGGGTGATTAGAAGAAACACTAAAGTGGGGTCCAGTGACCTGGGTATTGGTTCAAGCCTCAGTAGCCACTAACTTGTAACCTTGGTCAGTCATTGAACCTCTGAAGAGTTTGGAGATCAGTTTCTTAAACTCCAGTTTTCACCAGTCTATGATGAAATAAGGAAAATAAAAACAATATTCCATGTACTATAACATTTTACTCTATGTTTATATTTGAATCTATATCTATTACCTGTCCTTGCTTAGGAGAGATTGTCCTTAATACTGAGATAATGTTGTTCTCTCTTTTTTGTTTCCAAACGTCTACTCACTTATGGAATCAAAGAACAATAGATGGTAGGTTTTATTTAAAAGCCTCATTTGGCAAAAGAAGAAGATGGCAACCCTCTGTCTTTCTCCGTAAAAATTGTAAAAGCCAAAAGTTTGTACCTTCTGGATTACTTAGCTCTAAGGATTTTTCTTAATCTGACATTCAGTTATTCTAATTAGAATTCACTGAAACTGGATCTTTAAGTGCTTCCTTAGCTTATGGATTAAAGAGCTCAGCCTCTCATTGTCTCGATGAAATCTGCAGTTTAGGTTTTGCCCCAAACATCTTTGCTTCACTAATACAAAAACATGGAGCTCTTTTATTCTTGTGTCTTTATTTTTTAGAGTTGTGGGTTCAAAACACAATTAAGAGAGAGGTGTGGAGATTTTCCATGTACTCTCCGCCCCCACCCCACACATATATGACCTCCATTATCAACATCACTCACCAGAAGGCACTTTTTTTTTTTTTTTTTACCACAGGTGAACCTACAATGACATGTTATAATCACCCAAAGTCCATAGTTTACCTTAGGGTTCGCTCTTGGTATTATACATTCTATGAGTTTGGACAAATATATAATGATATATATCCATTGTAATAATATCATACAGAGTATTTTCTTATATTTTGTTTCAAGTTTTCATTTAACAGAGTATTTTCATTGCACTAAAAATCCTTTGTGTTCTGCCCATGTATGTCCTCATTCTCCACCTCTGGAAAGCACTGATCAATTTACTGTCTCTGTAGTTTTGCCTTTTCAAGAATGTCCTACGGTTGGAATCATACAGCATGGAGCCTTTTCAGATTGCCTTCTTTCACTTAGTAATATGCATTTAAGTTTCCTCCATGTCTTTTCATGGCCTGATAACTCATTTCTTCTTAACACTGAATAATATTCCATTGTCTACATGTACCACAGTTTATCCATTTACCTACTGAAGGACATCTTGGTTGCTTCCAAGTTTTGGCAATTATGAATAAATCCTCTATAAACATCCATGTTCAAGTTTTTGCATGAGTGTGTTTTCAGCTCCCTTGGGTAAATACCAAAGAGTACAGCTTCTGGATTGTATGGTAAGAGTCCATTGAGTTTTGTAAGAAACTGCCAAACTGTCTCCAACTGTCTCTATCATTTTGCATCCCCACCAGTAATGTGTGAGCTTCTCTTACTCCTCATTCTCACCAGCATTTGATGTTGTCATTGCTCTGGATTTTGGCCATTCTAAAAAGTATGTGGTGCTATATTCTTGCTTTAATTTGCATTTTCCTGGTGACATATGATATGGAGCATCTTTTCATTTACGTTTTTGCCATCTATACATCTTCTTTGGTGAGGCATCTGTTAAGATCTTCGGCCTATTTTTTAATCAGAGTTTTGGTTTTCTAAATGTTGATTTTTGGGAGTTTTTTGTATATTTTAGATAACAGTTCTCTATCTGATGTGTGTTTTGCAAATATTTTCCTCCAATCTGTTGTTTGTCCTCTAATTTTCTTGATATTGGTTCACAGAACAGAAGCTTTTTATTTTAATGAATTCCAGATTATCAATTACTTCTTTTGTAGATTTGGTGTGTCTAAAATACTAACACCATACCCAAGGTCATCTAACTTTTCTCCCCTGTTATATTCTAGTGTTCTACCTTTCGATCTGTGATTCATTTTGAATTAATTTTTGTGAAGGTGTAAGTTCTGTGTCTAGATTTATTTTTTTGCATGTACATTTCCAGTTGTTTCAGCACAATCTGCCGAAGAAACTATCTTTGTTCCATTATATTGTCTTTGCTCCTTATTAGAGGTCAATTGACTGTATTTACTGGGTCTACTTCTGGGCTGTCTGTTCTGCTTTACCGATCTACTTGTCTATTCTTTCACCATGCCACACTCTTATTTACCGAAGCTTTAGAGTAAGTCCTGAAGTTGGGAGCATTGTTTCTCTAACTTTGTTTCTCTCTGTTCATTAGTGTGTTTGCTATTCTGGGTCTTTTGCCTCTCCATATAAACTTTAGAATAAGTTTGTCCATATCCATGAAAATAACGTGCTGGGATTTTATTGAGATTTCAGTGAATCTGTAGATCAACTTGGGAAGAGGTGAGATTTTGAAAGTATTGAGTTCTTTTGTTCAGGAACATGGAATATCTCTTCATTTATTTAGTTTTCCTTTGATTTTGTTCATTAGAGTTTTTTAGTTTTCTTCAAATAGATTTTTATATAGATCTTATAATGTTTTGTTCATGATAAACTTCTGAGAAAGATAAACTTTTTTTTCAAGTTGAGTTCTTTGTACATCCTAGTAAGTGTGAAAATGTGCTAGGTTGTAGAGGGAAGCCCATTATCTAGAATTATGTAAATAAGAAAAATGGATATATTATACTTATTGCATTTTTATTTTTCTCCACACAATACATAATGGCAGGGAGTTTTCTTTCACAGCACATATAGATGGAAGTAAACCTTTACTAGTTGAGTGGTTATGGGGTTATCTTGCTAGATTTTAAGCTCCATGAGAACGAGGATGATGTTTGTACATTGACCATGGTGTGGCTGGCATAGTGCATGTTCTGCAAATACAGATAAAAGTGATGTGTGCCATAAGAGAGGGAATAATCTCAGGCTCTAGAGTGACGTCAGGGAAAATCCTTCTGAAGAAATGGCAGGTAAAGTAGCCTTAAATGGTGGCTGATATTTTGGCATACAGATGTGAAAGATGACGGTTCTCAGTATATTTTTAGAATTGAGTACCCTTTAACTCATACTCTTTCTTGGAAAATCGATGATCTCATTATTTAAAGCAGCTTCTAAATAATTCTTAAAATAGAATTAATCAGGTATGCTTACCCTAAAGCCATAGGAAGGACTACAAAGTCTTAGTTAGATGTAAAGTTGAGCATTATTCCAAGAGTGTTGGCTTGAGAAACCCAGCAAATACAGTCTCACTGTGATAAAGAGACTGAGCAAGAGAAGAGTTTAAATAAGAGATAAGGAGTTCTGTTTCCATCTACCTGCTGACTGATGAAATAGCACACTGAGAGACAAATTGTAGACACAAGACAACATGCCATGTGGAAAGAGCTTTGGAATTAAACAGATTTGGATCTTTATCCACAGTTCTGCCACTAACTAGCTTGTAACTTGGGACATATTAGTTAAACTTACTAAATCTCAGTTTCTTTCATATTTATTGATTGCAGAAATCCTACAGAGTAAAATGACAATATATTTTGCAGAATTCTTGTGTAGAAAACCTTAAAAATATATTTATACTACTAGCACATAGTAGGTATTCAGGAAATACATTTGTCTCTGCTATTTCTTTGTCTGGTCTTGAGTTTTGGTCCTCTTCAGAAAGATACCTATTCCTTGGCCCCACAAAGAGCCTCTTTGTTTATCCCCAAATCTGGAAGCAAATAGTTAGAGTAACAACACGACAAATGTAATAGTAACACCAAATTAGTTTAATCTGCAGAATCAAGCCTTGAAAATTAAAGCTTAGAATCTTCAGTTCTGAAAAAACGCTTTAAAAATAAACTTATCCATTTATTCTGTCTTTTCTATTTTTTTTTTCAAATCAAAAGAAAATTAAAGGTCAAGTTTATAGCTCAGATGCAGATTACTCTATATCAGATTCTCTATTCAAATTGACAAATTCAGCCAGGTCCTGGAGTGTTGGAACAAGCTGACTTTGTTGTGGGAGGAAGTAGCTGGAATGACCATGGAAGCCAAATGGAGCAGGAGCCAAACCATTTCTTCCTAGACACTGAGAAGCAGCATGTTACACTGTTCAGAATGCTGGATTTATAGTTGGAAAACTCTGCTTGAGGCCCTGGTCTTCTGCTTATTAGCTTGGTGATCCTGAAGAGGACCCATTAACTCTTTGAGCTCCTAGAATAAAAATCTGGCATTTCAATAGTGCTGACCCAAAGTTTGTGCTTAGTAAATGTTTGTTGAGTGACTGAATGCTGCAGAAAGGGGTAACAATACTTAGTTTCCATATATTTGTGCAGTGGTCCCTTGTAACTTCCCGTAAAGCCCACAGACTATGTCAAATCAAACTTAGTTATTTCCCACCATTTAGCCAGACATCTGTGTGTGCCTGTTATACAATGAAAGTAACTGGCCTAAAAGGCTGACATATCACTTATCATCTTTAATGTTCCTTCATCATACAATCCCTCCATGGATTCATATATCAACTGTCAGGCAATCTTCTAGAGAAGCTTGACTATAACAGTTCGTTCTGTTTTGGATGATGAATGAGATGGGCTAGATCATTTAATTCACTATATGGCACCCAAATGTTAAAGCTGAGGGAAAAGAATGTCTGACAAATTGTTTGTTGTCATTAAGGTTTGTTTCTCATATGCCTCAGATAGTTTCCCCCACTTCATTTCATTGTCCAACACACAAAGCAAACTATTATAAAGAAACAATACTTAATGGATGCCAGACAAATGATAGTTGAAACTGTCTGGTGCAGCACCCGATAAGTGAGAGCCAAATTATAATGTCATTAGATGGGATGCCTCAAGTTATTATAAAGTTGTACTTCCCACAATGTCCTTCCTTTATCCCCAGCATGGTTCCCCCTGGCATCTGTTTTCACTCAGCAGCTGCATTGTTTTTGTACAAGCTGAGATCAAGTTTTGAATCTGCTGTTATGCCAACTATCAAATGCCCAACCAGTACCCAAAATGTATGTTTTGGGTATTGGGGTCATACGAATATAAACCTAAAAAACTATAGTTCACAAGGAGTTTGGGTGTATCAAAGTCCCCACTCACACTATCGCCAGGGCCTATTTTCTCCAGGCACAAATTCTCTTCTTAGAACTGTGTGTTCTTGTGTCCATTCCATAGCCAGTTTTTGGAACATTAGCAGTCAATTAATAACTAAGGAATGAATGAATGAATAAATGAATGAATGAATGAATGAATGGAATTACATTCAGAGGTACAGATAGAAGCATATTTCATGCATGTTAGTATAAAATATTTTGCTAATGAGTTGACAGTGGAGAAAATGAATTCCACTTATACTACAGGGAAGCTCAAATTCCTTGACATTTTTCTTTGGAATAAACCAATTATCTTGATTAATGTTTAAAAATGGCCTCATGATTTTACTTACCTTTCTCAAATTTAAACATTATCTGGCAAACAGAACTGTAGACTTATGTGTGTGTATGAACTATGAAAGAGCAAGCTTTAATTTTTTTTTTTGATATTCAGTAGAGCACCCAGTAGATTTAATCATCCAATAGCAATACGTACTATACAATGTACTAATGACTTTTATACTGTCTCCTCAAATACAGCTCAGGAAAGTGCCCCCCAAATTTCTTATGTTAGGTAGCATATTTTAAACATATTAGGTAGCGTATATTAGGTAGCACACCATTTCGCAGGTGTGAAAGTTAGATACATCTGGGTTCAAATCCTGGCTCTGCCATTTATAAGCCATAAGACAAACTACTTCAATTCTCTGCCTCAGCTCCTTCATCTTTAAAATGGGAATAAAAATGTTTTCATCATAAAGTTGTTATAAGAATTGTTTAGAACAGTGTCTGGCACTTAGTAAATGTTCAACAAATGTTAGCTGTTATTGAAATGTATATATCACTATAGGGTTGTCATTTATCTTAACACTGTTATTTCGTAAGTGATAAAAGCAGAAAGGATTAAAGGCTGACAGTCTCCCTTTGTCATCTATACCTAGCCAGGCCCCTAAATCAATGCTGTCCAAAAGAAATATAATGACAGTCACATATGTAATTTAAAATTTTCAGTAGTGGCATTAAAAAAAAGTAAAAAGAAACAGGTGAAATTAATTTTAATAATATACTTTCCTTAACCATGTATATCTGAAATATTATCATTTTACCATGAACTCAGTTAAGTAATTTAATGGGATATTTTACACTTTTTTGCTTACTAAAGCTTCAAAATCTGCTATGTGTTTTACACTTAAGGGTACATCTCATTATGGGAGCTAAATTTTGAGTTTTATTTATTTATTTATTATTTTGTGTGTTTGATATTATTTACTTTTATTTTTTTTAATTTAAATCCAAATTAGTTAGCGTAGTATTGGTTCCAGGAGAAGAATTTAGTGATTCACCGCTTACATATAACATCCAGTGAAAGCTAAGTTTTGATTAGAAGGACTTGATTTAGATTATATAAATTCACAGTTGAAAAGCAAACTCACATATCCAAATTGTTCTAAATATATTTAGAAGTGTTATCTTAAATTTAGTTTTTAAATTTAAATAAAATTTAAAACTGAGTTCATCTGTCCTACTAGCCACACATTTCAAACTACTAATAGCCTCACATGGATAATGCCTCCCAAATTAGAGAGCACAGTCTGAAGCTGAACATGGCCAAGACCATGCGACCCTACCCATCATGAAACTGTGCTGTATTTTCAGTTCCAGTATTAGAATAGGGAGAGGATTGAGAAAGATGGGATCAAGAAAAGAGGTCAAGTCTATGTGACATCCCAAGCCTACTGTAAAAGAAAAGAAAGCAGCAAGGGAGGATTGGTGGTTAGGGGTTAAGTAATGGAAGGCATATTCATACAAACAGAAGCTGCGGCCATGCTTGACCCAAAAACTACTTGGTGTACTTGGGAACAGAAACCAGAAAAGCAGTGGGCTGATGAGAAAGTAGGTGAGGAAAGTTGCATTCTTTGTCTTCTTGCCTAAATCTCATATCTTAATTTTCAACCAAAATGCAATGTAGGAAATATTATTTCTTTAAGCCCATGGAGAGAGCAAACTTGTAGTATCACATTTCTAACCTTGACAAGTAATTTAAAGCAGTCATTTACAGTCTGTCCAGGTTCAAGTGCTGAGCCTTGTAGAGAAGGTTATCGATCTGATGAATGGATACATTGCAAGAATCATTCCTAAGGAACATTGTGTAATAATGGCAGATCCAGATAAACTTTGAGGTGCACTGACCATCTTTTTAAAACTAGAACTCACCCAGAAGTTTATGCAATGGGTAGATGGGTGGAAGGGTGGATGGATAAATGGCGAGAAGAAGGAAGAAAGGAAGGAGGGAAGGAGGGAAAGAAGGGTAGGCGGGCCTCAGAAGAGGCCCTGTGGTTATTATTGTTGTTGACCTTGTTTTCACATTAGAACATGTTACATGCCATTCACTACATTTATGGTGGGAAAAGCCCAGGTTTTGGCATAAGATGACTATTACCTTCTGACTTGTGTTCTTAGGGAATTGACTTTCTTTTTCTGAGCCTCATTATCTCATCTGTCAAGTGGTATTATACTATGCACATTACAGGGATGTTATAAGCATAAAAACTCTTTTATGTAAAAGATCATCTATGTAAATGATGATGCACTATACATACATTAGTTATTATTCTGCATCTGAATACAATTTATCTTCCTGGAGGGAGGATTGCCTGGATATAACCTATTGTGAGCAAGTGTGAGAACTTTTAATACACTAATAGCCTTAGGCCTCAAATCCTGGAGAGCTTATTAGTGCTCATTAGTGCCCATATAGTAAGTCCTCACTGTCTCCTTTGAATGTTTTGTACACTATAATATTCTTTTCATACTGTTTTCGGTTATTTTCCCTATACACTTCCTCAAAAGTGCTCACTTTTTCTCTTGAAAGTTCTTTCTCCATGCTTAGCTCTTCCATTTATAAAGTAAATAATCTTGCCCACTCCCACCCACTGCCATACTTTTAATCGCTGCTAATACTCTAGTGTACTTTTATGCTTCTACTTACTCTCTGGAACACTATGACAAACCTACTCTGCGTGCTAATTAGGACCAACTTGAGCATACGTCAGCAGCCCTTTAACTGTTCTCTTTGAAATGATTTCAGTTAGTCCTTTTAAACAAACTTTAGAAAAGAACTCAAATTAACTTTCTTCTTGATGTCCTATGGTTCAGACATTGGAGTTTCTTTTCCCCATAGTGACTTCTGGTTAGCAATCAAAAAGCTGCTTTCTTACATCATGATTTTAATTCAAGCTCCTGGGAGTGGGAAGATTCAACCATATCTTCAAAATGCATGAAATTTTTTGTCTTTACATTTTCAACTTCCCGCAAATACTTTCCCTTTTCACTGAAGTTACCTCCTGTTCCATTTAGTTTATCCTTTGAGGGTGATATTTCTCATGAAGAGTCTTACCAGAAAGGCGAAGAAAGGAACATTTCTGTGGGGGTTAAATTGTTCACATAGTCAAAACCAGCTACATGATTTGTGGGTCCCGGTGCAAAACAAAAATGCAGAGATCTTCATTAATTTAAAAAAATTCTTAAGAATTTCAAGATAGCAACAACAGAACAAATGTTGAGCCCTTTGAACACAGTGTGCGACACAACCACAGAGGTCACACACCCGTGAGGTCCTTACATAATCATTGTGTGTGGTGATACAAATTGACAGTCTTGTCCACTGTGCATCTTAATCATGGACTTCACTTTGTAAAAGAAATATATGCCTTTGATAACCTCTGTGATGATTCCTATTATATATGAAACTTTTTATCTATTTAGCAACTGTTAGTAACTCAATTATTTTACTTGTATGTGGATTTTCTGACACTCTATTTTAGTCAGTGACTGACTTAGCTTTTGATTGTAAGATTAATTGAGACATTTCAGGGAAGTTGAATGCTTAAGTAGTCATACCTTAATGATGGCATTAAACCAGAAATTGCATTCATTGCAGTTTTATTTGTTAACACAGGTACATTTATAGTGTTGAGAACTTTTAAAGTCCAAAAACACTAGAAAGGCATAAACATGAGAGAGTATGCAGTCTGGTAAAACCCTGCAAGAATTTCATGCATGTTTGGGGGCAACCTACCGTATCTCAATTGATTGTAAAATATATTTAATGCTAAATTTGATGGCATCATTACAGTGCCTTGTGTTCTTACATGCATATTTTCAGACCTTCTCCTCCTCCACCTGGGCTAGCCACCACTTAGCCCTGCAGGAAGCTGAGTTTCTATGCTTATCTGCTAGGCGAGGGGAGTGCGAGCAGTGTTGATTTTGCTGTATGTGGCCAATTATCTTGACCTTTATGATAGATCAAGCCGTGGAGGGACCAGGAAGCCGAGTCTCCCTCCTATTTACATCTCCTTCGAGGGAGCATAGCACATTGCAGTCCTGTCAGTTTGTGGTCTTATATTTCACTCCCCAGCAATGCACATCTTGAGACACTGTGATTAGCATCCCTAATTCCTAAAAATTGACTTGCCTTGTTATAACTAGAGAGCTGTCGCCTAAAATACTTCACCTACTGTTCGAAAGGGTATTATTTTAGTGCCCTGGGGATAGGAAAAGTTTTCAACCCACCAGTGCAGGGATTAGTTTTATTTTAAAGTATTTGAAGTATTTTCGATAACTTAGCTACGAATGATCCAAGTTCAGTGGCCTCCCAAGAATCTTTAAAAATGTGCTCTAAGTCCTTATCTGACAACAATGTGTAAAAATGCCTACATTCTCTAAGTATTTGGACATCAAGATCTACCTCCTTTATATGTCAGAGAAATTAAGGCACCTTCTGCATCAACCAAACACAGAGGATGATTTTGTTTGGATAAATAGCTTTTTCTTTGAATAGGATTTCTGACTGAATCATCTAGAATTAATCATATGTCTATTGAATAGCATGTGCACTTTTCCTTGTTTTTCATATCCCTGTCCACTAAGCAAATAGAGACATTTCTTTTTTTATTAATTGGGGTATTCATAATTGCCTGTATAATTTTAGAGAGATACATAATTTTGTGATTCACTTAGAGTCAGGTAAAGGTTATATCTCCATGAGACTAAAAGACCATCATCTCTTCAAATGATCTCTATTCACCAGCTTCTTGAACCGTTGATTAACTTAACTAGTCAGATCAGTTTATGTATTCAGGCACAGTCTGAGTCAAACAGCTAGTATGAAGAAGTTTTAAAATTAAAAAAAAAAAAAATCACTGAATTAACTGTTCCATTCTTTTAACAGAGTTGACCAAACTAACTGGACTTTTCAGTGGTTATTCAGAGACAGTGTATTTTCTGTCTCATTTCTGAACAGGGACAATGGAGCTGCACGTTCAGGACACATGAGGAAAACATAGATTTACATTTTCCTTCACGGTTCTTCACCTCGACAGAAAAGAGTAACAGACTGTCCCCTCAATAGCAACAGCTTTGATGAGAGCTGGTATCAGAGAGCCTGCATTCTCATTCATGATCGTGATTCCCTTTCTCAAGTCTCATTTTCAGACAGAGAAACAGAGACAGAAAAACACGACTATATTAGTAAGTCAAGCAAATAGCTTGGTTGCTTACAAAACAGCTATCTGAGTATTCAGCCTCATCCAATAGTTATTCTGCCAGTTATTTACCACGTTACTGTCTTTGTATTGTTTCTGCAACTCTTTGCCATTTCATGTGAAGTGGAGCTCTTAGGTGATACATTTAAAAGAAGCCATGGTTTGGACATATTTCAGTCATAAAATCACTAGTCTTTCTCCATGGATGTGTACTGGTGGATGTTGATAGGAGAAGAGTGATAAACTAGATAAAGCTATGTACTTAAAGAGGCAGTTATTTTAGATGCATTACTTGGTGTTTGGTTGAAAAAGAGCTCTTAGTAAAACCCTGAGCCATTGAAAAAGAGCACAGCAGTGAAGTCAAAGAAGTGAGTGGTAGCTCACTACATAAAACTAATAATTATTTAAAAAATTGTGGAGCAGGGTTTCTCAGCTTCAGTACTACTGACATTTTAGCCTGAATAATTCTTTGTTGTAAGGTGCTGGTCTGTGCAATATGGGGTATTTAGTATCATCACTGGTTTCTACTTAATAGATGTCAGTAGCCCACTCTCCCAATTGTGACAACTCAAAATATCTCCAGACATTGCTAAATACCTTCATTCGAGAGTATAAGCTTCCAATTCTAAAAGCATTTTGATCTCCTCCACGACTCTGTTAGAGGAAACTGAGGCTCAGAAAAATAAAGCCACTTGCCTGAGGTCTCACAAGTAGTATATGATGGGGATGGAATCCAAACTCAGACAGGCCATCTTCTTTTTTTGATCCTTAAAATAGGTTTTATTGATTAAGAAGTTGATAAAAAGTTGTTACATATGCTATTGAATTTAGAATGAGATACTCAATTCTCAAAATATTTTGATTTAGTACCCTTTAAAAATGCTAAAATGACTACTAGGAATTAAATAACCAGACATATATTCTGGAGCCATTATCAGGGGTCTTTTTATTACATCAGTGAAGAAAGATATTATATCATTCTGAATCAGATTACCTTTTGGGTAATCTGGGTTTCCTGGGCTTTACATTAATAGAACTGAGCCAAAGTAATTCTCAGTATCCTGAGGGGCACTCAGTGTTCAGTCTTTCAGTAAGGCATCAACATTCCAATACCTCCAACATTTGATATGTTGACAAGAATAAGTCAGGTTACTGTTGAGAACTGTAGAATTTTTCTAAGAAATCATAGATTTTAATGAGATGAAGAAATAATTTCAGTAAGGTTATAGACCTAAACTTCTCTTCAACTTAAAATTTCTTAAGTGCTTCAAATCCACATTAATAATTCACACTCAAAAGTTGGCTAATTAAAAAATGGATTTATTTTTTGGTGTCAAAATTTCTGGAAAGTCAAGAAGAGAAAACTTTATAAAGTATCCTCAAATGACTTTTTAAGAACTAATTTTAAATTGGTCTGTGTTGGCACATTGACACATATTTCATGACGATTAAGTACCAACTCTAGCATTTAAATATTTGTGCTTCACCAGAGCGAAACCTTTGTTACAGTACTAGAAATAAAATGGAGCGTCTCTTCATCATGAGGGAAAATAATTTGGTCAAATGAATAAATAAATGGGCAGTGGACTCTAAGACTTGTTTAAGATACAAGGATCATTCATGATGGAACTATATTTAGGCCTATAGTAGTGGCAAGCTAACTCTGTAATGATAGAATAGTGGTCTACTCAGAAAACATTTCAATAGAGACTGAGGAGACTTCTCATTTCTACTTAAGATGCTTCTGTTTTGAAAAGGAATACGGATGTGGGAGGTAGATGGGTGAAATAGATGATGGGGATTAAGGAGTGCACTTGTGATGAGCACTGGGTGATATATGGAATTGTTGAATCACTACATTATACACCCGAAACTAATATAACACTGTTACACTATGCTGGAGTTTAAGAAAAAAATTTTCAGTGATATTTTTCTTTCTTTCTTTTTTTTTTTTTATCCTTAGGAGAGAGAGAGAGAGAGAGAGAGAGCGTGAGCAGGGGAGGGTCAGAGAGAGAGGGGGTCACAGACTGAAACAGGCTCCAGGCTCTGAGCTGGCAGTCAGCACAGAGCCCGACGCGGGGCTCGAACCCACGAACCGCGAGATCCTGACCTAAGCGAAAGTCGGACGCTTAACCGACTAAGCCACCCAGGCGCCCCTTCAGTGATATTTTTCCATTTTGATTGGATAAAAAAATATAAACTAGCTAGTCATGCAAAGGAAGCATATAGCTTCTACTTTTAGGTGCTAGTGGAATTTATAAGGCTTAAAGAGTAACAACAGTTTGATGGTTTCTCAAAAAGTTAAGCATTTAATTGCCATATTACCCGGCAATTCCACTTCTTGATATATACCCAAAAGAATTGAAAGCAAGGACTTAAACAGGTACTTGTATGCAGAGTTCATGGCATACAAGAGTTCAAGGTAGAGTTTCTGTTTGGAATGATGAAAAGTTTTAGAAATAGTGGTGATGGTGGCAAATGTGAATATAATTAATGTCAATGAATTATATATTTTAAAATGCTGAATATGATAGATTGTAGGGTATGTGCATTTTCCAAGAAAAATACTAGGGGAAATAGTTTAACTTATATAATGGATAAAGGGATGAAACCTCTAATACACAAAACAATTTGAAAAACATAAGGAAAAGCTCAGTAGTTTAAAAAAAATGGACAAAGGAAACAAAGAGGCAATTTACCGAAGAAATATTAATGACCAATATATGAAAGGATAATGATACGATCATCCTTGATTGCAATACAATAAATATGAAAAAATAAAGAAGATTACTTTTTTTCACTGGAAAAAAAAAGAAAGTAAATGGACTGCGTGCAAAAGGGCAGACCAAAAGTTGATTATCTTTTTAAAACCAATGTGTTAAAAAGTTTAACTTTGCATTTAGTGCAAATGTGGACAATATCTATCAAAGTTTTTATAATATTCCCACCTTTTGACCTTCTCACCGCCAGCAGTCAACCTGAGCATCATCAGATACGTGCAGGAAGAAACGTCTGCGTCAGATGCTTATTATACCACCTAGATGTCCAACAATAGGAAAAACGTTATTATCAGACATGGAGCATCCATAAGATATAATATATGCTGTACCATCTTTAAAAATTATATATAAGGAATATTTAATAGTAATGGATAAAAGTTCATAATACATTTTTAAGTGAGGAAAAAAGATATCAAAAAGCTAATGATTCTCTTAGAGTACTGAGATCATGAGTGATTTTCATTGTCTTTTGTATCTTTCCTATATCCAAACTTTCTGCAGTTAAAATGTGTAATCATCAAAAATGCTATATAAAAATAAGTATTAATAAAACAAAAATTGATGTGCTGAGAGGCATCTGAGATTTCTGAGGCCATGTTCAGTTGGGAATAGTATTGAGCATGAAGTAAGGAAAGCAAGAATCAGAGCAGTCCCTTGTACCCTCCATGGGGCTTGGTGGTCTCTCTCAGGACTAGGAGAAAAGCACTGACCACTGAAGCATGCAGATAATAAAGAGCCTGGGAAGCCCAGCCCACCCATCAATAGAGATTAGCCTCAGATGGACATCTAAACTCAAATTTAAAGAAAATTAACTTTTATTGGTCAGAGCCATTAAAAGTCGTATATACATTATTGTCCACTAACCAGATGAGATGAGAGTACAGTAAAACCTTGGTTTGAGAGCACAATTCATTCCAGAAACATGCTTGTAATTCAAAGCACTTGTATATCAAAGCAAAGTTTCCCATAAGAAATCATGGAAACACAGATGATTCATTCCACAACCCAAAAATATTCATATAAAATAATTACAATACTGAAATATAATACAAAATAATAAAGAAAATACAAAATATAAAGAAAAATGAATTAGCCTGCACTTCCCTTTGAAAACTTTCATGGCTGCTGTGAGAGAGACAAGAAAGAGGAGGATTGTTATGTAGGATAACTTTCACTTCACTAACGGAATCACTGCTATTTATTGGCTCAATGGAATCTTTCTTTTCATGTAACTTTAACACGGAAGCTATCCAATGACACTTGCTTTTACCTTCTTTTGAGGATTTCATGGAAATGTGACATTGTACTGTCGTTAAATAGATTTATAGCTCTCAGTGCTACAGCCTTATTCGGGTGGTGCTTTTCTACAAAATTTTGCAGCTTCCCACATTTTACATATCTCCCTAATCTCATTTGAACTGGGGGATTCCCCCGCCTTTTTCTGCTCCTCTGCACATGAGATGCAGATGTAGACGTCTTATAAAGTCTTGTAAATTCAGCCACTCGCACACCTTGTTCGTACTTCTTGATGATTTCCTTCTTGATATCCACTGTACTCATCCTTGTCTTACCTCCTTTCTTTTCAACTCTTTTCTTCAAGGGGGCCATTGTATATACACGGATGTTGACTACAGCACAGTATTAATAAATTCTTGTCATATACTGTATTCAATGTAACTGGCAATAAGGCAGCAGAGAAAAGGGTCTGTTTCTACAGGCAGGCTAGCCTGGAATGAAGCAAAGCATTCTTAAGCTTACTCTCATATGGAAAAGCCAAGGACTGTCCACAGGTGCTTTGAAGTGACAAAAAATACACCAGTGCCAGTTGTGGGCACCTTCCATTGTTCTGAAAATCACTGATTTCTGCCGAACACTGCAGCTTGAGACCAAACATCCAGGCATAAAAGACAATCACCAGTAATCCCTCAGTTAGAGAGAGAGAGAGGAACCAATGACTCAGTTGTGATCATGTGACTTTTGGCATCATGTACTACTCATTTTGCAAGACTTGTTTATCAAGTTAAAATTTATTAGAAATGTGTTTGCTTGTCTTGTGTAACACTCACAGAACAAGATTTAACTGGATTTGACTTTATCTCTCAGAAACTTATATACCTTCCCAAACTGTGCTTAAATCATACACAAGTTAAATATATAGTATTCTGGGACACCTGGATGGCTCAGTCAGTTGAGCATTGGACTTTGGCTCCAGTCATGACCTCACGGTTCCTGAGTTTGAGCCCTGCATCGGGCTTGCTGCTGTCAGCGTGGAGCCTCCTCAACATTCTCTGTCTCTCTCTCTCTCTGCAAATCCTGTACTAGCTCTCTCTCTCACTCTCTCTCTGTCAAACATAAAATAAAAACATTAAAAAAACAAAAACTAAATATGTAGAATTCTGCATAGTTATAATAATTGTATTTTGAATGAAAAATAATAAAGGATTTTTCTTCAAAATCCTGAGTTTATTTAAGTGGAAAGCTTTATAAATATGGAAAAGTTAAATCATTCTTAGGACTACACTTAATGAATTCCTGTAACTTTTCAGTCAGAGAAAGACAAATATCATATGACTTCACTCATATGAGGACTTTAAGATACAAAACAGATGAACATAAGGGAAGGGAAGCAAAAATAATATAAAGACAGGCAGAGGGACAAAACATATGAGACTCTTAAATATAGAGAACAAACAGGGTTGCTGGAGGGGTTGTTGGTGGGGGAAATGGGCTAAATGGGTAGGAGCCATTGAGGAAGACACTTGTTAGAATGAGCACTGGGTGTTACACATAAGAGATGAATCACTGGAATCTACTCCTGAAATCACTATTGCACTACATGCCAGCTAACTTGGATATAAATAAATAAATAAATAAATAAATAAATAAATAAATAAATAAAAACAAGGTTAAAAAAATAGGCTTAAATTAAAAAAATTGTGACTTCCCCCCAAATACCCAGATTTATGATGATAAAAAAATAGCATGGGTGATATTATGCTATGGAATTATAAACTTGTGATCAGGGCGCCTTCCTTTCCTTTATAAATCATATTTTTCTAATTATAAAAAGTAAAAGCTGTTTGATTTAAGCAATTTAGGAAATATAGATAAATATAAGTTAAAAATAAAAGTTATTGGTGTTCCCTCCACCCAGATATACCACTATGCATATTGTAGCATATACCCTTTCAAATTCTTTTCTGTAGCTACTTATTCTATCCTTTAAAAAAAAAGGTAGTATCGGGGCGCCTGGGTGGCTTAGTCGGTTAAGCATCCGACTTTCGCTTAGGTCAGGATCTCATGGTTCATGGGTTCGAGCCCCGCGTCGGGCTCTGTGCTGACTGCCAGCTCAGAGCCTGGAGCCTGTTTCAGAGTCTGTGACTCCTTCTCTCCCTGACCCTCCCCTGCTCATGCTGTCTCTCGCTCTCTCTCTCTCTCTCTCTCTCTCTCCTAGAAATAAATAAAACATTAAGAAAAAAATTTTTTTTTAAAAAAAAGGTAGTATCCTATTATAGCTAATGGTTTATAACCTGTATTTTTTAACTTAACAACACATTTAGAAAATATTTCTATGTTATTGAATATTCTTTACAATATGATTTTCAGTAGAACATGGTTTCCTTCATTTGAGCATATTACACTGTACTCAGCCGGTCTCCTTTTTGTCAGACATTGACAATGTCTCCAGTTCCTGCCATTATGAACAGGGTTGTGGTAAACATCCCTGTATTTCTATGTATCTATGATTGTTTGCTTAGGTTAAATTCCTAGGAGTGGAATTACCATGTTAAAAGTATGAAATGTTAAGGTTTTTTATTCATATTGTAAAATTGCTCTTGGAAAGGTACTATCAGTTTGAACCCCCACCAGAAGTAGAAGAGCTGACTTCCCAGCACCTTCACCATCACTACTATTACTAAAAACAAAACAAGACAAAACAACAAAAAACAAAACCAGGTTGATAGATGAAAAATAATATCTTATTATTGTTTGAATATGCATTTCATTGACTACTACTGAAGATGAACTTTTTTAAGATAAATTTTTCATATGATAATTAAGCACTTATAATTATTCTTTTAGAAATTTCCTATTCTTGTCCTTTGTTTTCCCCCATGTTAATCTGTTTCTCATTGATTTGTAAGAGCTCTTTTTATATTGAGTATTACATGAAGGCCCATTTCTTATACTTTGTGTCTTCTACAGTATCTACTAAAGAGATAGGCAAACCTTACACTATGTCTGTGATTAAATCAATCACATGTATTCCTTCGAAAATAATGTTGAAAGTACATTATTTCTCTTTACTGTCTTTCTGTTTAAGCACCAAGTTTGATCATTTCAGTGTTTCAGAAGATAACAATAGTCCAAGACTCAGAGAAGAAATTTAAAGGAACTTAGAATTACTTAACAAAACAAAATTTTAAAAAGTGGTATCAGGAGGGTGGGGGCAATGATAGTACACTTTCACAATTCTACAAGGTAGAATCATTAATCTTTGGAGGTCAGGTTGAGGAGAGAAGAACTGAAACTATAACAGAAAAATGTGACATAGGAAGGAACGCTTTTGAAGAGGATGAAGGATTTAAGCACCAAGCTGCGTTCATCTAGGTAATTGTAATGAGTCCTTTCTTAGAATTGTCTAACAAGAGCAACTAGAAGGAGGCAGAGAGAAGGTCTTTCATTTTTGTGCCAACAGTGGCTGACTGCATATGAACCCAGTAGGGATGAGGGAGGATGGCGGGCCCCTGGCCCAGGCCTCCTATTCACCAAAGGCCACCAGCAGACTAAGCACGTTCAGTCACAGAGCTATCCCGACAGGTCACAGAGAAGGGATCTATAGTGCCCCAGTACCAGGTCAGGCCACCCGGAGTCGACTGCAAATCGACAATTTTATAAATATAATTTTGATATGGATGGTCATATAGCATTGTATTTTGTATATGTTTATAACACAAATGCGTATAAATGTCACATTTTAAATGCTATATTTTATACATAAAACAACTTCGGTAACTCTGCTTTAAAGCATTTTAACAAACCAGGAGTCTCAAAATATAAAAGAGCCTGGGCTTTGTCTGACCTCTGAGAGGCATTTATCATGGATTAACAAATTGGAAATGCTGAAAATCCCCTTATAGGGTTTGCCGATTTGCAGATTATTTACCTGGATATGTAATTGAGCAATACTGTGACTGGCCTGCTAGTTATGATTTTGGGGGCCTCCCAGGGGATCATATTAATACCAAAATTACTTAGCTTTTTTTATTAATCAATTATGGGCTGTTTTATTTAGGGTTTGCTGGGAGTTTGCAGCCATAGAGTGCACTGGGCTTTAAGATTTCTTATTAAATCTTCTAAAGTTTTTCCCAAAATGTGATTAATAACATAGTTCTGTGACATGATAAGAAAGCAAAATATACCATTTGTAAGTCTAAAAGAAAATTACAGGTAACTTGACTCCAAAAGCAGTAATAATTAGAATAGTAAGAGATACGGGAGAGAGTGAATTAAATCCTTTGGGCATCTGTGGTTATTTT
This sequence comes from Proteles cristata cristata, assembly GCA_017311185.1. Taxonomy (NCBI): domain Eukaryota; kingdom Metazoa; phylum Chordata; class Mammalia; order Carnivora; family Hyaenidae; genus Proteles; species Proteles cristata. The sequence continues at coordinate 1,094,377 of JAESUZ010005612.1, read as the reverse complement.
GGAGAAATCATTACCTGCTTTAATCATTTGGATTATATGTGCTGGGAATGCACTCATGATTAGAAATTTGATAGATGTATAATTTGACTCTGGATGTCAACAGGATCACAACTTTAGATAGTAAACATTGCCAGTGACTGATAATGCCTGCATAACAAAGTGGAAACATCTTACAAGTTGTGCCTTGGACCTGGTCAATATATTTATGCCAGTAAACTCCTCTGTGGGGATGAACATCATTGATATTTCTTTGGAAGTTTTTTAAATATTTTCTCTTTTATTTTTATTTTTTCCATTCTTTAATTCTTTCTTGTCCAAACTGAGATATAGAACATCCCAACTGGTATATTTGTTTGCCTTTTTGTTTGCTTTAAAAAGATTAGTCTTTCCTTTTGGTTAATCTCAGTGTAACAGGAAGGTAGTGCATTGATCCAGTAGTAAATACAATGTTGTGAATTTAACAGTATAACTGCATACTGATTAGACTATCCAAGATACATCAAAGATAAAGTGTGCTCCTGAAGAGAAAGGCAGAGGGACTTACTCATGTAATACATATACTTTGAGGCTAATATGTGTCAGACATAGTACTGAATGCTCTAGGTATGTCCTCTTACCTATTATATGACCAATACCAAAAGTTGCCAGACTCAACTCTCAGTCTTCACTGGAAAGCCACAAGTTCAAGAATGACTTTGTTGGGTCAAAATTAATTAAAATGAAGTGGATGACCAAAAATTGTTTCCCACATGAATTTCTAAAACCTTAAACCCTCTCAGGAAAACAATGGTGAACCTTGTGGGAGATGAAATTACCTTAAAATAAACTAGTACTTTAAAATTTTAAAATCTTTGGGGCGCCTGGGTGGCTTAGTTGGTTAAGCGTCCGACTTTCGCTTAGGTCATGATCTCGCGGTTCGTGGGTTCGAGCCCCGCATCGGGCTCTGTGCTGACTGCCAGCTCGGAGCCTGGAGCCTGTTTCAGTCTGTGACTCCCTCTCTCTCTGACCCTCCCCTGCTCACGCTGTCTCTCTCTCTCTCCTAGAAACAAATAAAAAAATAAAATAAAATAAAATTTTAAAATCTTTGCTGTTTATCATATAGCTGTTCTAGTTTCACAGTAGAAAAGTGACTTGCTTTTTACCTCTAGGGGAAAAAAAATGACCAAAGTGGAAAAATGTGATGATGTATTTAGTGGAGAAATTTTAAACTTTGGATTTATCAGAAATTTGGGGAAATGATGAAGAAGAGTGGAGCAACTATACTCAGTTATCTATTCCAGTGGTTAGCTACTAGATATAAGTATAGCAATAATATCAACAAATACATATAAAGACTAGACAGGCTCTGACCCATCACATGCACAACTCAGCCTCACTCACCCCACCCTAGTCTAGGCCTGAATGACATGCTTCCAGCCCAGTAACCTCTGGCAACCATTCTGTTCCTCTCCTCTGACAAAAGAGGGTTGTGTTGGGTAGAGTACCAACAGCCTGGGAGGGATAGGAACTCATAGCCTATAGATGCAATATGTTCCCACACAAGGGAATACTGAAAACAGGCTCCTAAGAGAATGGTAGGTCAGAATCAGAATAAAGAGTCCATGCTGGGTCATTTTTCCAAATGGAAGTAAAGGTGAAAAGGCAGCCAAAATATAAAGTTAAAGAGACAGAGACAAATATTACTGCTATGTGAGAATGTGGGGAGATGAGCCTGCAATAATTCCTAAATTAATGGTGGACATCTGCATGGTCTTTTCTCATCTACTCTCCACAGCTGCTATGAGAACTCCAGGATCTGTGAAAGTGATAGTCAGAGGCAAACCATTCATGTGCTTTGGCATTTCTAATCATCTGACAAACCTATGCACTTTCCATTAGCACCAAACTTTTACTACCTTTACTTTAGTCTTAAGACAAGTGAGCACCAGATACTGACCATGTCCTCTCCTTCATGGAAGACTCTTGACATAAGAGACCCAGTGAGGAGGACACTCACACCTGGGTTGAGAATGGCCTCTTGGAAGTGCCCCACTGGGTGAGGCAACTTCATACCTGAGGCTTATAAAGCCTGAGTTAATTACCCAAAAAATGGGTAGAACTGTGACAAAGTCCAACCCAGGATGGTTGTTGAGTGGCAATTTTAAAACTTGTTGGAAAATCAACAAGATTGGCAGCCTGCAGGACAACTAAAGGCTATTTCTCCTACGCATTTCCAAACCCACCTGACTCCAAGTCTGAGACTTTTTCTTTTGAGCAGGAAAACTCAAGTGAAAACCCAGTCAAGGAAATTCTACTCAAAAGAATATTTGCACACATGTCGTTACCTTCTCCTCCTCCACCAGCACCACCACCACCACCAAATTCATAGGGGCACATTTCCCAAAGATAGTTTCAATCTGAAAACAAAAGCCCCTTCTGGAAGTTTCCATTGCTAGGAGGTTTTTTGCTTTTTGTGATGAAAACTGAGTAAGTTAGTGCTCCAGAATCCAAATACACCTTGCTCAATTTCTACATAAGAGGCTGGGTAGAAAGTATGAGAGAGAGAGAGAGGAAGAAGAAGGAAGGTTTTTTAAACTTGCACAGGAGACTAGTACTAATAGACTATACTTTTTGGAGAAGTAAATTAACTTTATACAGTGTTTAAGGAATATTGTATATGTAGGATCAAATGAGAGGAAAGGATAGTTTTGCCAAAGGCAATTGTTATCAAGGTTCTGAAATTAATTGGATGCTTTAATTGAGGTAGATTACTAGCTAATGCTTGCTTGAATACAGTAATTCTCCTATTAAATTATCTTTGAATAATTACCTGAAATTTCTCAGCTGCAGGGACTGATGGCTATTTAATTGCACAGTGATGTTGCTATATAATTACTTAACAAGGTGTCCTGTAATAGTTTAATTCCCTTTTTACTGAAAAAAAAGTGGATGATAAAGTAACTACAAATACCTCTTTCAAAAAGAATAGATCAGTGCAGATTTTTTCCTTCAGATTATTTTATATTTGAAAGTAAATGAAATTATTTCTAAATTTGTGATTTATAATTCAAGTATTGATGATTTTTTAAATAGAGTAGAGACTCTCTAACACATAATACATTAGATAACATTTCGAAGGATTGGAATTGTCATTTTTAATTTTTGCTTATCATGAGCATTTTATATCTCATTATTAAATATCCAAGAAACCACACCTTGCTCTTCATTCTTACTGCATATTTTATCTAAGGTTTTCAAATTAAGCATGTAGTCATTAAATGAATAATTAAATATTTTTAAATATGGCCATATGTCATGTGACAATAGCATGACAGAATATTAAATGAATTGCTTGAAATTATTTGGCAAACAATCTGTAAAGAGTTTCCACCAATATATCAATTTATTAGCATTCAGAATATCTCTACAAGCATCAGGAACAAATATCATCTGACTTTTATCAGGCTAATCTAATTGACCTCTACAGTAATCTTAATCAGATATTAAAGTCAAAAACAAAGAACAATGTATTTTGACAATTTTTTTCTTAGGTAAATTGGTGAATTACTAAAATATTAGGAAAACACAGCTGACTGGGGTGTCGACTAAAAAAGCAAATTAACATTAGTGCATTGTCAATCTAAGCACATTAAGCATACTTCCAGAATTTGTCCCAATGATTTAACAATGTATACCTGACCTGAATGCCAGAGCAACATTCTGGCAACAATCTGTTGGCCCCGAACTAGAACTGAAAAATGCTTCGATAAACTAAGAGAATGGGTCATATTAATAAGATGAAGTTCAACAGATCCCAGGAAATATCATTCACATATAGAGAGGATGGACAGGAATAATCTATTTCCAGTATGGCAGAAACAGTACTGAGTCATTGTGGAAAATTAGCTAAACATGAGGCTTCACATTAGACCATTTTTTTCTAAGCAAACCCAGTGCTGGAATACAGAAGTTTTGCCGTCCTGAGCATTGCTTGGTACTGACCAGGTGATGCCAAAGTCAGTTCTCAATTTTGTTTTTAAATCACAGTTCATAGAAGTCAATAAGCTCTTCATTATCTGTAAATTATTAGTCCTGGCTCCAGTGTGAAGAGCTTCATTCTACTTATGATAAAGTTTTTGGAGCAGATGAAAATATGGCTCCTTGTGATTATTGTGTAGGCAACATAAGAAATACAGGTGGCTGTGTTTCCACTGGGTGTCCCAGTCGGTTAGGCATCCGACTTTTGATTTTGGCTCATGTCATGATCTCACGGTCATAAATTCAAGACCACATATGGCCCTGCGCTGACAGTGCAAAGTCTACTTGGGATTTTCTCTCTCTCCCCTCCCCCACTCATGGTCTCTCTCCCTCTCTTTCTCAAAAATAAATAGACATTTTTAAAAAAAGAAACGCAGGTGATCTATGCTTTGATGAAATTATCAAGTCCATGAAATTATCATAGATTAAGCAGCCAGTGAAAACTGTACGACAGCCACTGTATCTTTGAGATCTTTAAGAGTGAAATGGAGCTTTGAAATTCTGTTAAATGAGGAAACAGAGCCAAGGTGTTTGGTCATTTCAGGCTTTTGGCCTCTTAACATTTGAAAGCCAAGGCCAAACTGAAGCCAGTTGCTATGGTCTGACAGGAGGAAGGAATGAAGTGATGCAGTATGAAGAGAGAAAGATGTCAGGACAGGAATGGTGGAGATGGAAGGGGGGAAGATGCGGAACATGAGCAGAAGCTCTTGGTGATCCTCAAAGGGTTATGTACCCCCAAGATGCAATCCTTTAGTTGCTTATGAATATTGCAATTGTAGCCACTCTTCTGTGATCCACATCACTCTTACATACTTCTGTTTTTGAGGAGAGGATGCCAAAAGGCAACACAATTCTGCTTTGAGCACGTGAGTAAAAGGGAAAGTGATCAAGTACTGTTTCTGAAAAACTCTACACAGTGCAGACCGTTGGCCAAGCCTGTGGTGTGCTTGCATGTGTGGTGTACCATCCCAGGACACCGTCCTACCCATATGCAGGGACAAACCAATCAATGGCACAAGACATTGCTGAGACGGTGGACCCATTGGTACTGTGTACACTCTAGCAATCTATTTCTCTCTTAAATAATAATAAGAATACCATGACAATAATAGTAAATAGTCTCAGAGGTTTCCTGTAGAAACCAGTTAATTTGTACAAGCAACAACTATGGATAAATGTCTTTTCCTTTTCATTTAGGAAATACATCATGTGCTTCATCAGGAAATACAGTACCATTATCTTTTTCTAAGGTATTACTTTGGTTTATTTAAAATTAGAGCTCTGTTCCAATCACATGATTTAATCAGCCGGCATGGCAGTCTCATACCACTGTTGTGCTTGACTTCAGAATCAACTATGCTCATTTTTAAAAATAGAAATGGTCCTTGAATAAAATGAATAGCCTGATTTATTAAGAATGGACTTCATTTTCTTGTATGGCTTTTCCTCAAATGGAAATATGTATCTCAGAAATAATTATACAGGAAATCTTCCCTCAATTCACATATCCGCTCACCCCTAAAATAAAATAAAATGAAATTTTTTCATGTGGTTCCAAAAGGAAGGAGACATCTCTGTTCTTTGTCTTAATAATGCATCTTTTGCCAAAAGACAAATGTCAAATTAAATAGACAAGACAAAATAGAAATGTCTTTATTAGGAGCAAGCTGCTTTGAACTGCACGGTGTGGATGTGTGTTTACAGTAGTGTCACTCACTGTTCAGTGACTGAGATCAATTCTTCACTGGGATTCACGTTTTCCCTGCAAATGAGAGACCACAATTAGGTCGAATTTTGATCAATCTTCCTGCCAACAGATCTGGAATCAAATTTTAAGCCTGATCTGAGCTCACATTCTTCTTTTATTCAAGTACAAAAGCTTGGAACCACAGCATCATTGAAGCATCCTTGAAATCATTTGTGTTTCACTGGTGATGTGAGATACAGCAACTCTTTCTTTCCACAAACTAGATGGGTTTTTTTTTTTCCACTTTCATCTAAGGGGAATTACTTAACCTTTTATGGCCTTGTTCTCTCATTGATAGACTGAGGGTTTTGGACTATAATGAGTAGTTCCCATTAAGCTCTTGCTTAATAATCACCTGGGAACTTGACAAAAATCCATTTTCCTAGGCTCCACCCACCAGAGATTCTGGTTCAGTAAGACTGGGGTGGAGCTCAGGCATCTGCATTTTTAACAAGCTTCCCAGGTGACTTATCATACTTTGAGGACCAAAGTATGTAGATGATCTCTGAAGTCCCTTCCAGATTCTAACCTCTGCACTCCATGCATGAAATCCTAGACCCAGTGTGTCCTAAAGATCAAATGTAATTATAAACAAACTATTTGCATGATACAGATAAGATGGTATGTCAGATAACAATAATTTTAAACAGCTAACATTTGGAAAGCATTTCCCCAATTCAGGCAAGCTTATTTTAAGGCCTTTAGAAATATTATCTCACTGACCCTCAAACAATATTAGGAGGAAAGTAACATTATTGTGTCCATTTCACAGGTGTGGAAGCTGAGGCCAGGGAGATCAAGTCATTTACTCAAGATTAGATAGGCCTTGGAGAATGGGCAGGCACTGGCTAGGCTAAAAAGGACATTCTAGGTGGAGAGAACAGGAGCAAAGGCCCAGACCTAGAAAAGCTCATGAATTATTCCACAATCGCAAGTACTCCTGTGACTGGGGTCCACGTGGCTTTGAGAAGTATGTGAGTAAAGAGGAGGTATTTAGATGTTAGAGAACATGAATGTTTAACAACAATAGGAGATTCTTACAATAAACCTTTGTATATACATATAATAGAATATCTTAGCCTTTAAAATTGTTTAGAAAAATATTTAATAACAGGAAAATATTCATGATATAATGTTTTAAAGGCAAAGTTATCAAACAGTGTAACTCCAGTTTTGTGAAACATGTAAAGGTAGATGGTTATATATGTAAACCATGGACAGCAGCTTGGACTGATCTTTGGTTTTCATTTTCTTTATATTTGTCTGTCATACCAATTTTTCTCTATGAAGCAATATTACATGTTATTTTGTAAAATAAGTGTAATAAAATGTATTGTTTAAATAGAATTTCGATGTGAATTAAAGCAAAAGAGGTTTTCTAATAACCAAAGCATTTAAACAGGAAACCCCATTTCTGTGCATTCCAGTTAAGCTTAAGTTTCTGGTTGTCAAGTGCAAATCCTTCAGTATCGCCCCAAATGTTCTGTGTTTCCCACCCCTGGAACTCACGTGCATGGAAAATTAAGAAGATAACATAGCTTAATAGTGTTTCCTTGCTCACTATGCAAATTCACAGTGAGGTACGATACCAAATGTAAGAGTGCATATGCCATGGGTTTAGGAATCTGTGGTGGTGAGTAGAGATGGTAAGGGAATTAGATTGTTTCCTCCTTCTCTTTTGGCCAAACAGTGTAGAAAATAACAATGGCATTGGTAGCAGCCATTTACTTAAGTTCACAGGCCACATGTCGCCAAGCAGAATCAACACTCACTGAAAAGAAAGATTAAAAATTGTTTACAAAAGTATCTTCCCTTTAGGTTTGAAGAGCTTTGTTCAAGGGTAACGAGCACCTGAGGTCTAGCTACATTTTTGAAGCATATGATAGTTGTTTGGCTGAAGAAATAATGGTCTACTTATAAACAGTAGAATCTTTGGAGTTAGAGACCCTGATGTTTTTCATTCTGGTGACAGAATTCTGGGTGTGCTCTCCAGAGCTGCTCCATGCTGTTAGCCATGTGTAGAGAAAGAATTAAAATGGCAAACCCAGATAGTGTGTACTATGTGCTCTACATGTTAGCTCGTCGTATGATATTCACAGTCACCCCTGTGATGTCATGTGGGTCACATTATTATCCCTATTTACATGTGAATAAACTGAAACACAGAGAGGCTTAGAAACTTGTCAAAAGTCATATTAGAGTCTTGTACGTGCCAGCCACTGGTGTCTCAGAATCACCGTGCTGAAGCAGTGTGCTGTAAGTATTTTATAGATTTTTAACTTTGAGCCATACAGTAATTTTGAGAATTATCAATATGTCCATTTTTCAGACGAGGGAGCTAAGGCTCATTTTAAGAGAACATAAAATGCCTGAAGGGGGAATTGACAGGTGGGCAGGGAGCAGCAGTGTAAGTGACTCCTGTTTCCCTTTCCACCTGCTCCTTCCACCTTACAGGCCCCCAAGATATTACTGTTTCACTCCCTGAGGTTTGGGTCCAAATACAGATTCGAACACTGTCAAGGAAGATGCCTGTAAGTCCCAGAGAAAAGGAACACAGGTCTTCAGAAACAGTTGAATCCTGATACTGCCAGTCAACAGTGGTTTGACTTTGTAAGTGTCTAAATTTCTCAAGACCTCATTTTACTCCTCTGTCAACTGAAGATTACAATGGCACTTGCATCATATAATCATGGCAAGGATTACACGAGATCATTCTTATAAAGAATTTAACAAAAGGTATTCAGTAAATAATAACAACAATAATAAGGGGGAGAATAAATTTAGGAACCTCTGGTTTAAACAAAATTAAACGAGATTTTCATTATGAAACTCCTCTGAGCCTTTAATAGCCAGTGTTGTTGGTGAAGCTGTAAGAGAACAAGGTAGAAGGCAAGTGTTCCCAGCCCATTTGAACATTTATTATTTTGGAGGGGGGCACTCCTCCAAAGTCCCGGGGGCTCTTTAGGAAAGCCTCTCCTAGACAAAACCCTGGTATAGCTTAAATTACTCAGAGAAGTTCTGCTAGCTGACAGTATACTTCTATGTCAGAAACTTTGTAAAAGAGGTAAAAATAGTATATTCTAATATTTTCAAATGCACATGACATGCCATATGCTAGAAAAACCTAAGGCGTTAGGAAGAGTAGGATATGATGCCAATAATATTTGATATTAACTAAAATAGAATTGAATTTCTGCACAAAAAGCAAAGTGAGGCTGGGTGAAGGGCAGAGGGAGGGAGGAAAGAGCCTCTCCTGGGAGAACACGGTAGAGAGAGGAGGTGGGGAGCAGAGGTCAGCTGGATGGATGCATGCATCATGGACTCCAAGCTGTGGAGGAAGCCAGTAAAGGTGGGAAATGTCCTTGAGGAATCAACAAGGCAGCGGGGATCCTGAGGATGCCAAGCAGAGGGTCCTGAATTTGCTGAACACCACCTTGTTTACCCTTAGCTGTTTCTGTGTAACCAGAGGCAGCGTGTGCAGGAATTTTTGTCCTACACAAGTGCACTTATTTGCAAGTCAATAGAAACAATACTAGTGAAAGTCAACACTGCTTTGAATGATTTGTAAGTTTCTTTAGAAACAAGGTTGTCTGTGTCCCAAGGGCAACTCCCAGGTGATTCCATAGTAGAAATATGGCAGCATGTTCTTTACAGTGGAATTGGTATATAGTGGTTACTGAAGCCCAGAAAGATTTCTTGGGGCACCCTAAGGCCATCTCGGCATAAACCCTAAGAAACATTTAGTAGTGAAGTCCAGTGCCTGTCTCCTTCTCATTGGCCTCCTCAATTCAACTTCTCCCAACAACATCCACTTAGTTTTCCTAGTTGAAAACTCAGGACTATTCTTGACTTCTCCATCTCCCAAACCATACATCCAGCTTCACCAATCGCAGGTGATTTAAAAGTCCAATGTAAGTATTTCATTTTGTTGTTAAATTATTCAATACATGCATCCTTCTAGAAAAATTGAAAAGCAGATGAAAGGATAAAGACACAGGGAGAAAATCACTCTTGATCACACTGTTAGTATTTTCTGGGTTTTTTGTTTTTCATGAAATTTTCTATCAAGTTGTATACATCTTTGAATTCAGACTTTTTTTTCAAATCCATTCATGACTCTGCCTTTCTCTTATTCACTACCATTTTATTTCAGAACTTTCTTCACCTGAAGTAAAGTATTTCCCATCTGTAAAGGCATAGGGGTGGTCAAAACAAGCACAAGTTCTGCTTTCATGGAACCCACAAGCAATATACATGAACTCTCCACTTCTCTAACAGAAGGTTCATTCAGTTCATATTCTTCTATCCCTTGCTTTCTTCCCATTTAACATTGTATCTTGGAGATCATTATATATTAGTTCCTTATTCTTTTTTATATTGCGTATTATTTCTTTGTGTCCTTGTATCATAACATATACGTAGCTCCTCTTGATGGTCATTAAGGTGTTCCAAATGTTTGCTATCACAAGCAGTACTACAGTAAACAACTTTATATGCACATGTAATTTCACACATGTGGAGGCAGAGCCATAAGATAGATTCCTGGAATTAGGGCTTTGGTAGAAATTTGCCAGACCACCCTCCACAGAGGTTTACCAAATAACATTCCATCAGCAACCTCTAAAAGTGTCAGTTTCCCCACCACCTTGAAACACTCTATTCTCCTTTGAAAACCACCCGGTGGCCCAGGGAAATCCCACAGCTGATGAAACCAAAGGAGAAATGAAGGTGAAGGATTCTTTCCCCGTCAGGCCACCAAAGAACTTTTCTTCACGGAGGTCTGGGTTTATTTTTAAGGTCCTTTTATTCCTTAAAGAAAGAAAAAGGAAGAAAAAAAAACCCACTACAATGCTACGATGTAGGTGCCGGAAAGAGGAACAGATTTCTTTCCTGTGCTTCCAGCTAAACCAACCACTTAAAAAGATATGGGGCGCCTTTCAGGGTTGTTGGAGCAGTAGGGGAACACATAGCTGATCCGCAATCAAATGGCCACTCGGGAGAGCAATCTGTGTGCTCTTACCCACAGAGCAGCCAATTTCAACTGGAACATATGCAGAGCCCATTTGCGGCTTCTTTGTGCGATGGTTACACTCGCCGTCTTAGAGGCTGGGGCAGGTTAGGGGAGAGCGCCCATGTTGTACAACAGTGTATCTGAGCTGCCCTTTATGCCTACCTATTTCTTTCCCTGCTTTCACCCCTTTGTGTGTTTTTAATGGGGATAAGTGTGAGATGTGCTGGAGTGCAATCACATTGTGGTCTTAAAAGGATCTCTGATGATAGAAAATATGTCAATTTATTATTTCCCTCGGGACAGAGAAAAAAGTACAAAGGTTCAATGGATGATGAAGATAATACTTGTGCACTGTATAGCATTTTGCAACAAAAGATTTTAAGGTGATTTTCCTTTAAAAAAATATTTTAGTCCCATTTTGTAGGTGGGGAGACAAGAAGATTTCGTAGTAACTAAAATGTCCTGGTGGTGGGACCCTGCATAGAGTCAGCATCTCTATGATCCTTTCCCGGCTCTGTTCACTCCCTCTAGTGGAATTTGGTTCCTCACATCTGAGTTTTGTACAGCAGTAGCAAGCACTGTGCTATTGTGCGTGATCTTTTGGGTACCAGAGCCACAGTTTCATCAAATCTTCAACCGGATGGCTAGGTCTGTGATCAGATCTATCCCATATACCTACAGCTATAGTTTCCTTAAATAACAATTAGCCCTGCAGATCCTGGGCTGCTCTCGAATGCAGGAAGCATTCTGGTGAGGCTCAGCAAGGAGGTGGCGGCTTGTTATTTGTCACGCAGGGTCATTCATAATGAATCAACAAAGCATTGACAATAGTTTTCTTGTAAACTGAACAAACCTTATAAATGGTGTGTGGTCTCCCCTCCCCCATGAATTAGTTCCTTTGTCCTGAAATGTGTGGTTAGCACAGATATTCATTCTGCTCTGCTGGGAGAGTGGCAGTCCAGGGAGGCACCCGGAATGTGCAAGACAAGTCGACATTTTACATTTTGGTCTTCTGTGTTAGAGCTGGGAATATCTCATTTGTACCTTGAAAGTGAGAGGGAAAAAAATAGGTGGAAAGCATAGAAAACTTTCTAGACTATCTGAGTGATCAATTTTAGGACACGAATGTGAGAGTTACTTCCTCTCCTTTATGTGTACAAGAGTGAAAGGAAATTAAAACTGTAGAAACAGTTTTTAAAATGCTTTGTATGGCTGCTTGAAATTCATTGTATGATTGCCTGTTTTTTAAAAACCCAAATAAGGAAGGCTAAAGTACTTAGAAGGAAACTAATTGCTTTAAGCTTTTCCTCCTCAGTGTATGCTATTCTCTGCTGTTATATAATCTTGGATATTGAGTAACTGAATGAAAGGACCAGTGTCTTACTTAAAGTAAATGGACAAACACCATTTGCTGCTGGCATCTTCTTTGACTCCTGTGGGAGGGGAGGGAAGATATTTCATAGTTAAATTCGCCTTAACTTCAAGTCCATAATATCAACCCAAACCCTGAAACAAATATTCACAGAATTGAAAGGGGCGAATCTATGTGGAGAGAGGTTTTTAAAATCTTGCAATGTTCAAGTATTGCTGCTTGTCTTTATAAAAGGCAAATCATGATGGCGTAATTTCTGACATGTTGTTACCAGACAGACTGTGTGTTGTAATGTATATTAGATCAAATTGATAGATTGCTACATGAATAGAACTGCAATATTCAAAGTTGACTTCACAGGTAAAATTATTTACAGAACTATACCACAGTAATAACATCTATTTCATTTCAGATATAATTTTACATAATGGTAAATTTTTATCAAAGCATATGAATGTGCTTTTTCTTTTTTAAAAAGAAATGCCAAAATCATTGCTAACACGTGAAAACAAGCCAATGATTAAGATCACATAAACCCATGTAATATGTATATTTAATCCAGAATTGTTTTAGGGTCATTGTAGCCATAGAGTTTTCAAATAAATTATTTGAATATAAAAGTAGATTATGTATTTCCCCTGTGGCTGGCCAAATGTCTTTTCAACAAAGGGTAAAATAAGAAGGCTATTTTTTGTGTAAAAGAGTGATCTTTTTAGTCATGCTCCGCTGCCTTTCCAGGACCGTCTCCATTTATAATGAGATATTCTTGAACTCATTTGAACCAGAAAGTTTAGTAAATTTGTGGTACATTTTAACATGAAATATCAGGATTTGTTTAAAATGATCAGGGCTAGAGCAAAGGGAGAGTGGATTAATGATTGTTTTCATTTCTAGATTATAATTTTGAGCTGACATTTACATTGGAGAGAATCTAGAATATTGAAAATATATATTTATTTACTTTATTATTTCATACTTCTTATCAGTTCTAATTTCATCTTATTGTCTGCTTAAATGTATACTTGCTATTCAAATATCAATTAAATCTCAGTTGAAGTTGTCATAAAGACTGTTATAACAGTAGTTTTTATAGTTGTATTTTTCAGGGTTCCTGACACTGAAAAGTGGTGATGGCCCTTCCAGAGTAATGAGGAAAAGCGTTTTCTATAAATTACAGCTCTGATTTTAAGTAGATTCGACTAACATGCAACTTTGTAGATATTAACTTTTTCCTTTTCTTTATGGACATAGTAGAAAATCCTTGAGCCTGGAAACACACCCACACACACATACACATATACACACTTCAAGTAGTGTAAGGATCTTTTTGAAAACTGAAAGTAAATTTTTGACATGTTTGTTAACATATGAAAATATGTTTATGTTATTCTCTAGTGTTTTAACATTCTCTACATTGAAATATTTTTCTGATATACTTGAAGGTCATTTTTAAAAAACTCTTAGTTGTGTATTCTTTGCAATTACAAGCAGAAAAGTCAGTTAATAGATCTTAACCTGATATCGAAAATCAACTCTGTATTGTACTTATTCCCAATCTTATTTCTCTAATTATACTTTAAAATGGACATAGTATTTGTTTTACATTTGTATTTCTCTCAAACCCCCTATTTTTTCTTCAACTACTCTGCAACAAATGCCATTTTTTTCTATTTTTTCGCCATTGCCTGATTTTTACAGCAAATGATGTGATGTGTCATCTCTCTCTTGAAATTGACCATTCTTTTCAGAAAAGATTTTTTTTTTTTTGGCCTGTGGTGTTACACCGAAAAAGTCACCCAGCTAAAATGAGTTACTTCATTTCTAAATAAAAACAATAGTGTTTTCATGCCTGAACTTATTATTATTCTGAGAATGTACTAATTTGTTACATCCAAGATGACGGTTCGTTGGGTCTGTGAAAAGGGCAGTGTGCCAACTATAGCAGGGATGTAAAAGGACTTCTTTCATGGGAAGTAGTGGGACAGAGAGGAGCCCGCAGTTCAGTGGGTATCAGGAGGCACGCTGCCAGTGGGGTCATCCTAGTATCAGGGTTTCCTGTGTTGGGTTCTGAATCAAGCAAAAACTATGATTTCACTAAATGTCAGCCTGGGCAGCCAAATTTTCAAACCCACTATTGCTCTAAGGAGCAACTGATAAATGTTTTATCCCTGCAGGCACCGGCTGCTGTGGCACAAGGGTTTTGAATGTGTGCAGTGCATTATTACTTTTGGCATTAAGCTTAGATAATTGTCTACTTACTCTGAGCCGGTAATAGCAAAATACAAGTGGAGGATATTTTTATAAAGTAAAACTGCAAAATAGATTTATCTATATTACTATGGATTTTTTTCTTTCTTTCTTTTTTTTAACTACTGTTCTTCTCCCCTATTAAATTTGAATGATAATGAAGTTTGATTCTATACCTTTATTCTGCTCTAAACCAGGGTGGTCTCATAATTTTGTTTTACATGCATGACATTGCTTAAGGTCATTAGTTGTAAATCGTAGTATAAAAAGGCTGAAAATATATTCAGCACTTTGTAGTTTCCGAATACACATTTAAGAGCTGCTATGAAAAGTCGAGACCTACATGGCAGATTTTCTGGCACTGAATGGTCAATTTAGTGATGTAGATTAGTGAATCCAAACAGTAAGTGGAGAGAGACTATAATAATGCTTTGATATGTCCCCCTGTTGAAGCATATCCTGGCTGATCCATTTTCTGTTATTGTAGTATTTTTCTTTGCCCTATGGCAAAATGCCGTCTACTTTCTTATTTTTTAAGAATATAGCCCAGATAAAATGATCGGTATTTTCAAAATAATTTTCATGTGCTTTGGTACCACTGAACTAATAAATGAAAAACAGATTTGGATTGATGAATTTTATTTTGTTGGAGTAAAGAACTTTCCTTTGAGGATATTTGTTTTTTGTTCAACATGTATCTGTTGAGTTTTCTTGTAAGGCAAAGTTTTAATTCATTATCCTTTGTATTTTAAAGGGGAGTGTACTTTAAAGGACGTTTAAACAATAACCAACTTAATAATGATAATGATGATAATGATGTTCTTTTATCTAGATTTTCAAATAAGTCTTACTTAAAATGTGACTGATCTTAACTTGGTGTTCTGAGTCCTATTTTGTTTTTGTAATTCTTCATGTTCCTAGGAAATGAAAACAAGGTCTGCCTTTTGTAACTTCTCACAGTTTATGAGTTTGATTTTCTTGACAATTTACTTCACAATTAAGGGCTATATGTGTTCTTTTTCATTCCAAATGGAAACTGGCTGAATTTACAATGAAGACGACTTAAAATTGGAATTGTTTAAAAATAAAAACAAAAATACACCGTCGTAACAGATTTTAAATGAAGTAGATTATCAAGTGGACTGCTAATTTTGCCTTTCCAAAATGTTGGATATTTAACCCTCAGAATAATTAAATATTTGTAATAAAGCAGTTAATTCAAGCAGTTTATTGCTGTAATTTGCAAAAGTACATTGAGCTGCTTTCTTTTCAGCTCATTGATGGAGGAACAAACATTTCTTTAATAAGACTACAGCACATTCTAATTTTGTTGCAAAAGCTTAGATAAGGATCAGGCCCCCTCTGAATCACTGCATTGACCTATGACATTGAAAGTGCTGAAGCTCTTTGGCAAAAGAAGAGTTAGACAGTCATTATTATGCACAGGACTTTCCAGTTCTAAAGGGGCTCTGTGCTTTCTCTCAGATAGACTTTGTTTGTTGGAAATGAGAACTGTATTTTGGCAGCAAAGGACCAGAACTGAAGCTACTCGCAGGCAGACTCATTATGACATAATCCTTCATTAATCTCATTCTCTATTAATAGATCGTGCAGAAGTTTTGCTTCAGTTGATCATCTTCATCAAGGAGCTATGGAAAAGTATTACCGGTAAAATGCTCACCTCTGGTTTTAAGGCTCCCTGTGTATATTCATCTTTTTATTAGTTGAGAAGATTAATGGTGAAAATAATCTCTTGTATTTTGCTTAGTATACAAATGACATATGAGCACCTAAAAATCTGATGTAACTGGATCTTGGTGTTTTGGGGGTAAAACTCACCTGGGAAGAAAATATACCATTAACAATAAAAAAGGGAAGGTTTATCAGGCTAAAATTTCCTCTGGTGAGATAAAGGGGCTCTAGTTGGAGAAGCGTGGGAATAGTGGCTGAGCAGTCTGAGTTCCCATATTGCTTCAGAAAACAAGTTATCACGCGATACATGTATGTTACTATTACTGAGCAGATTGGGTTAATCTTGAGAAGCTGAACTTCTTGAGGTGGGTCAGGGGGCAGGAGGGTGCATCTCCTTCAGAAATAAGTATGTGTGTTTGTTTTTGTCCAAATTAGCTACTGAGATCAGAGATTAGAGCTGCAACATTGTGTGGTTTGATTCTCAGCATACCCTTGAACAGTTTTCTGGGATTTATGGAAAAACCTATTTAGAGAGAATAAACGTGCTTTGCTAGGGTTGTTGGGTTGTTGTTGTTGTTGTTGTTGTTGTTTGGTTGTTTTTGGCGTGGCTTTTTTTTGTCATTTGTTAGTTTTTGTTAAATTTTGTAACATCTTTGGGGTCACTGGTGAGCCAGAAATTCCCATAGCAGGTCTAGATCATTGGCTCAGCCTTACCACCTCCCTGAGCACCAGAGCCTCCTCCTTTACCTAACTATGACTATGCACCAAGCCTTTGACTTATCTTGGTGGATAAACCCAAAATCTCATTGGAAAGTAGAGTTTAGGACCACCAGGAGGAGATTCTAATAGTATTTCTTTCATCTTTAGTCCACAGAGGTTGAATATTACAAATAAAATACTATCAGTGGGGAGATTATTTGGTTAAGCAATATGTACATTTTCCTAGAGGAATATGCTAGAGAACCTTTTTCTGTGGTTGGCAGGTGATTATTCTGGCAGGAATGTACGCATACTGTTGAGTCATTAATAGAGATTGTGACCCTATTGGAACTGGCTGACAGCCCCAGATTGATCCCTGATAATAATGCCAGTAACAATTAAATTAGAAAATTTGCAGGCTCAGGCTACCAAAAACAAAAATAGGGATATTTTTTATATTGCCTTGCACAGATTTGTGAGTTAAATAAAACTCAAGGGAGTTAAAGAAGTTGTCTGTGAACATACAAATCATAATAGTTTGATTTGGCTTCTCTTCAGGCCTTCTCATCTCTTAATGATTTTATTTATATTCTAGAGTAAAGAGAAGTAAGATTTATTGAACAATTATTTTAAATGGACCACCTCCCTGGGCAATTTAACATAAGTGATCTAACTTAATTTTAGGGTTAAGAGGTTTTTGCTTTTTTTTTTTTTACTTTTATTTATTTATTTATTTTGAGAGAGAGAGAGAGAGAGAATCCCAAGCAGGCTCTGTGCCACCAGCACAGAGCCTGATATGGGCCTTCACCTCAAGGACTGTGAGATCATGACCTGAGATGAAACCAAGAGTTGGATGCTTGACTGACTGAGGCACTGAGGCACCCCTAGGGTTAATAGTTTAATTGAAAGGGAATCATGATAGAACTGTAAGGCAAAAGCCACATTTTCTAGGCTATTAATGTTCAAACTGTATGGGAGCCTGAGTCTGACACCAGAGAACATCAGAAGGCAGTCCAGTCAAAGCTTGAAAGATCAAAATATGACTGGTTCTTGTA
Source organism: Proteles cristata cristata (assembly GCA_017311185.1). Classification (NCBI taxonomy): domain Eukaryota; kingdom Metazoa; phylum Chordata; class Mammalia; order Carnivora; family Hyaenidae; genus Proteles; species Proteles cristata. Next base: position 1,076,537 of record JAESUZ010005612.1, on the reverse strand, counting down.
GCCTAGTGGCTTTCCTTTTGTTCATCAAAAGTGAGTGGTGGTAGATGGTAAACACCAAAAGGGTGTCTTCACCATGACACATGTTCATAAGAATCTACCAAATAAAACTTTGAAACTACCAAAACCAAGACAAGGACCTGCAAGCTTGAAAACCCAGTCAATCTCCGGGTTAGCTTTTCAGAAATGATTGTCTACATTGTCATTTATTTGCTTTAATCTGAGGTTTCGCTTGGCAGTAATAACATGACATTTAGTTTCTAATTTAAAAAGATTCTACATTACAAAAGTATTATTGCATATAAAAAATAAGGATTAGCAAATGTTTAAGAAGTTAGAAATTTAATAAAAATGTGGGTGATAGCAATTTGGCTTTTCTCACTGAGTTTTCCGGTGTTGGGGTATTTTTCAGCCAAAGAACTCCCATCAGACTCTTTCCAGTAGCTCTAGGACCGAACTCATCCTCCCCTATATTATTTTCCTATTGCTGTGGTAATAAATTATCACAAACTCAGTGGCTTTAAACAACACAAATTTATTATCTTATAGTTATGGAAGCCAGATGTCTAAAACAAGTCCATACAGCTGCATTTTTTTTAGAGGCTCCAAGGGAGAATCTGTTTCCTCGACCTTTCCAGCTTCCAGAGGCCATTCCCATCCTTTGGCCTGTGGCTCCTTCCTCCATCTTCCAATCCAGCAAGCAGCAGAGCATATTCACATTTCTTTTTCCCTATCCCACAGCTTCTTCTGTGGGATACAGAAGTCACATACCTTCTGTTGGACACTGACTTCTCCTTCATCCCTCTCATAAGGACCCACCCACATAATCCAGGATAAAGTCCCCACTTCATAGCCTTGGCCATCCAAGGTATCATTCACACATTCTAGACATTAAAGTGTAGACATCTTTAAGGACCACATTTCAGCCTACCATATCCCCTGATCCTTAGGGAGGAATAGGAAACTATTTTTCATTTCCTCAGGCATGAAATGGTGCTGAGATCAGTGGCTTTCCACCTTGGCTGTGAAGCTTTTTAAAATCCCAGTGGTTAGGGTGTACTCCAGACTGATTACATCAAATCTCTGGGGATGACTCAAAGACATCAGATATTTTTAAAGCTCCTCAGTGACTCCAATGTGCAACCAAGGTGGATGAAACACTTATATAGTTGTTTCCTTTTCTTTTGAAGGCCCTCCTGAGCAGTCTAGCTATATGAAAGTGACTTTATTTTACCAAACTGACTTCAGAGTTTGTTGAGAAGCAGATGAAAATGTCTAGGAGAATGTATATTTTAATGGCTCAGTTTTTGTTAGTTTAGATTGGCTTTGGGGGACTATAGTCAACAGAATAAGATGAACAACCTGTTTTGTAATTATCAAGTTCAAGCACTAATCATTTAAAGTACATACATCTATAGATGAGTCTTCTTTATGCTGGATATGTAAATTAAAAGCACTTTCTTTTAGATTTTTTTCCTGTAATAGTGTGAATTCAATATAGCATTTTGCATGCTATTTAAGCTGTAAAATCAATGATATTGAATATAACCTAATATTCTGGAAGTTAAATTGGCTTAATGGTGAATTACATGGATTTAATCTGAAATAATTCCTGCCTCTCTCTGAGTTTACCTCTCCAGATGGCTGGAAGGATCTGGTGATTAAGAAGGGCTTACTTTGGTTGAAATTTGAGTCATCACTGATGGATAGTCATTGAATCACCAAGACCTTTAGTCATAGCACAATCTTGACTCCCTTTCAGTGTGGAGATGTATATATATGCACATATATCCCCAGATAATTACTCGTAAAAAGAAAGAAAAAGAAAGAGAATTGAGATTATTTTTTGCTCCATTGACTAAACATTTGAATTGTTTGTGGGTTTTTATTGGTTATTTATACATCATAAGATTGGGGAAGGTCAGTTATACACTGGGGTCTATTGAGGAAAAGGATTTAGGAGGAAGTTACAAAATGCTGTTAACATAAAATGGTCAGTTGGTGTGTATGTTTTGATGCTGCGAAGACTGCATTTTTCAGATGAGGCCATAAAAGTTAACAAACGACTTTTGCCCTACTTCCACATAGGACAGGAAATATGAAAACTGTTAACAAATCTACTAAATTACTGAATTGTACAGGACATTTTCATAGGTCATGGAGTCAATGAATAAAATATTTGAAATCACACTGTCCTCCATATTTTTTCCAAAAGTAGGCTTGATTCTAAGTCATTTGTTAGATTCTTATCAGATTTTAAAAATGGGAAATATTAATAGTAAATGAATATCAAAATAATAAATAATACTGTGTAGTACATTAAATTGCTCCTCAATGTTAGGCAGAGGAATGTGTTTATTGGCATTTTAGACAAACACCAAAACCAAAAAAATTCCACACATAGAAGGCAGTATATCAGTGCACAAATGACTACTATATAATGTACCTTAAATAAATTACTTCCTTTAATTTAATCCTAACAACTATTTGATATAAATGCAAATAATAGTCTATTTTACAGATGAGAAAACTGAGATCTACAGAGACTCAGTGATCCTATCAAAACCATACAACTAATAAGGGGCAGACCCAGGAGGCACACCTGAATGTGATTCTTAATTACCCTGAACCACTTCAGTTGGAGCTAGTGAAGGCTTTCACTAACTCTGAAGTACTGTGAATTCAGTTGAAAGAACTGTGATTCCAGACCAAGAGCACAGAATAAGCCCAGTACAAAGCTTTGTGACTAAATTGGTCTGTAGGACGTATTCAGATTAGAATGAGAAATTTGACTACAAAGGTGAGGTCTTCAAACGTTTGATTTTGCATTTGGAATTAGATCATTTGCTTGTTTAAACCATCCTCAAGATGATATTGATTCCTATTCAGATGTGTTCCACTTTGAAAAACCTGATCATTTGGAAGTAAATTAATTTGTCCCATTTTATTTTTAGCCTATATATAAAATATCTAAATTTTATTTTCATGAATCAGTGTTTCTCAACCTAATTCTTAAATCACAAGGATTAGAACTACCTGCTTGTTAAAAATATATTTCCTAGATCCCACTTTAGATCATCTGAATCAAACTCTTTAAGGCTTGGGGAAGTTGTATTTCCTTTTACAACCCCAGCAGGTAATTTGTGGTAGAAATTAATTTCATTTGCTCAAAATTTAGACTCTGAAATCAATGCTCATTATGATGATTTAGACAGACAGTACAAAGCTGCAGGGAAGTAGGACAATGATAATGATATACTCCATGTACTATCTACTCTGAGTACTATGTACTCTAGCTCCTTTTCCTCACCTTAACTTCCTCATGCCCTTTCCTTCATTCATCAAACGCTAGCTGACAATTCCACAATATGCAAGCCACTAGGCTGGCCTTCGATATATGACTTCCTTCAAATAGTTTGGGAGATTCTGCAGACCTCATCTTCCTGCTCTTGAGTATTAGAGAAGTCCAGCTATTAAAAACAAAATTGTTTGAGGGGCACCTGGGTAGCTCAGTCGGTTAAGCGTCCGACTTTCGCTTAGGTCATGATCTCGCGGTTCGTGGGTTCGAGCCCCGCGTCGGGCTCTGTGCTGACTGCCAGCTCGGAGCCTGGAGCCTGTTTCAGTCTGTGACTCCCTCTCTCTCTGACCCTCCCCTGCTCACGCTGTCTCTCTCTCTCTCTCTCTCAGAAATAAATAAAACATTAAAAAAAAGTTTTTTTTAAAAAATTGTTTGGTATTGTTAAATCCATCATTTTCCAAATATATTTACCCACATATTTACTTTTTCTTAAAAAAAATATCTGTTATTCTGGAAAACACCTTTAGAAACAGTGGATAAGACAATGACCTTGTTTTTTTGCATACTAAACTGCAGTCAATAATTAATTGGTGGGCTTCTCTGGTAGTGTATTCATTGCCTTTTAAAAACATTGGTAAAAAGGTAAAAGGCAAAGGACTGCTGGTAGATTATCCATGTCCTGAAGCTTTCTTTTAGAACTTGACCTATGCTAAAGGAAATAGAGGCATCCTGAATGTTTGTGATTATACTGGACCTTAGGTAAGATCCTAACTTAAATATGTGTACTTTAATTCAGAAAAGTGCAAACTCAACCAATTCAACCATTTTGTTATAAACTTGGGTAAATGACTCAGTATTATCATCCTGGTTTCTGTCTCATTGTTATTTTTTTGTCTTTATTTGCTTTTAGACATTAAAGCAACATGTGTACTTTAGAAACTCACAAATCAAACAGAAGCATCTAGAGGTACCTAGGTGGCTCAGTTGGTTAAGAGTCCAACTTCAGCTCAGGTCATGATCTCACAGCTCATGAGTTCAAGCCCCATGTTAGGCTCTGTGCTGACACCTCCAAGCCTAGAACCTGTTTCAGATTATGTGTCTCTGTCTCTGTCTGCCCCTCCCCTGCTCACGCTCTGTCTCTGTCTCTCTCTCTCCCTCAAAAATAAACAAACATTTTAAAAAAACGAAGCATATAAAGTATACCATAAAAACCCACAGTGACTCCTCATTCCTACCATGTCAGTCCAATTTCTTAGGAGTGTTTCTGCATTTCTTTCTATGTTTTCTCTATATTGTGCTTATAATCATAAACACGCACACAATGTGTGAGGAAATAAATGTATATAACATGCAATAGGTAACATATAAAATAAGTATCTACTGTTACAAACATCATGTATTCTAAGATTGTCTTTTATCTATTAAATACATTCCCTCAGGTTTCTGAAGTTCCCAAGAAATAAGGCTCTTAGGTTCCTAATGTACCTTTTACAGTTTTACAGTACACTGCCATGCACTGTGGAAGTAATAACACTGGGACCTAGTCTTAAAAGGAATTCACATGAGTGAATTGCCTGCCCAAAATCTAGACACCACCTGATTTATTAGTAATGTCTCAGCACATTATTACATGAGGGTGTATTCCCATTAATCTGCTATAGATAGGTGTGCCTCACAGCTTTCACAACTGAGTTCTATATAAACACATTTTTTTGCAAATCAAACATTCTTTAAATATGCTAGATGGCTATTTAAGGAAAACCTGGTATAAAGTCTATTTTATTTTACACTTAAGAATCCTATTAGAAATTAAATAATTGTTCCCTAATTAATAAGTCTGAGTAATTTGGGTTTTTATAATTCAAACATTTGGGGGTTTGTGAACCCCCAAAACAATAAGAAAACTGAGTCTTACTCTTGCAAGGTCTATATGCTTTATATTTACAAAATCACAATAAAAAAGAAAGGTAAGGCTAAATCTTTAAATAAAGGAGAATGTGTTTTCCTCAGTGTCCTTTCTTTTTCCCTTCCACCCTCCCTCCCGCTTTGGTGAGTTAGCAAATGGAGGATATTTTTAGCTTATTTCTCTTTTTTTAAGTTTGTTTATTTCTTTATTTATTTTGAGAGAGACAGAGTGCCAAGTGGGAGAGGAGTACAGAGGATCTGAAGCAGGCTCTGTGTTGAGAGCAGACAGCCTGATGAAGGGCTTGAACTCACAAACTGTAAGATCATGACCTGAGCCAAAGGCAGACGCTTAACTGAGATACCCAGGCACCTCTTCAATATATTTCTACCAAACCATTACTTGGTGAGATACACATTTTTTAAAAAAGATTTCATTTGGAGGAATTAGCTATCATTACATTCAAAGACTGTATTTACACCGTTTTGTAAAGTGAGTCATGCACTTGATAAAAACACTCAGGCAGGGGCACATGGGTGGCTCAGTTGGTTAAATGTCTCCTGGTTCTTGAGTTCCAGCCCTGCATCAGGCTCTGTGCTGACATCTCAGAGCCTGGAGTCTGCTTCAGATTCTTTGCCTCCTTCTCTCTCTGCTCCTCTCCCACTTGCTCGCACGAGCTTGTTCTCTCTCTCTCACTCTCTCTCTCTCAAATATAAATAAACATTTTAAAAAGTTTTTTTTTAATATTTTTAAAAAGTTTTTTTTTTAAATATCCAGGCAGTAAAGAAAGAGACTAAAGTGAAACCATCCTCTTCACATCCACTCCCACCAGGCAATGTTACTCTCCCCAAAGATCACTACAGTTCAAGTGTCTATCATAGACCAGATCTACAATGTTTTATTATTCCCCAGATCATACCATACACACTATTCTGAACCTTATCTTCTTCACTTAGTGGTATACATTGGAGCTCATCATATTGGCATGTACATATTTATTTCATTCTTTTTAACAACATTGCATTTTTTATGACTTCACTATAATTCATTTAATTTGGGCCCCCTTTGGGAGCACTTAGCTTGTTTCTGTCTTCTTGCTGGTATAAACAGTGCCATAGTGAATATCTTTAAACTTGTATCTTGGCAAAGTTGTGCAAGAATATCAATGGATAATTTCTAGCAGTGATCTACCTACAAAGATTAAGAAGCATGGCAATACTCAAGGTCAAAAGCATTTCAAGAAGCAAAAGGGGCATCTGGGTGGCTTAGTCGATTAAGTGTCTGACTCTTGATTTTGGCTCAAGTCATAATTTTCTGGAGCCTGCTTGGGATTCTCTTTTTCCCTCTCTCTCTCTCTCTGCCCCTCCACTGCTCATCCACACTCTATCTAATTAAATAGATGATAGATAGATAGATAGATAGATAGATAGATAGATAGATAGACACATTTAAAATAAAATTTTAAAAAAGCATACTAAAAAGCAAAAACTAATACTGGTGATGGAAGTACAAATTGGCGCAAACTTCTGAAAGGGCAATTTGGTTGTGTCTTAACAGAAATGGGAATTCATGTATAATTTTATCCAGAAATGTTGCTGGCAGATACTGACCTATTTACCTGAAACTAGTATAATGTTATATGTCAATTCTATCTGAATTTAAAAAAAAAAAACGATATTGACCTTATCAATACATAGGTTCATTTTTTATGAACATAACCTCCATATTACATCTGTATAGTATAGGATTAAGAATAATAGAATTGGAAGGGATCTTAGAAATCATCTACTCCAATTCTTGAAGTCCAAAGAGGTTAAATTACATAGTGAACAGGTGTCCAACTGAAGAATAGTAGAGAAGTTCTGCACCAGCTGCTAGATAATCTGTAAGAAATGGACAATTAGACACATGTTTTTTCCTCTCAGCCCTCTATCTCATTGGCCATTGTCACTATATCAGTATCTCTCTTCCTTGCTGTTTGTCTTTGTGTTATTCTGTTAGCTCTTTATCAAAGGTGTAGCTCTGGAATACTTTTCCCCAAAGGATGGATACATTCCATGTGATTGAAGGCAGGGGAAAATAGTAAAGTGAGCAGGGTTGGGGAAGTGAGTGAGTGGCCTCGTGTCTGTTCTGTAGAGGATGGGAATTAGAAAGGGTCAGGGGTCATGGTGGTATCCTTAGTGACCAGAACAGGTCCTGATCTATAGTGACCTTAGTCACTCCAAAAAGGAAAAGTATCTACCAGTCATAGGTTTGTAAAACCCACAGTGTGAGTCATAAATTTCTGTGGCTGGCATCAATTCATTGGTCAGTTAGGCAGATGTTTCATCAAATGATAACCATGTAGGTTTTCTAATCTTAATACATGATTATATATAACAAATAGGCATACACACATATAGCAGGACAGGCAATTCAAACAACAACAGCAAAATGGAATTACTAAGAAGAAATGGAGGGAAATGTCCATCCTAACTAGAAACAAAATCAAACAGTCATAAGGTACTATTTTTCTGTCTGGGAAGTTAGCAAAAAATATTTTTTTCACATAATATTTAATGCTGTTGAGGTTTCCTTGAAACCTCTTTGAAGTGGGGGTGGGAGGGCTGTGAAAACACAGCTGACAGCATAGACTTGAACATTAAAATATTTGAGGCCAGTAATCTCACAGTAGGAGTTTAGCCTGAGAACAGGGTTCAGAAGAAGGAAGTTGCAATAAGCACTGTGTTGTTCCTAGCAACTTTAAAACTAGAAAAATTGGAAGCAGCGTGAACTTAAATGAATGAGGAATGGAGAGTAAAGGTGTGGTAGGTCAAAGAGGTGAAACAGTAAATAGATGATGATTTTCAAAGCCATGTAACTTCATAGCATGTATTAAGATATGTCTGTAAAAGCAAGATCTGAAACATACACATGCTGCTATTGGCAAACAATGTATGTCTGTGTATGGATGAGTTCTGGAAGGAATAAACACACATACACACATGCAATGTGCAAAGTAGACTTTGTATTAGGAAAGGAAATGCAGGTTTCTCTCCATTTGTAATATTTTATTGATTAACAATAATAGCAAAATTAAACAATAAAAATAACAAAACAAAAAAGGCCTGTAAATATTTTCACTTCTTATATGGCCTTCTTTTCCTCATTCTTGGTTGTACCCTTCCTAGAATGTAAAGAAATGTTGTGATCAATACATATACAATGTCAGGAAAGCCCTTTCAGAATTTATACACAATTCCAATGTGCTCTCTTAACTCATTTTGCAATAAGAGAATCTTAATGATGTAAAAATAGAGTCAAACCAAGTAAGACTTTAAAAATACTTGCCTTGGGGTGCGTGGGTGGCTCGATTGGTTAAGCCCCTGACTTCGCTGAGGTCATGATTTAACAGTTTGTGAGTTCAGGCCCCGCATGGGGCTCTGTGCTAACAGCTCAGAGCCTGGTGCCTGCTTCAGATTCTGTGTCTCCTTCCCTCTCTGCCCCTCCCTACTCATGCTCTGTCTTTCTCTCTCTCTCAAAAATAAATAAACATAAAAATATGTTGTTAAAAATGGTTGCTTTTTACTACTCAGCGATGAGAAAGAAGGAAACCTCGCCATTTCCAACAACGTGGTTGGAACTGAAGGGTATTATACTAAGCGAAAATAAGTCAGTCAGAGAAAGACAGATATCATATGACTTCACTCATATGTGAAATTTGAGAAACTTAACAGATGACCATGAGGTAAGGGAAGGAAAAATAATATAAAAACGGAGAGAGAGGAAAACCGTAGAAACTCTTAAATACAGAGAACAAACTGAGGGTTGCTGGAGGGGTGATAGGTGGGGCATTGGGCTAAATGGGTGATGGGCATTAAGGAGGGCACTTATTAGGATGAGCACTGGGTGTCATATGTAAATGATGAACCATGGGAATCTACTCCTGAAGCCAAGACTACATTATATGTAGCTACTTCAGAATTAAAAAAAATTAAAATTAATCTACCTTAACATAAAATTGCATCATTCTACAGCAGGAGAAAAAAATTGGGTTCCTTTTTAAAAAATGAGAAGATGTATACTCATTCAGTGTTTTAAAATTTCCAATGACAGGAAAGTCATTAGCTCATGAAGTAATATACTCTGTTTATAAATATCCATTCATTCTTTCATTCATTGTATCTGTATTAAGCCAATTCTTCATTTAAAATGAACAATCTGAAATAGAAAGACATTCCATACTCATGGAATCAAAGAACAAATATTGTTAAAATGTCTATACTATCCAAAGCAATCTACAACTTTAATGCAATCCCTATGAAAATACCAACAGCATTTTTCATAAAACTAGAACAAACAATTCTAAAATTTGTGTGGAACCACAAAAATCCCTGAATAACCAAGCAATCTTAAAAAAGAAAAGTGAAGGGGCGCCTGGGTGGCTTAGTCGGTTAAGCGTCCGACTTTCGCTTAGGTCATGATCTCGCGGTTCATGGGTTCGGGCCCCGCGTCGGGCTCTGTGCTGACTGCCAGCTCAGAGCCTGGAGCCTGTTTCAGTCTGTGACTCCCTCTCTCTCTGACCCTCCCCTGCTCACGCTGTCTCTCTCTCTCTCTCTCTCCTAGAAATAAATAAAACATTTAAAAAAAAAAAAAGAAAAGTGAAGCTGGAGGCACCACAATTCCAAACTTCAAGTTATATTACAAAGCTGTAGTCATCATAACAGTATGGTACTAGTACAAAAATATACACATAGATCAGTGAAACAGAGTAAAAAAAAAAAAACGAGAAATAAATCCACAACTATATGGTCAATTAATCTTTTCTAATGTTTATTAATTTTTGATAGAAGACAAGGGAGGGTTAGAGAGAGAGAGTGAGAACCCAAGCCAACTCCACACTGCCAACACAGAGCCTGACATGAGGCTCAAACTCACAACGATGAGATCATGACCTTAGCTGAAATCAAGATTCCGATGCTTAACTGACTGAGCCACCCAGACACCCCTGGTCAATTAATCTTTGACAAAGCAAGAAAGAATATTGAATGGAAAAAAGTACAGCCTCTTCAACAAATGGTGTTCAAATAACCGGACAGCAACATGCAAAAGAAAGAAACGGGACCAATCTCTTATACCATACACAAAAGTAAATTCAAAATGGATTAAAGACCTAAATGTGAGACCTGAAACCATAAAAATCCTACAAGAGAACACAGTCAGTAACCTCTTTAATATCAGCCTTAGCAACTTTTCTCTAGATATGTCTACTGAGGCAAGGGAAACAAAAGCAAAAATAAACTATTGGGACTATATCAAAATAAAAACCTGCACTGTGAAGGAAATAATCAACACAACTAAAAGACAACTTATGGAATGGAAGATTTTTGGAAATGACACATCAGATAAAGTGTTAGTATCCAAACTCTATAAAGGACTTATCAAACTCGACAGCGAAAAAACCAAATAGCTCAATTAAAAATGGGCAGAAGACATGAACAGACATTTCTCCAAAGAAGATGGCCAGGGGGCGCCTGGGTGGTTCAGTCGGTTAAGCGTCCGACTTCGGCTCAGGTCATGATCTCACAGTTTGTGGGTTCGAGCCTCGCGTCGGGCTCTGTGCTGACAGCTAGCTCAGAGCCTGGAACCTGTCTTCGGATTCTTTAACTCCCTCTCTCTGACGCTCCCCTGCTCACGCTGTCTCTATCTCTCTCTCAAAAATAACTAAAACATTTTTTTAAAATTCAAAGAAGACATCTAGATGGCTAGCAGACACATGAAAAGATGTTCATCATCACTTACCATCAGGGAAATGCAAATCAAAACAATATCACCTTCACACCTGTAAGAATGGCTAAAATCAACAACTTAAGAAACAACAGGTATTGATGAAGATATGGAGAAAAAGAAACACTTATGCACTGTTGATGGGAATGCAAACTGATGCAGTATTGAGGTTTCCCAAAAAGTTAAAAATAGAACTGCCATACAACCCAGCAATCACTAATGGGCATTTACCCAAAGAATACAAGAGCACTAATTCAAAAGGATACATGTACCCCTATGTTTATAGTAGCATTATTTACAATAGCCAAGGTACAGAAGCAACCCAAATGTCCACTGGTTGTTGAATGGATAAAGAAGATAACACATACACACACACGCACACACACACACGAATATTATTCAGCCATAAAAAAGAATGAAATCTTGCCATTTCAATGGCATGGATGGAGCTAGAGAGTATAATATTAAGCGAAATAAGGCAGAGAAAGACAAATACCGTATGATTTCACTCACATGTAGAATTTAAGAAACAAAACAAAAGAGCAAAGGGTAAAAGAGCAAGGAACAAACCAAGAAACAGACTCTTAATTATAGAGAACAAATTTATGGTTATCAGAGGGGAGGTGGGGGAGATGGATTAAATAGGTGATGGGGATTAAGGAGTGTACTTGTCATGATGAGCACCAGGTGATGTATGGAATTGTTGACTCACTGTATTATATGCCTGAAACTAATATAACACTGTATGTTAACTACACTGACATTAAAATAAAAAACTTTAAAAAAATGAGCAGCCTGACAGCAACAAGAGCAGTTGAGAGGTTTTCCCATTAGTATAGGTAAGAGATGATAAAGCCTGAACTGAGTCAGCATGAAGAGAGAAAATGGAAGAGCAAAATTAAAACATATTTAGAAAACATCAACTAGACTTAATAACTAACTCCAGTCCACATTCAAGGCCAGAAGATTAGTTTCCACCTCTTAATAAAAAGAGTAGAGAAGAATTTGTGGCCATCTTTAATTTGCCACATCCTCCTTCCACCTTCTTTACATTTGTTTTAAAATCTGAGCTCATCAGAAAGCCCAGACATGGATATTTTTTCTTTTAATTTTAAATGCTCACTTCTGTGCCAATGAGAGACAATTTTCTTGGTCTTAAGGATTTTTTTTCCTTTTTGAACTAATCTTTTTGTTAAGATCTGTGTCCACTGAATAATCTAGATCTTGTATCTTAACTTTTAAAAATCAATTTTCCTAAATTCCAGCCAGTGCTTTCTCAAGTGTTAATATACATACAAATCAGTAGGTGATCTTGTTAAAGTGCAGATTCTCATTCTGTAGGTCTGGGTGAGGCCTAGAAGTCTGCATTTCTAACAAGCTCCCAGATTATGCAGTATTGCTTAGTCCTAACACCTACTTTGTGTTGCAAGGGTCTATACTAGCCCATCTAATCCCAACATTGCTTGCCTCACTTTGCCCCATGACACTTTGCCAATCATTTCTTCCTTTTGGGACAGAATAAAGTCCAGAATGATGTTATTTCCTAAACTTTTTCAGGTGAGGTGATTGGAAACAAGTCGAATCAGTAATTAAGTAAATAATGTGCTCTTAAGGAAATATATATCCAGGTAGCAGAAGTTGTCCATAATAAATATATTTTGTCACTATGTCTACTTTATACTCTGTACGATATTGATAAAATTCTTACGTAGACACGTGGCAGTGGTATGAAGCAAGTATAGTTATCTTCATCCTAGCGATGAAGAAACAGAGGCTCAGAGAGCATAGGTAAGTTGCTTCAGTTCAAACAGCTGATTACATATTAAGTGCTGCCTCCCTAATCTGGATCATCAGACTCTGAACTGCATATAATTAAAAGGATAAAAAAAAACTGATGAAAGTTCCTAGTGCAACAATTGCTTATCTACTAATCACACAAATCATATCCCACAGGGCACCCCTAAAGTCTGGGAGAATAAAGCTCAAGCGAGTTTTCTGGGTTCAGAAAAAATAAAACTATCTATTTGGACATGAGTAAGATCATTCTTGATCAATTTTCTGTCACTAGCCATAAATGAAGTCTTCTTAAATACCCCCAAGTTCTCCCAGACAGCTTTAGTGACAGGAATATCTTCAAGTCTTGCCCCTCCCCAGTCCCCAAGAAAAGGCTTAGGTGTGGTGATGGCATTGTCATGTTGAAGTTGTGTTGAGAGCTTTTCTTCTTTGTTGAACACCAAGAATCAGGTCTAGGGAAAAATCTGTAAGTACTATAATTAACTTCAATTTTAATTTCTGGGTGTCTTTTTATCTCCTGCTGCTGCCAAGGTTCTCCTTCAGTCCCATCAGTTAGAGCATTCACAAAGCTCAGGCCAGACTCCCTTTGGCAATTCTTAAGAGCTTTCAGAGTGATGTTCTCAAGCCCTTGTGGGAAACTTGGAGCCAAACTAAAATATGAGTTGACTGTTAAAAAAAACACACACCAGTTTCAAGAAACCTGTTTATATTTCTCAGTTTGGGAGAAACGTTTACAAAATGCATTTTTAATACTTCTTGGTTTTCAAATGCTTTTGGTATACATGTAACCATTAGTTTACTTTCTTTGTAATGTTTTTTATTATTATTTTCCTTTCTTTTTAACCTTACTTTTCTTTATATGTGTTATTGCATAGCTCTGTGTGTAATTGTTCACTTATAAATCGAGAGCACTGAAATAGCCAGAAAATTTATCTTTCTACCTACTCCAATGCTGTTTAAATTAAGGTCCTCACTTCTTTTAAAATCTGATGTAGATTACTTGGAAGCCACATTTCATGTTATCCATTACACTGTTTACCCACAAATTAATAATGAAACAAATAGAACAAATGTAACAAAAATAGAATCTATTTGAGAAATTAGTCTTAAGGCATAAAAAAGGCATACTGTGTGATTCATTATACAGAGAAGACAGGGTGATGGTACTGCTGACTGACCCAAAGACTAGAAGGCATCCAGTTCTATTCTGGCACTTACTGAGATATCAGGATATGCATGGCGTACTAGGTATTCTGGGGCTTTGAAGCATATGAGACATGATTTCAGTCCTCAAGATGCTCACAGACTACACAGGAGACAGATAAGAATATAAAAAGCAAAGGGTAACACTATGAGAATAATATAGGAAAGAAACATAGGGAAGAAAGTATCTTTCTTTCAATGGAGGTGGAGGAAATTGGGGAAAGTTCATGGAAATGCTTGCATGTGAGCCAAAGCTTAAAGGATGGACGAAAATTCAATAAACAGGAATGAATGGTAAAGATAGAAAAAATGTTTATGCTGTTGTCATCCACAGAGGTGGGAAGAGGAAAGGCATGTACAGAGAATCTTGCAATTAATTGAAAGATATGTGTGAAAGACTATAGACTTAGAAGTCAGAAAAGCAAACCCCTGTTTTTGTAATTTTACCAGTGGCATATGTCCTTTTATGACTAGTGCCTCGCACTTACTTTTGTAAGCACATGTCCTCTCTGTAAGCCTTCATTTCCCTTCTTGGGATTCATTGCAGTGTGTCTCCTATATATAGTTCCCATCACTTTTCAGGCATGTTTATATTCTTTTTTTTTCTGAGAGAGAGAGAGACACAGTGTGAGCAGGGGAGGGTCAGAGAGAGAGGGAGACACAGAATCTGAATCAGGTTCCAGGTTCTGAGCTAACTGTCAGCACAAAGCCAGACATGGGGCTCGAACCTATGACCCATGAGATCATGACCTGAGCCAAAATCATATGCTTAACTGACTGAGCCACCCAGGCACCCCCACCCCCTTTCTTAAAAAAAAGAGAACCCTAGTAGAGGAGAAACACAGAGAGAGAGAAAGAGAGAGAGAGAGAGAAAATCTTAAGCAGACTCCACACTTAGCACAGAGCCTGATGCAGGGCTCAATCCCACACCCTGGGATCATGACCTGAGCCAAAATCAAAAGTTGAACTCAATCAACTGAGCCACTTAGGCACCCCATATGTGTCCATATTCTTTCCAAGTGGAGATGTCTAGTCACTTAAAGATAAGCTTATATATTATGAATTAGTGATGGATAGCACAATTTACTTAAAGCTTAATGAAAAAAATATATGTCATTGGCAAGTCTTTCTTTTCCTTGCTCAGTTTACTTTTAATTTTATTCCATCATGAAGTTTATATAGGATATCTTCATTTCTATTATGAGAGCTACCAAAAGATCCTGATTGAAAGAAGTCTCTTTAAATCAGTTTGACTTGATCTTAAATTGCCGTATTCTGGCTTTTCCCTAGGCTCAAGTGTGAATATCTGTTTTTGTTCTATAAACCTTGTCAGGTCCCAATTCAGTATCACTGTTTTTTCAATAATTTTTACTTGCTTGTATCATCTATGTAGTATCCATTCCCTAGGTGTCAGTTATTTCCAAAGTAATGCAGACATCACAAATTTTTAGGAATGCTAATCATTCTAAATGTTTGCAACATGCCTTACTCTTTACATTTGTCCCCTTATATACATATCTTAATTATTTAAGCCATCAGAAGGTTTTGAAAGGAGACTTTGGGCAGGATAGGAATTGAGGGCCATCCTCTGGCATCTAGAAGCTCCTTCGTGACTCTCCCACTTCAAAATTCTACTGTTGAGAGCAAGAAAATTTGTATTCTTGAAAGACCAAAAATAAAAAAGAATTATTTAATTTTTGATAGCTCTTTCTAGGCTTACATCTATTTACTACCTTAAGAGCCAGAAGTCTTCTTTTTTAGGAAATTATACCATCATTATTTTGTCGAACTCACAAAACCATCATATTTCAAATGACTATGTTGTGTAAAGTGACTATTCATGTGCATTTTGAACATATGAAAGGTCATGGATAACTCTTTATCCAAATATTGACTGATAAGGATAGCCAAATCTGTTTTCACTTTCACATATACTCTTTTTCAAAATGTGAAGGCAATGCATTTTTCTCTTGCCTCCATCTGCTTCCCTCACCCCCTCTTCTTTTGCTCACAGCATGGAAACTAGAGTTACAGCTTAGCCTGTTTTGCTTATGGAACTGTGCCAGCAGCAGTTTTGAAGGTGTTTTAAAAATGAAGACATCTGGCAGCTGGCATACTTACAATTCATTTGCCAAAGACAAGTTGCACACGCTGCTGGAATTTTCAACTGAAGGTCACGCACCAGGTACAACACAGTCAGGTGGAGCTGGTGCATAAGAAAGCACATGCTGAAAAATTGTTGGTTCTGTGAAGTTGGGTGGGCTAAATCAAGAAGCATGCTTGTTTCTCTGTCCACCCACACCCCCCTTGTCACAAGGCCTCTTTAAAAGAGGTAAGAGGAAGAAGAATCCAAGCCAGTAAGGCTGACAGTGAATCCCAAGGCTGTGACATGTCAGCAGAAGCCCTGGAAAATAGGCAAGAGAAAAGGGTGCTACGCAAAACAAATGAAAAGAGAATTTGACATAGTGTTAGACAAACATGTTGCTGTCCATTGAGTGGTCCAGCTTTTCAGAAAGAAAGAGTCTATAGGATTATGGGTTTTCAGCTCACTTCATTAATAAATTACTGATAGTACACCAGTGAATGCCCAGTAACTGAAGATTCACTTGATGTTTGATATTATTTGGATAGCATTTTGGGTTTTCTGTTTTAAAATCTTTTCTTGTAATGGGGAGTCACTAAATACTAGTGTCAGATCTTTTCCTTTTGTAATTTTATACTTGTGTTAGACAAAACTGTGTTTTATGGTTTCGGTTTTGGTTTTCTGCAAGAGGAATCTAAGATGTAAATACGGGTATTTACGAGATTAACACTTGACCTAACGAGGCAAGGGAGAGAAATTGTCTCACCACATTGACAATCTCTCTCTGACAAATTTCAGCACTTTAAAAGTAATATTGGCTATATAAGCAGTATGTTTATAAAGCAAGAATTAGTGATTATTTGTATTAGAACCTTGATATATTTCCATATAACAAATCTGGTGTTTTCTCTTTCTGTCCTTCTAAGTACAAGCCTTTTGTCTTGTGTTCTTGTTTTCTGTTCAAAATATTTCATATGGAGATAGTGGTTCATGGAGAAAGGAGGAGATAGTGTTGCAGTTATAATGTTGTTGTTGAAGGAGGGCAGTTGACCCTCACCTTATCCCAAATGGAGATAGAATTACTGGCCTTAGAGAGGCTGCAAACCTGTGGCCTACATGCAGGATTTAGTTCAAAAAATATATGCATTTGGCATACTCACTATCTACCGAGTGTTTACAATAAAAAGAAATAAGTTGATAGGAGAATTCACATTTTAAAAAATCTGGATTTTCAGTTTCTTTTTAAAAATCAGAAAATCAGGCATCACTTCCACAGTCTCTCGCGAGAGTGTCTTCTGGCCCTGGTCCCGTGAAGATGGTGTGGGGGTTCTTAGTCACCCGGGTCCTGCCACCCCATACTTTCCCCAAGGCTGAATACAGACTGGTGCTTTGTTGCATTCCAGCTGTTATTTTTCTGAAATCAGAGTGAAAAGGAAAGTGAAATCTTTCCTGCATTTTTGCAAAAGTGAGAAAATCAAAGTAAGCCAGCGGGACAGTCTTTCGAACACCAGACCTACTGCAAACAGTGATACTACCACTCTGGGCCTGCCGTCCCTTGAGTTTATTTCCTTTCTGACATGAAGTACCTCCTCTGCCCACCTCAGTTTCTGCGGGTTTAGACTCAAGGGGTCCAAGCTGCATCCTGGCCCGTCTGGGATACCTAAATTTGAATCCCACATCAGAACTGCTGTAACATTACGAATGGAAACTTCTTAAAGATATCCAATATACAGGTCATTCTTGACTTTCAAACACCATCAAAGGATGGGAGGCTGGAAGGGCAGGGCGACAGGGGTGAGGAGCCAGGGAGGGGGACAGCTAACTATTTGATATTATGTCACTTGAAAATGTACTTTTGTTCATAAATTTACTCACAGACTGGTACTGCTTTTGAGAGACGTTTCTACCATCAGTCCCTGCTTCTTTCACTGAAATTTAGTAATTCTAAAATCTGAAGATATTTTTCTTTTTCCTTCCTTCTTCCCTTCCTTCTTCCTTCTTCCCTTCCTTCCTTCCTTCCTTCCTTCCTTCCTTCCTTTCCTCCTTCCTTCCTTCCTTTCCTTCTTCCTTCTTTCCTTCGTAGAAAACACTGAAAACACATATGGGGAAAATGGTACCTGGTAGAAATAAAGACATCTGCCTCGTGATTTTAGTGGTCAGATATGAAATCAATGAAGCAGTAACTACTCTTTTCACGGAACCATCATTTAGTGTGATTACTCCGAGGAGAATTTGGAGTTCTTAGAATTGTAAACTATGTGAAGTATTAGCAAACTCTGCCTCATGTAATCTAAACTAAAGACTCAAGAGAAGAACTATAAATGCTTAGGAATGGGTTTTAGAAAGAATAATGATGATTTGTCAGCTCTTCATCTTTCTTTTAAAACGTACTTGTTTTTGTTTGCCAGTAAAGTGCCTGTCAGGTATGGCGTATGTGAAACCCCTGCTCTTGTTTTTCATTACCATATAAAGCTCTTTATTCAGACCTTCAGATGTTCTGATATCTGAAGCCAAACCTAAGGAGTATTATTTCATTACAGAGTACTGAAACTCTAAAATGACCCTGCAAAATAATTTCTACAACAACATTACTTCTTCTCCTTGTGAATAATTTTTGTTTTTTTATTTATACAGAATTTCATTGCTCCGTTAAAGGGAAGCAAAGTATAGTTTGTAAACAGCAAATGTAATCTGCAGTAAGAAGCATCAAAAGGGAGTTAGGAAAGAGGAAAATGCAGATTATTATAAATAAGTGAATTTTCAAGGAATAATTCCTGCTGTGCGTCTGTGTTTGTGTGTTGGTAGCAGAGTGTCAGGTACTTAATGTATTCTTTACAACATTCAATTTAAAAAGTAAGTAAAAGTACTTTGAAAGTGAAATAAATTAAATTGAATAATGTGAGGAAATCTGCACATGATCCTATAAAAGGCAACCTAAAACTCTGAAAAATGGGTCTAGTCATATAGTTTTTAATAGTGGTATTTTAATAGTTTTTAACATTCTCTCAACAGAGCACCTACTATAACAAATTTTACTGAGAATACACTATATATAAAGTACTCCAATTCAGTTGTAAAACTTACAATCAGATTCCTCAAAACCCCATTTTTACTTCATCTTGAAAAATTATATTAATATTCATTGACAAGTATAACTAATTCCTGGCTCAATGCTTAGTGAGTTTATCATATTGCAAGAGATGGTTATGTGTTCTTTATCATTATTGCTACTAACATATAATGGTGAACTTGAATGGTATGATCCAGGGCTTTTATTTTATATTTGAGGTTGGGGTGCCTGGGTGGCTTAGTTGGTTAAGTGTCAAACTCTTGATTTTGACTCAGGTCATGATCCCATAGTTGTGAGATTGAGCCCTGTGTTGGGCTCCATGCTGGACATGGAGCCTGCTTAAGATTCTCTTTCTCTGCCATTCCCTTGCTTGTTCTCTCCCAAATAAATAAATAAATAAATAAATAAATAAATAAATAAATAAATAAATAAAAGATTTGGGGTTATTCATTCACTCAACAACACTGAACAAATGCTAAATAAAACAGATGCTGGGTCTGTTTTATTGAAACAAGAAACAATTGAAAATAAAACAGACATGGTCATAAACTTTACAGGCTTATTGGAAAGCAGACAGTAAGTAAATTATCAGACTTATATGTATTCTAAGAACACGCCAAGCATACTTATGGTTTGGGGCATTTACACTTGCTATTGCTTTTGCTTGGACTGCCTTCCCCCAGATATCCTCCCTATCTTCAAATCTTTACTCAGATATCACCTTCTCAGTTGAGTGATGCAGCATTCTAAGTCTAGCCAAATGAGCATCAAATTAAGGATAAGATGAAGACATTTTAAGAAATCCATTCAAAAAAATATTCAAGGAAGTACTCAAAACAAAAAAGATTTTAGGAGAAATACATTAACAAAATAAGAGAAGAAAAGAAACCAATGGGACATATGGCTAAGTATAAATCCTTACACTCATGTAAATCTTTGAAACTACTAATAATCTAAAACTAAACTCCAAATGAGTTAAATAAAATTTGAAGGTAAAGCCAATGTCAATGATAGATAGCATATTATGGTTCATTGTCTTTTATCAGGAGAGGGTATATCCATTTAAGCATATGAGTTTAAAAAATTAATAGCCATCCAACATAGGAAAAGAAATATACTATATAAATTTTCAAATCTCTAGGAAAGGAGAAAAGTGGTATGCATTTAAACATATGAGTTTTAAAAAATAATGGTCATCCAATATAGGAAAAGAAATACAATATGTAATTTTTAAATCTCTAGGGAAGGAAAAAAAGTGGATAAAACTGAATCAACTCCAAAAAAACATAAATAAAAAAGGAAATTATTTTTTAAAAGATAAGTTTAAAATAATAAATAGCAGTAGGTAATATGTCCAAACATTTTAATAGTCATAATGAATATAAAATGTTAATTTTCCTATTAAAAGGTTGTCATATTGTTATTTTAATCTAACTGTTTACTATATTCCAGAGACACTTCCAAAACAAAATTGATACAGGGTAATTAAAATAAAGGGATGGACATAGCTATTTAAGAAAGATACTAGTTCACAAAGTGAAAGACCAAGTAAGGCACTCTTAACATGGAATAACTCTATGTGGAGGCTAAAATTATTAATTTGGACAAAGAGGAAGATTCACATTATAAACAGATTATAAGCAGAATAAAGATATAACAATCTATCAAGATACAAAAATTACAAATTTATAGATCTAACCATCCAGCTTTGACACATATGAAATAAAAACTATTAGAAATGTGAGTAGATATTGTTAAATCCATAATCTTAATGGAAGAAGTTAATACAATGACTTAGAAATCAATGACTACAGTAGCAAAAAAGTAATAATAATAGACACATAGGGTTTTAATGGTACATATAACAGAATATATATGTTTACACATATATACCCAACAAATACAAGAATACATATTTACTGCAAATACAATTGTTTTTTAAAATTTACTACAATTATGCTTCAGAGAACAATCTTCATAAATTTCTAAGAAAAACTGAAATGATACAGACATATACTGACTTCAACAAAATCAGAAATCAATAACAAACTGGTAGCTAGAAATAATCCAATTACTTAGCTAAAGTTTTAAAAAGCTTTTAAATAATTTCTGGGTTAAGAAGAAATAATAAAATATTTACAAGTGAATTATAATGGCACAATATATAAAATGTGTGGTATGTTCACAGAAAAATATATAGCAAAAGATCGAAAGAATGGAAATAGCTTCAGGAAAAGATAATAAAATATTTAGAACTTTATGTAATTCACACTAAAAGTAAAGGAGGACATCAATATGTTCATCTCAATATATTTTAATTTTTTAAAAAAAATCAACAACATGTATTTGTTAAAATTCTTAGTAAGCTAAGAAGAGCTTACTAAGAAATTAATTACTATTAATTTAATTACCACAATTTAATTAAATTAATTAAGCTTCCACAATTAAATTAGAATTAAAACTTCCACAATTAATAAAGAATATTTATGCCTGCATTTCATAGTACACCAAAATCTGTAATGAAAAACTAGAAATATTCCCATTAAAGTCAGGAATATGTCTCAGCATTCAAGATTGTACTATCTTAGGCAATACAGTAAGAAATAATAATAATATAATAATAGGCCTGATAATAATATTAAATAAGAACTATAGATGTTAGAAAGGAGGAGAAAAAATTATGGTATATAAATAATATGATCTACTTTGAAAATCCAAAAGAAATAACTAAAAAAATTATTAGAACTGTAAGCGTTTAATGCAGTAATAAGATGTTAAAAAAATCCTCATCATCTTCCCGTACACCAACAATAACCACTTAGCAGATATCTTGAATACTGTTCACGATTGCAAAATGGAAAAACTCCACAAGATATATGGGATATTAACTTTAAAATTATGTAAGATTTATATGAAGAAAGTAATAAAACATTTCTTCAGTAATGAACAGAATGACTCAGTATGGTAAGAGTGGCAATTCTCCTCACATTAATCTGTAATTCAAGATGGTGCCAAACAAAAACTTAAAAGCTAATTCTAAAATATATTTAGAGATAAGAACAGTTACGAAAAATGAAGGTAAAATATCTTATAAAACCTCCTAAAACCAAAGCATGTTAAGAAATTAAAAGAGCTTGATTTGGGGGGCACATAGACAAATAAATGGAATAGAATGGAGAGTTCAGAAAAGCATATTTAAAATATCATAAAGATTATATTTTAAACCGTTAAATACAGGAAAATAGGCTTTTTTGCTGTCTATTTATTTTGAGAGACAGAAAGTGAGCACACTCACATGCAAGCAAGGATGGAGGTGGTGGCAGAGAGAGAGAGGGAGAGAGAGAATTCCAAGCAAGCTCTGCACTGTCAGTACAGAGTCTTACACAGGGCCACAAACCATGAGATCATGAGCCAGCCAAAATCAAGAGTTGGATGCTTGGGGCGCCTGGGTGGCTCAGTCAGTGAAGCGTCCGACATTGGCTCAGGTCATGATCTCATGGTTTGTGGGTTGAGCCCTGCATCAGGCTCTGTGCTGACAGCTCAGAGCCTGGAGCCTGTTTCAGATTCTGTGTCTCCCTCTCTCTCTGACCCTCACCTGCTCAAGGTCGGTCTCTCTCTCTCTCAGAAATAAATAAAACATTAAAAAGAGAGAGAGAGAGAGGGAGAGAGTTGGATGCCTAACAACTGAGCCACCCAGGTGTCCTTAGAGGAAAATATTTTTATTATTTTGGAGTAGGACAAGCTCTGTTAAGACAAAACCTATATTGCACTGTATGTTAACTAAAATTTAAATTTAAAAAAAATCACATCTAAAAAAAAAGACAAAACCTAGAAGCTAAAAATCAAATGATTGGTAGCTTTGAATACATACAATTAAAACCTATGTATGAACCCAAAAAAATCCATATACAAAGTGTGACAGGCAATAGATTAGGAGAAAGTACTTACAATATATATAACAAAGGATTATATATGGAATTAAGAGCTTCCAATAATTAACAAGCAAAAGGTAAACAATTCAATAAAGAAAAATGGTCAAAGAATATGACTAGGTCTTAAAAAGAGGAAAAATACATGATTTATTAACAAATAAAAATGTGTTCCACCTCAATAGTAGTCAGAGAAATTAAAATTAAAACTGAGATATAGGGGTGCCTAAGTGGCTCAAACAGTTAAGCATCCAACTTTGGCCCAGGTAATGATCTCACATTTCTTGAGTTCGAGCCCGTCACTGGGCTCTGCCCTGTCAGTGTAGAGCCCACTTTGGATCTATTACCCCCCTGTCCCTCTGCTTCTCTCTCTCTCTCTCTGTCTCTCTCTGTCTCTCTCTGTCTCTCTCTCTCAAAAATAAATAAACATTTTCTTTAAAGTGAGATATAAGTTTTCATTTGTCAGATTGGTAATTGTTTTAAATTGCTAAATTCTCGTGTTGAGAAGAATATGAGAAAATAAGTTGTCTCATATCTGTACAGCTAGGAGTTCCACTTTAAGATGTCTGTAGTGGACACTATTAGCTTCAGCTTTTTCTCCCTCTAGATCCCTGATTTCTAAGTATTGCCCCTCTATATGCCTCAAGGGAAGCTGACCCTGCCCTTAGCTCTAACGTGGGTCTGGTTAAACTAAAGGTATACTCAGCCCCTGCTCTCTTAATCAGTGATTGGTCAGAATTCTTGACAATGAGAGGCAAGGAGAATTTTGCTGAAAGTTTTAAGGAAAGTCCTTCCTCACCTTAAGGAGAATATCAAAAAAATCAAACTTACTTCATCCCATAAGACATGAGCAAGAAAGGATATAGTCCGGAAGATTTCCTACCACTGAAATTCCTCTTACATGAACTAACTATTTTCCTACCTTGTCCCGGATAATGTTTTAGGCTAGAAACAGACAGTGCGTAAAACAGACAAAATTCACTGCTCATGCAACATTCTACTTGGGGAAGCATTAATTAAAAGAATAAATTAATAAAATACATAATGTGACAAATAATAAAGCAGTGAAAAAGAATGGGAAATGTTGGGATACAATTTAAATAGGATAGTCAGGGAAGGCCTCCCTGAAAAGGGTACATTTGAGAAAATTCTTGAACGATAGAGGGAAGAAGTCATGTTCACAAGATTCCAGAAAGATGAAAAAGTCTCTGCGAAGGAAAAGAGGCCCAAGTACGCCTGGCAAATTCTAAAAAGAGCAAGAAAACCTGCAGGGCTAGTTTAGAGTGAGTAAGGAATCGAATGGTAGGAGATAAAGTCAGGAAGATAATAGAGGGCTAGATTTTAGGGAGTCTTGTACACCATTATAATAGCTTTGGGTTTGGCTGGGTAATTTACTATAGCTGACACACATGTTGCATTAGTTTCAGGTGTACAACATAGTGCTTCAACTTCTCTATACCTTACATTATCCTCACCACAAGTGTAGCTACCATTGGTCACCATATAACGCTATTACAGTATCTTTGACTCTATTTCCTATGCCGTACTTCTTATTCCCATGACTTACTTATTCCATAACTGGAAACCTGTATCTCCCACTCCCCTTCACCCATTTTGCCAATACCTTCACCCCCTTCCTCTAACAACCTTTAGTCTGTTCTTTGTATTTATAGGACCAATTCTGCTTTTTGTTTTTTATTAATTTATTTTAGTTTTTGGATTCCACATAAGAGTGAAATCATATGGTATTTATCTTTTTTAGTCTGACTTGTTTCCCTTAGCATAATACACTCTAGGTCCATCCATGTCGTTACAAGTGACAAGATCTCATCCTTTTTTATGGGTATAAAATATTCCATTGGTGTGTGTGTGTGTGTGTGTGTGTGTGTGTGTGTGTGTGTACCATATCTTTTATCCATTTGTCTATTGATGGGCACTTAGATTGCTTCCGTATATTTGCTATTGTAAATAATGCTGCACTAAATATAGGGGTGCATATATCTTTCTGAATTAGTGTTTTTATATTCTTTGGGTAAACATCCAGTAGTAGAATTATTAGATCGTATGTTTTTTCTACTTTTAATGTTTTGAGGAACCTCCATACTGTTTTCCACAATGGTTACACCAATTTACATTCCCGCCAACAATGTGCAAGGGATATCTCATTGGGGTTTTGACTTGCATTTCCTTGATAATTAGTGATGTTGAGCATCTTTACATGTGTCTGTTGGCCATCTGTATGTCTTCTTTTTTTTTCTTTTTTTAAATTTTTTAATGTTTTATTTATTTCCAGGAGAGAGAGAGAGAGAGACAGCGTGAGCAGGGGAGGGTCAGAGAGAGAGGGAGTCACAGACTGAAACAGGCTCCAGGCTCTGAGCTGGCAGTCAGTACAGAGCCAGATGTGGGGCTCGAACCCACGAACCGCGAGATCATGACCTAAGCGAAAGTTGGACGCTTAACCGACTAAGCCACCCAGGCACCCCTGGCCATCTGTATGTCTTCTTTGGAAAAATGTCTATTCAGGTCTTCTGCCATTTTTTAATCAAATTGTTTGGGAGTCTTTTGGTATTGAGTTAAGTTCTTTATATAGTTTGGATATTAACCTCTTATTGGATATATTATTTGCAAATGTCTTCTCCATTCTGTAGGTTGCCTTTTTGTTTTGTTGATGGTTTCCTTCTCTGTGCAAAAAAAAAAAAGTATTTTGTTTTGACATAGTCCCAATAGTTTATTTTTGCTTGTTTCCTTTATTTTAAGAGGCATCTAGGAAAATGTTACTATGGCCAACGTCAGAAAAATTACTACCTGTGCTCTCTTCTAGGATTTTCATTGTTTCAACTCTCACATTTAGGTCTTTAATTCATTTGCAGTTTACTTTTGTGTATGTGTTAGAAAGTGGTCCAGTTTCATTCTTTTGCATGTAGCTGTCCAGTTTTCCCAGCACTATTTATTAAAGAGGCTTTCTTTTCCCCATTGTTTATTCTTGCCTTCTTTGTCATAGATTAATTGACCACATAGCGACAGGTTTACTTCTGGGCTCTCTATTCTGCTCCATTGGCCTATGTGTCTATTTCTGTGCCTATACCATACTGTTTTAAGCTTTGTAGTGTATCTTGAAATCTTGTATTTTGATACGTCCAACTTCATTCTTTCTAAAGATTGCTTTTGCTATCTTTTGTGATTCCATACAAATTTTAGTATTATTTGTTCTAGATTGGGGAAAAATGCTATTGGTATTTTAATAGGAACTGCATTGAATCTGTAGATTGCTTTGGGTAGTATGGATATTTTAACAATATTAATTCTTCCAGTCCATGAACATGGAATATCTTTTCATTTGTCTGTGTCATCTTCAAATTCTTTTATCATTGTTTTATAGTTTTCACAGTACAGGTCTTTCACATCTTTGGTTAAGTTATTTCCTAGCTATTTTATTCTTTTTGATGACAATTATAAATAGGATTGCATTCTTAATTCCTCTTTCGGATAGTTCATTATTATTATTATATAGAAATGTTAATCAATTTCTGGGTATTAACTTTGTATCCTGCAATTTTACTGAATTCATTGGATTTTTTCTGAATGAAATTAGTAGCCATTGGAGGATTTAGAGAGGTGGCATGGTCTTAGTTCCATCTGAGAAAAATAACTCTCGTTGGTGATTTGGATGGACTGTGAAGGAACAAGGGCAAAAGTAGGGAGAGTAGTTAGGAGTTTACTGCAATAATCACAGGAGAATTGACCATGACTTAGACCAGAATGGTGGCAGTGGGATAGTAGAAAATAGTTAAATTCTGGAATATTTCCAATGTAAAATCAACAAGATTTGCTGATGGGCAAGATACAAGGTGTGAGAAAAAGAGGAGAATCAAGGAGGGGTC
Source organism: Proteles cristata cristata (assembly GCA_017311185.1). Classification (NCBI taxonomy): domain Eukaryota; kingdom Metazoa; phylum Chordata; class Mammalia; order Carnivora; family Hyaenidae; genus Proteles; species Proteles cristata. The sequence continues at coordinate 1,049,613 of JAESUZ010005612.1, read as the reverse complement.
TAAAATTTTGAGCCTAAGCAACTCTTGAGAATGAAATTATTCTTAACTGAGAAGAAAAGCTGGTTTGGAGTAGAGGTGAGGAGATACCAGAGGTTTGGTTCAATTTTGTTAAGTGTGACATTTATATGTCAAAATGAATATGTTAAGTGGGCATTTGGATATTTGAATCTTATCTTTAGTGGAAACTTTGGTTTGGTGGTAAAAATTTGGGAATTGTCAGATTTTATATGTCACTTAAAGCCATGAGATTTGTGATAAGATCACCAAGGGAATGAATAGATAGAGAGAAGAGATTAAGGGACTTAGCTCTGGGGCGCTCCAATGTTCATATTTATGAAAGCCAGCAGGGAGGAAGAGAAGAAGCAGCCATGAAGATAGGAAGACAAATCCTGGGAAACATAGTGTCTTAGAAGCCAAGTAAAGAAAGTTTTTAAGGAGGAGGGAGCAATCAACTCAGTGAAATGCCACTGAGTTAGCATAGCATAATGTCTAAGATAAAGGCTCTGCAGCCATTTCTGCCAAGTTCAAATCGAGCTCTGCAGTTATTTGCTGTGTTACCTCGAAAAAATCATTACACCTTTCTGTCTTCTTCTCCATCTGAATAAAGGGTATTATAATGTCTCTGTTTCCTATGTTTATTGTGAGGCTATGTGTCTAAATTTGTTTTATATGCTTAGAGTAGTGCCTGGAGTATATAATAAATGCCTAATAAATGACAACCACAATGATTATTTTTTATTATGGGACATTTTTATTATTTTTTCTTCCAGTTTCATTAAGATATAATTAACATACAGCACTATATAAGTTTAAGGTGTACAGCACAATTACATGACCTACATATATTGTGAAATGATTACTACAATGAGTTTACTTAACCCCCATCATTTCAGACAGGTATTAAAAAATAAGAAAAATGTTTTTTTTTCCATATGATGAAGATCTACTTTCTTAGTCACTTTCAAGTATATTATACTGACTATGATTATTATTATACTTAACAGTAGCAAGAATTAGTAAGAGGAGGGAGAATAAGGATAGGATGGAGACTTGACCAGTGGCTTTGGCAATGTGGAGGTCACTTGTGACATTGACAAAGAGCAATCTGGGTAAAATGGTGGGGGCTCTTGTTTAAAGTGATGTCATGTCCGAAAGAATATGGAAGAAGATGAACCAAAGACCCTTTCAAGAAACTTTTCTTGGGGTGCCTGGGTGGCTCAGTCAGTCAAGCGACCGACTTTGGCTCAGTTCATGTTCTCACAGTTTGTGGGTTCAAGCCCCACGTCGGGCTCTGTGCCAACTGCTAGCTCAGAGCCTGAAGCCTGTTTCAGATTCTGTATCACCCTCTCTCTCTGACCCTCCCCTGCTCATGCTATCTCTTTCTCTCTCTCATAAATAAATAAAACATTTAAAAATTTCTAAGAAACTTTTCTTTAAAAAGTAAAGAGAAACAGAGAAATAAGTTGGTAGCTATAGACAGAAATTTAACAAAAGAGAATTTGTTATAAGAGAAATAACAGGTTTCACATACTATATTTATTTTAAATTTACCCTGAATCAGAGGTCATCCGCAGGAGTCAGTCTGAAGGCTTGCTGGTGATGAGCAGAGAGGATGGGGTGGTGTGGAACACTGTAAAGGGACTGAGGCTCCATTATCTCATATCAAATGTATTTATTTGTTCTCTCCCATACTAGAATGTAAGCTCCAGAAAAGATGGCCTGTGTTTTATTCCTGGCCCTTATCTCTATCACCTTGAACTGTTGTTCAAGTAGGCAGTCAATATGTATTTGTTAAATGGATGACTGTCTCCAGTGAAAACTTGAGGCCCCTAAAATTTAAATAAATTGCTTGTCCAACTCATTATGTCAGAGTTGGATCTAAATCCTGAGTCTCCTGATACCCAGTACAGTGACCATTACAGTACTAGGATAACCTGGGTTTCAGAATTCATATCCTGCTCTTCAAAGTAGCACAGTATTAAAGAAACTTCTAGAAATTCCAAAGACTAAAATGATACCAAAAAGAATGGAACTACTCCCCAGATTATCCTAAGTCATTACAAACACTATTTTTATTCTGTCAAAAAGTTAAATTTTGTTGATGATGTGGCTGTTAAATAAAACTTAGAAGCTTGAAAAATTTATAAATGATCTAACAATACTAGTCATTTGTTGCACAGTATGAATGAAAATGAAATTTTTAAAGATTACCACATATCTTGACCCTCTTTGTATTGCACACATATTCTGTGTATTTTTAAAGACTATAATTGAAAACTTGAAAATATAATTCCTAGAGGTAAAAAAAACATTAAGTTATGTTTAAAGGTAGCAGATATTTCCACAAACTTATTAGTAATAGGACTTTTTATGCAATTAAAAAGAACCTTGAACTCTTAACGATAGAGAAGAAATTGAGGGTTGATAAGGAGGGGATGGGCTAGATGGGTGATGGGTATTAAGGAAGACACTAATTGTTATGAGACCACTGGATGTTGTATGTAAATGATGAATCACTGAATTCTACTCCTGAAACCAATATTGCACTGATAGAGTATAAATAAATTTCAAAAAAAGAAATAACCTTGAATGTCTTTATTACTGAGTTTGATAAACTGTATCCAACATAAGATTGCAAAATTAAGAGAAGAAATGTGGTTTTTTACTGTAGGGTTTCCTCGTAGATGTTTAGTGGCATTAGGAAGTAGCAATGAATCACTCCATCCATATGTATGTCTAAAGTATGTCTAAAGTAATATGGATGGAGACATGTAACATGCCTGTATATGGAATGTGAATATTGGGTGTCCAATACTGTTACCATAAAAGAGTCCCTCTTGCTAAGTTTCTAAAAGCATATACTGTGAAATTAGACAAATAGTTTGCCAGAGAATTTTTTTTCATCTTAAAAGTGGCCTTATCTTTTGACCTAGTAATCTTACTTCTGGATTATTACTCCAGAGAGATAATCAAAAGGAAGGAAAATGCTATATGTTTGAAGATGTTCATAGCAGTAGTGTTTATGTAATTAAAGAATTGGAAAAAACATAGATGTCCAACAAAAGAGATTTAATTAAATTGTAGTGTGTCTACTTTATATAATATATAATCATTAAATGCATACTATAAAATGCTCACTGTATTAAAATATGTAATTTGTGTATGTCTCATTGAACAGTTCATTCTCCATCAATTCAGCTATTGTCATATATATTTGTGTGTGTATATATATATATATATATATATATATATATATATGTAGCTGTCTGAATGGTACCTGGCATAAGGGCAGGGAAAAAGCAGAGAAGTAGCATCTTTTGTAAAATTTTGTCTTAAGAATGCTTAATTCTGACATGACATATTGATAAAGACCTTTAGGCTCCCACCTAAGCAATCACCATTTCTCATTCATTGTAACTTGTCTCTTGAAGCAGAGAAATTTAGCTTATTGATTCTGGGTATTTTGCTAGCCTCTTCAAGTCATTTTGGAATCCTTTTTCAGATGATATGAAGTAACTCTATTTCAGTGCACATCTTTGCTATAGAAACGTGATTTTCGGCTTTGCAGCCCAAGGATACATTCCATGTATGAATAGAAGTCTTTGTGCAACAAGAGTAAAGTCATCAGCTTCTATGCTATGAAGAAGAAATGTTCATCTCCTAATGTGCATATATGTAAGCCACCTCTTTAAAATCAGCCTCCTTAAATGGCACTGAGTACGCTTCTGTGTATGACACATCAATGTCCATTAATTGCATGAAGAGAACCGAGATTCCAATGGCAAAATCTGTAAAAGTAGATATACAAAGAAAAGTGGAAGCATCTGTTTAATATATACGACATTAGAATTTAATTTTACCTCTGTGATGCTTTTGTGTGGCTGCAGTGTTACAGCAGAGCACATAAGCATAGCCGTGCAGTGTCAGCAGGTGCATGCCACCAAATTACTGCTTTTAATTTGCATATTCATCTGCTAAGAAGCATGTCATTATCATATCAAAGGGATACTAAGCAACATCTAGCTTGGAGAGATGTGGCATAGTTTCAATAGGAGCAATTAATGCAAGATGAGGACTCTCTTTCTGTCATGTCTCCCAGGGCTAGCTGTAATCGGGCTGATTATTGGATACCAATAAGACCGAGGGCCCAGTTGGCACAGAATAAGAGAAGAACTGGAAAGGGAGCCTGCTAGTCCTCTCCACTGTACACTTGATGGCAACGTGATGCTCTGGTCACTCAAAAGAATCCTGTTCTTTTTATAGACGCTGTCAATATGCACTCATCTATTTCAGTTGTCATAAAATGACCAGATGTGGTCCAAAATTAGTCATGTTTTTAAAAAAATGATCTTATCTTTAGAGAGTGTGTAAGGAAATGTGAAAGAGACATTAAAATTGGGTTCATAAATATAGGTTTTAGTACTTAGGTAAATTTCATTTGAACAAACAAGCATAATCTTCCTCCTTCAAGCATTTATTGAGCACCTAAGTATATGTCAGACAATGTCAGGTGATGAAGATGCAGATACTAACTAGTAACAGGCCCTAAATTCAAAAAACTTGAACAGAGGACAAGAGATACATATACCAAACAAAACTTAAATGACATTTTCTTTTTTCTCTTTTGTGAAAATCCATTTTGATATGACAGCAAGGGCACATGGTATCATCTCTTTTTAGGAATGTTTTTAAGAATTTTAAGAAGTCTTTAGTTTAATTTTAGAAATCATCTCACTTTTCCTCTCCTAATGGTAGTAGCTAAAAACAGTGTACAAATGTGAATTCTTGAATGATGAAACTACAGTAACTTCTTAAATTATCCTGTTGTTTATCAGTCTTTCATTGGATGCAGTGGTATAAGCAAGTGCTTTTAATGAGCAGGGATCATTAATAGTTTGCTTCCTACAGAGTCTAGGATGGGATAGTACACACATACACTTTCATTAATTGATTCAACAAAACAATTTTGAACATTGTGTACCAAGCACTGCTATGAATACTGGGGATATGGCTGTAAACAAAATGAGCCTACTGCCTGTCCCAGAGTTTACATTTACACAAACTCCTGTGTGTGACTGTATGCACCAAGTACATGCCTAATGTAAAGCTCAACAACATTCATTTAACAAGCATTTAATAAGCACTTTGTGTCACATTAGGGAAATGACAGGGATATAAAGTTTACCTTGAAAACTACAAGCCAACTCTGAGTACCAAAAAGGCTTCCAAATGACCAGTATACTGGCCATTTCAAATGGCATCAGAATTGGCAAAGAGGAAGTCAAACTTTCACTCTTCGCAGATGACATGATACTCTACATAGAAAACCCGACAGACTCCACCAGAAGCCTACTAGAACTGATCCAAGAATTCAGCCAAGTTGCAGGGTGCAAAATCAACGTACAGAAATCAGTTGCATTTTTATACACCAAAAATGAAGCAACAGAAAGAAAAATCAAGAAACTGATCCCATTCACAATTGCACAAAAAACCATAAAATACCTCGGAATAAACCTAACCAAGGATACAAAAGATCTGTATGATGAAAACTATAGAAAACTTATGAAGGAAATTGAAGAAGACACAAAGAAATGGAAAAACATTCCATGCTCATGGATAGGAAGAATAAATATAGTTAAGATGTCATTACTACCTAAGGCACTCTACACATTCAATGAAATTCCAATCAAAATTGCACGAGCATACTTCTCAAAACTAGAACAAACTATCCAAAAATTTGTATGGAACCACAAAAGACCTCGAATAGCCAAAGTAATCCTGAAAAATAAAACCAAAACGGGAGGGATCAGCATCCCAGACTTTAGCCTCTACTACAAAGCTGTCATCATCAAGACAGTATGGTATTGGCACAAAAACAGACACATAGACCAATGGAACAGAAATGAGAACTCAGAAGTGGACCCAAAAGTATACAGCCAACTATCTTTGACAAAGCAGGAAAGAATATCCAATGGAAAAAAGACAGCCTTTTTAACAGATGGTGTTGGGAGAACTGGACAGCAACATGCAGAAGAATGAAACTAGATCATTTTCTCACACCATGCACAAAAATAAACTCAAAATGGATAAAGGACCTGAACGTGAGACAGGAAACTATCAACACCCTAAAGGAGAAAGCAGGAAACAACCTCCTTGACCTCCACCGCAGCAGCTTCTTACTTGACACATCCCCAAAAGCAAGGGAATCAAGAGCAAAAATAAACTTTTGGGACCTCATCAAGATTAAAAGCTTCTGCACAGCCAAGGAAACAAACCACAAAATTAATAGGCAACCAATGGAATGGGAAAAGACAGTTGCAAATGACATATTAGATAAAGGGTTGATATCCAGAATCTACAAGGAACTCACCAAACTACACGCCCGAAAAACAAACAACCCAGTGAAGAAATGGGCAGAAGATATGAACAGACACTTCTCCAAAGAGGACATCCAGATGGCCAACAGACACATGAAACGATGCTCAGCATCGCTCCTCATCAGGGAAATACAAATCAAAACCACACTGAGATACCACCTCACGCCAGTCAGAGTGGCTAAAATGAGCCAATCAGAGAACTCTAGATGCTGGCGAGGATGTGGAGAAACGGGCACCCTCCTACACTGTTGGTGGGAATGTAAACTGGTACAGCCCCTCTGGAAAACAGTGTGGAGGTTCCTCAGGAAACTAACAATAGAACTCCCCTAGGACCCAGCAATAGCACTGCTAGGAATTTACCCAAGAGATACAGAAATGCTGATGCATAGGAGCACATGTACCCCAATGTTCATAGCAGCACTCTCCACAATAGCTAAAACATGGAAAGAGCCTAAGTGTCCATCAACAGATGAATGGATCAAGAAGATGTGGTTTATCTATACCATGGAATACTACATGGCAATGAGAAACAATGAAATCTGGCCATGTGTAGCAACATGAATGGACCTTGAGGGTGTTGTGCTGAGCGAAATAAGTCAGGCAGAGAAGGACAAATATCATATGTGTGCACGTATAGGAGGATTAGGAGGAACTTAACAGAGGACCAAGGGGGAGAAGAAGGGCGGAAATGGTGGGGGAAAGGGAGAGAGGCAAACCATGAGAGACTCTTGAATGCTGGCAAAAACTGAGGACTGGTGGATGTGGGGGGGAGGAGGGGTGGGCATGGAGGAGGACACTTGTGGGGATGAGCACTGGGTGTTATGTGGAAACTAATTTGACAATAAACTATTTGTAAAAAATAAAAAAATAAAAACAAAACAACAACAAAAAAAAATGGCTTATGAAAAACAAAACTTAAAATAAGAAGGTATTCTTTCCTGGGTGTCCAGTCTTACAAGCAGTTTCAGACATCAACCAGTCATCTCTGGGTAGCCCCCAGAAGTTTCACCAACCACCTTCTTGTCCATTGCTGTTAAAATTTCAGGGATGAGCCATTGGACCTTAGTGAGGACGAGAGACAGGCTCTTTGGGTGCATCATCTTACTTAATACTCAGAGGCATCATCAAAGATATGTGTCAATACACCCAATTTGCTCGTAAGGAAACCAAGGTTCAGAGAGTTTATGTTTCCCAAGGTCACTCAGTTGGTAAGTAGCTGCGTAGATTTTGAGCTCAGAGTTTTCTGATGCTAAATAGGTGTTTTTTCAGGTCTTTATAACACAGCATTCAGTGTTCCCAGTCTAATCTATTTTGTGGCAAAGAACATGAATATCAGAGCTAACTTACATGATTATAGCTGATCATCTTGAGGAAGAACAATATTTGACCAGTACTACTCTTTTAACTTTATTATGGTGGGAATTATGGGTTAAATGATGTATATTATATGAAAACTATAGGTTGTGCATTTAAACCAGTGAACAAAAATGTAGTCTCTTTACCTGTATCCTACTACTCTAGTTGGTTTTGTCATCAAATGGAAAGGATTTTTTTCTCTTTTTTTTAAACATTTTTTTATTTGAGAGAGAGAGAGAAAGAGAGAGAGAGCACGCATGACTGGGGGAGAGGGGCAGCAGAGAGAGAGAGAGAGAGAGTATCTTAAGCAGGCTCCATGGTCAGTGCAGAGCCCGACAAAGGCTCAATCCCACGACCCTGGGATCTTAACCTGAGCTGAAATCAAGAGTCGGACACTCAACTAACTGAGCCATCCAGCCACCCAGATTTTTTGCTTTTCAATTAACCTTATGTTGACAATTATAGACTCGGGTTGTGTTTGGTTTGGTTTGGGTTTGGTTTTGGTTTGTTTTAAATTGCCTATTGGTAGAGTTGAAAGAGCTGCTGACTTGGAGTAAGAAGGCTTGGGCTTAAATTCCAGCTGTCTGTGGAAAATACTTAGCTACTAAGGGCTTCAGTCTTCTCCCCTACAAAATGAAGAATTTCATCTAAATGAAATCTTGGAATGCTTCTGGGTCTGCGTTTCTATAATTCTATGAAAAATGGCTAGCAAGGGTTCTACTTCAAATATAGTACATAATATATTTGAATAGTCCACAATTCTTGAATCCTTCTTTCCTTCAGATAAACTAAATTAAAGTTATTATATATTAAATTATTAAATTAAATTATATATATTAAATTTAAATTAGTATATATTATAATATATATGTTATATTTTTAAATTTTACCTTTAGGCAAAACTTCAGTAAATGGTAATTATTGATTGTTACCTTCTCACAAGAGTTGAGTGCATCATAGCCCTTTACTTATGTATTTTGTTTACTTATTTCTTTGTTACCAAGAAGAAATGAAAGAAGAAAGGGAGTGAGGGAGAAAGGAAGGAAGCCAAACTTGGGTAAATGTATGTTACACATAGAAAAACATACATGTTACATATGCACGCAGACTTGTCTATGTGCTACATATACCAAACACGTTTATACTGACAACTTGTTTAAGTTCTATGTTTTCTTCTGCCATAGCAGAATAAGGAAAATATTGCCCTTCAACAGATTCATATTCCAAGTAATTAATGGCCTCCTTTCTCTAAGTGAAGTGATAGGTTCCACAAATACTAGAGTTTTCCAGAAAAGTTTACTTAATTCTCCTTTTCTGTTAACAGAAATTAACTTAAGAATCAATCATGAATTGATTGAACTTATACCTATGCTTATAGCTATTTATATTATTTGTCACTATTAAGTTAAATATCATTCAATTATCATCTAATCTAGGGATTTGGATATTTTCAAGTTGATTTATTTAAGCCTGAATTGACACCAGGAGGTCTTCAAGATCATTCTCTTGTTTCCCAAATACCCTAATTCAGGTCAAAACCTTAATTGATCTCACACAGAATATCTTTAATCACACCCAGCTCTGCCGGAGGAGTATCTGAAAGGCAGCACCTTCCACAAATAAACCACCTCTCCAGTTATCACTCACTTTGTGGCCTCCCATCAGTTTTGTAACAAGTTCTCAAACTTCTTCTTTTAATTTTTTTATGTTTATTTATTTTGAGAGAGAGACAAAGAGAGCAAGCAGGGGAGGGGCAGAGAGAGAAGAAGACAGAGAATCCCAAGCAGGCTGTGCACTGTCAGCGCAGAGCCTGACGTGCGGCTCGAATTCACGAACTGTGTGTGAGGTCATGACCTAAGCCGAAATCAAGAGGCAGATGCTTAACCGACTGAGCCACTTGGGCGCCCCAAGTTCTCAAACTTCTATACAGCAATTATAGTACTCAATTAAATGCTAAATTTTTTTAAGACTTTGAATAGGTTTTCCACTCATAATACATGGGATTGTGTTACCTGCTGTCTTCATGTCTTATAATGGTGATGGAGTTTCTCAGCAAGTGCAGTCACAAAACTGTCACTTTTCATGTTTATCTGCTACTGTAGAAAATGAGAACCCCAGTGCTCTCTTAGAAAAGATTCAGGGGTGCTTCGGTGGCTCAGTCGGTTTAAGCATCCAACTCTTGATTTTGGCTGAGGTCATGATCTTGCATTTTGTGGGTTTGAGCCCTGCATCAGGCTCTGCGCTGACAGTACACAGCCTGCTTGGGATTCTCTCTCTCTCCCTCTGTACCCCCATGCATGCTTTCTCTATCTCTCTAAATAAATAAACTTAAAAAAAAAGAAAGACTTCAAAGTACTTCATCTATAGGTATTTACCTAAAAGATACAAAAATACTGATTTGAAGGGGCACATGCACCCAGATGTTTATAGCAGCATATGTATATATATGGAATGTTTATAAGCAACATATATATATATGGAATACCACTCAGCCATCAAAAAGAATGTAATATTGCCATTTGCAACAATGTGGATAGAGCTAAAGTACATTTTGCTAAGTGAAATAAATCAGTCAGAAAGAGATAAATGAAACCTTATGGTTTCACTCACATGTGGAATTTAAGAAACAAAACAGATGAACATAGGGGAGGGGGGAAAAAGAGAGAGAAGAAAACTCTTAACTATAGAGAACAAACTGAGGGTTGATGGTGGGAGGTGGGTGGGGGATGGGCTAAATAATGGCCTAAATTGGGGATGAGTATTAAGGAGGGCACTTGTGGTGATGAGCACTGGGTGTTGTATGTAAGTGATGAATCACTAATTCTACTCCTGAAACCAATATTGCACTGTATGTTAACTAACTAGAATTTTAAAAACCTTGAAATAAAATGTACTTCATCTATCTTATGTAAACAAGGGGTATTGGTATAACATAAGATTTTTAGGTTTCTAAGAAAAGATAAAGAAGCTGTTTTTATTCATGTAGATTGTATGTAGTAGCAACAGTGAAGCTAACTGGTATTATTGTATACAGTAGAATAAGAAAATACAGTGTTCTTTGGAAAAAAGTAAGCTTTATTGGTATAATTCAGATGGCTAGAAATGATGTTTGTTTATCCCCCAAAGAAAAGCAAAGAATGAAAAATATGAAGTGATGACTATAACAAATTGCTGAGGTTGAAATTGAAGAAAGATTTACTGTTGATAGGGGAGGGGAGATATAAATAGAGGAAGACAAAACTGTGCCATTAATTACATGGGAAAAAATGTATCATGAACATTTTAACTGCACAATACCTGAAGACTAATAGATTCATTATGTGGTTATATCATACAAAGTCATAGCTAGAAATTCTTGATCCAATTTAGTAACTATGTGTGGTGATGGATGTTAACTAGACTCCATGTGGTGATCATTTCACAATATATACAATATGAACTCACTATGTTGTACACCTGAAACTAATAACAATGTTGTATGTCAAGTATACCTCAATAAAAATAAATCAGAAATCCTTGATCCACTTGGGAAGAAATACTTGGCAGAAAGATAAATGGAGAGTTAATTAATTAGTTAAAACTAACCTAAAACAACAAAATTTGAAACAGACATGTGACAAGACTATGTTTGTAAGGTAAAAGAGAATTAAGACTTTCCAGAACAGAAAATTGGTGACACAAATATGTTTTGTTTGGCTGCTTTATACACAGGATAATTTCACACTTAAAATATCTAGATCTCTTTCTCTTCTTAATAAAAGGAGGAGGAAGTGGAGGAGAGAGAGGAGGAGGAAGAGAAGACCGTTGGCAAGGACCAGTCAGCAGATGTCCCCTGTAGGCTGAGTCCCTATTGTTTTGCTCTTGTTTCCTCCAGCCCCCCTCGTCTTACACCCAGAGTGGTTACCTACCTGATCACTTGGTGGCTTTTGAGTGCTCAGTCCATAATGTGCTAAGAATTACCCCATCTTTATGTTGGTAATTGTTGAAAATATCCTGAGTGACAGATAGCATAATTCATATTTTAACAACAAGGAGACCGAAGCTTCTAGGACTTTAGGTAATTTGCACAACTGTTCATGTAAGAAACAACTACCATGCTCTTTATTACCTTTCTGTGTAAATAATATTTAAGATTAGGAAGTTTAGGCCATTCTTAAATTTAGCTGTATATTATTAAGATCGCCTGAGAAGCTTTAAAAAATGTATGGGCCCTCATGGGGGAGAAGAAGGGGGGAAATAATGGGGGAGAGGGAGGGAGGCAAACCATGAGAGACTCTTGAATGCCGAGAACAAACTGAGGGCTGATGGGGGAGGGGGAAAGGGTTGATGGGCATGGAGGAGGGCATTTGTGGGAATGAGCACTGGGTGTTATATGGAAACCAATTTGACAATAAAATATTGAAAAAAATTTCTTTTTAATGTGTGGGTCCTACTCCAGGCCTAGAAATCAGATCTCATAGCTGATTTTAATGGACAACCAGACCTACAAACCCCCTAGTTTATGCCCCTAGTTTATGTATCAAAAGACAATTTCCTGTTTGTTTTTAATTCTGATTTTTATTAGTTGTGTCTGTGGAGAAACAGGCATTTGGCATTAAAAACACAATGTACTTATTGAAAGTTTTACTTTTGGAGGTGTGTATTGTGTTGTATAGCCAATGCATTAACAAACCTCCTAAACTGAGTTTGATTTGACCCAATTCTACATGGAGTTTGTATAGCTCTGTTTGTTAACGTGCTGAAACAAAACAAAGAATTGAATTCTGGTACTGATTTGCTGTAGGTATCAAGTATCTTCCTAAGACTAAGTTTCAACTTTGCATGTGTGAGGCCCAGCCAGCCTCATGCATGTAGTGAGCCCTCTGAATGCAGTGAGCAGTTGTGTTTTAGTATAAGGCTCATGGGCAAAGCTTGACTCTTTTCTGATGCCTCAGGCCTGTTTTGGTCACTACAGTCAAACTCCAGTTTGACCACTCCATCAAAAAATAGTGAAAATGGTTGTTTCATTACTTTTTTTAAATAAGAAATTAGACTAATGTAGCTGATCAAATGATCCCAGGTTTGCATGTGCAGACCATCTATAATATCAGTACTATTATTGTATTTTATTGAATTGTTGGTAAAATTCAGTGTGATTTTTCTGTGGATCAATTCAGATATTACTAGGCCTGGAGAAAAGGAGGAAGAAAGTAGGGAATGTAATTATTTACTCATGGTAAAATGTGACACAATTTTTGCTTTAAAATAAGCTCCATGCATTATAGATGAGTATTTGTTTTTAGAGGCCTCATTCAGACAGAAAAAAAAAAAAACCTTGCAAATTACTTCCTTCTTTTGGAATATGTCTTTACCAGTAAGTGTACTGGAAATGATTCTACATGAAAGTGGTTTTTGATAGAAAAAGAAGCACCATCTAAAATTAGAACATTTACTTCAGACATGACTTATTTTGATACATCATAAAATTTTGTGAAGAACAATTTTGAAGCATGGTTTAAGATTGCAATATTCTCTAGTGAATAGAGCACTGGATAGTAAATTTCAGAATTTGGATATTCATCCAAAATTAGAAGCTAAAGAAATGCTGGAGTTTGCCACAATTAAGACATGGGTGTATGGAGGCCTCATATGCCTGCTTTCAACAGGTCACTAGCGTATGTTAAATAATCACTCAGCGTCAGCAGGCTCTATTAAAAATTCCCTAAATCAGCTAATTTTGGCTCATTAATTCTCACAGCATCTTCATAAGTAAGAAAACTAATAAAAATCTATGTTACATATGGAATGCAGAGAATATGCCTTGCTGAAGATGAGGTTGAAATTGCATAAAGTTTATTCTTTTAATGTTTTATTTATTTCTGAGAGAAAAAGAGAGAGACAGCGTGAGCAGGGGAGGGTCAGAGTGAGAGGGGGAGATACAGAATCCGCAACAGCCTCCAGACTCTGAGCTGGCAGTCAGCACAGAGCCCAACATGGGGCTTGAACTCATGAACCGTGAGATCATGACCTGAGCCGAAGTCGGATGGTTAACTGACTGAGCCACCCAGGCGCCCCAAAATTGCATAAAGTTTGGATTGTCATACTGAGCACAGTGTAGAGCCTGCATGACATATAGATAGATAGATAGATAGATAGATAGATAGATAGATAGATAGATAGATATGCATATAATACTTATAGATATAATGTAGGTTTGAATATGAATGTCATGACATCAAATTCTTTGTGATAACATAAGTTTTAGTTAGAATCAAGGTGACTATAAACATTAAAAAACAATCTAACCTATACAATAAATAGGATTTATTAGCTAACATACTGTAAAATCCAGGGGCAGACCTGGCTTCGTTCAGTGGCAAATGAGGTCATCAGGGCTGTCTCTTGTTTCTGACTTAGACTGTCTCTACTTAGCATCAGGCTGATGCTGAAAAGCCTCCCTACCCCCCATATCACCACTTCCATCATAAGTCTAGCAGCCCCTTTAGAAACAACTGTTCTTTAATAACTCTAACAAAAAAGGTCAGGGCAGCACCCTGATTAGCCTGGCTTGGGCCACCTGCCTGCCCTGTATCCATCACTACAGCCTGAGGAATACAGTACTCTGTCTAGGTTTAGGTCTGGGTGGGACGTGAAGGGGCTAGGGTCGTTCTGCCTTCCCCAGCAACATGAAGATGGTCCTGTCCTGGAAAAGAGAGTTCTATTAGCAAGAGAATGTGAAGAAAAATAGTGGCTAGACAAAAACAACATATACTCTACTTCAACATACAAGGCCCTTTGTATCTGTCCCCGCTTATGAATGTAGCCTTATTAGATTACATTCCCCATAAATGCATTAACTCTAGGCAGACCAATCACTAGAGTTTCCTGAGTGCTATGTATTTATTGAATGAATTAATGAACAACTGTATCAATAGAGGTGACTCTTTGCTATTACTGGGTATATGGAAAACTTGAAGCCTCCTGAGTTAACTGAAAACTCCAGATAACTTAAAAATAATTGATGTTGTTCTAAATGATCATTATTATTCCATAGTGTTGAGTAAATATGAAAGTGGGTTCATTAATGATAGTTTTATATAATGAGCGTAGTATGACTAAGGGCAGGAATCCCACTTTCTTTGCATCCTTCAGAGCACCTATAATAATGCTCTCCACATACTACGTGCTTAGTAAAAGTTTCTGAACTGAAATGAACAGTTGAATCCAGTTCTTAGGCAATGCCCATTCTGCTTTCCCATGATGACTATTTTTCCTCAAACAGCTATCAAAGGCTATAATTTATGTGTATGTATTTGATGAAGGAGCTTTGCTCCAACTATAAATGTTCTGATGTCATAGTGGTTGTCCAGAGCAGCCTGTATAATAAAAATCATGTTGCCTAGCTTCTACATTAAAGTGGAACACTGGAGTGTTTTAGAAATATTAAAGTCCATGCATGACAAAGCTCCTACTTACAGAGATTTGCAGGCAAATTGGCTTACCCTGTTTTTCTTTTTTAATGGTTTGGAGATTTTTAGGATTAGAATTTTACAATCCACCAATTAAAATTTATTTTGTGAACTGTTCTGCTTTAAAGTAGGTCAAATCTGCCATTTATGCTACTATTAATAAATCATGTTAGCATAGTAGTTTATAGGCTATAAGTTACTCTCACATACAAAAATTGTGTAATTCATATGGAAAATAAAACTCTCAGGGTTTTAACTGACAACATTGCCAATAAATGTAACATAATTTTAAACTACATTAATAGAAGTAAAGTATCTGAATAAAGGAGGTAATAGTTTCAGTGCAGTCTATATCAGTTAGAAAACATCTGCGGCATTATGTTCAGCCCTGGGCTTCATCAGGTTTTAAGAGGGACATTGAATGACACAACCAGGGCTTGTCCAAAGGAGAGCAACCCATGTAAACTGAGGCCAAGTTACATGAGGAATAGCTGAAACAGAGTATTTGGTGTTAAATTAAAAAAAAAATACAAATAGCCTTTAAATATTAATAAGGCTAGCATAAGAAGTAAGAATTAAAACTCTCCACGTATATACTTAGCGTACAAAACTAGGACCAAGAGCTTTCAGCTATACATTTCAGTTCAATATTTTTTTAAAAATCCTCAACCCTGCCTACAGGTGTTGTTTTCAAATGAGATAAGGTTTTACCTGTCACTGGGAATAGTGACCCAAAGTCTACATGATCATTTATTAAGGATACAGCTCCACAGTGTGTTAGCATGTGAGTGTGGACAAGTTACCATACTTCTCTGAGCCTCAGTTTTCTAATCTTGAGAACAGATTTTTAGGATTGCTATAAGGATTACATGAGGTGATGCAAGTCAGGCCAGAAACACAGTGTCTGCTTATCATATATGCTCAGTGAAAGGGCAGCATTATTATTAGCAGCTCAAGAAGGGTAGCTCTAAACCATGCAAAAATAACAGAAAAGGATAATAACACCAGGGTTTAACTTCCTTGTCCACCAAAGGTTGACGAAGGTCGGTGTGGAAGCCTATGTCCTCAATGTGTTGTACCGTGATCGATTTTAATGATTCTCATGTCTTAAATTTTATTGGAAGCCATAGCCAAGAGAATTACATTTCCTGAATAATCAAAAATGTTTGTGGAGTACTTCCCTGACTTTGTGGAATGCCATAGAGTATTTTTTTAAGCACTTGAGAAGGAGAGTTACTAAGAAGAGGTGGCGGAGATGGAAGAAGGCATTTGTAGAGTCAGGCAAAGGCCATGTTACAGTTCGTAATATACCTCGTGTATAAGCAATAACTTAGGACACTTAAAATGGAATACAGAGCACAGAAATGCAATATGTAGCCTGAAGATCATAGAACTGGGAGACACTGAATCTATCAAAATGGAAACATTTATTAAGCACCATGTCAGTCTTTGAAGAATAAGAGCTGAATATAAGAAATACAGAAATAACTACAGAAAATTTTCCCTGCCCTAGAGATTTCATACAGTGTAGTCTGAGGTATGGAAATATATAGAATTCATCATAAATCCAAACAAAATTTAAGCCAAATGCTGTGAGAAAATAGAATAGGAAGCAATGAATAGAAAGGAAGTATAATGCAGATTCAGGTAGTTAGGAAAGCTTTTGCAGAAGTAATAATGGTAGTGTTCCTGCATTTCTATACATGGTTAAAAGATGACAAGCATTCATGACCTTGGGAAAAGTATTAATCTTGGCAAAGAGATATGGAAGATCATCAGTCTTCCAGGGATGGCAAACTGCCCAGGGTGGCGTGAACACAGAATGGTGTGGGGAAGGGGGGGTGGCAGGAGATGAGCCTAAGAAAGTCAAGTATAGTCAGTTGTTAAGAAGTGGAGAACTAGGCTAAGAAATAGAATTTTTAAAAAAATTATTAGGAGCACCTAAGTGGCTCAGTCAGTTGAGCCTCTGACTTCAGCTCAGGTCACGATCTCACGGTTCATGGGTTTGAGACCTGCATCGGGCTCTGTGCTGACAGCTCAGAGCCTCCTGGAGCCTGCTTCGGATTATGTCTCCCTCTCTCTGTGCCCTTCCCCTGCTTGCACGCTTTCTCTCTGTGTCTCAAAAATGAGCTTAGAAAAACCTTTAAAAAATCATTGAGGGAGGGGCGCCTGGGTGGCTTAGTCGGTTAAGCGTCCGACTTTCGCTTGGTCATGATCTCGCGGTTCGTGGGTTCGAGCCCCGCGTCGGGCTCTGTGCTGACTGCCAGCTCAGAGCCTGGAGCCTGTTTCAGTCTGTGACTCCCTCTCTCTCTGACCCTCCCCTGCTCGCGCTGTCTCTCTCTCTCTCTCTCTCTCCTAGAAATAAAGCATTAAAAAAAAAATTTTTTTTTTTAAATCATTGAGGGAGAAATTACATGAGAACATATTTACTATTATGTATCTTATGGGGCCACTCATGACTTCTTTAAGCCAGAGAGTAACAAAATATCCCAGAAAGGTTGATGAACTGGTATTAAGACAATTGATAAAGGTCTGACTGAGGAGATGAGAGAAGATAAAACCTGCAGATCCCTAAATGTTCCTGAATGAGAAGTGAAATAATGAAAACTGTGTTTGAGGGAGGCCAATCAGTGGTAAAGGTCACAGGGAGGAGAGAGCCTAGAAATAAGGAACTGTTGTTTGATGGGAAGGAGCCTGTATGTGTGTGTGCTATGGCTAGGGAAATGGATACAAAGTACTGGTTAGAAAGCAACATTGGGGATAAATGGAAGAATTGGTAGGGAAATATGTAGGAAAGGAGAGGAGTGGAAATGACATAGAACTTTGTGCTGTATAACTATATATACCCAAGGAATGCTATGGTGGCTCAATTTGGCCACTTGGATCTTTTTGGGTCCCTGTAGTCAACCACTGTCCTGCTTAAAACAACCACGACCACCCACCACACTCTCCTGCTGAAAATCTGCTCGTTTATTGTCTAATTTTAGTTCTATCCAATCATAAGGATGTCTTAACCAGGAATATGGTTCCTGCAGTAATGAAGGCAATTTATGCATAATGGAACTGATAAAGGATTATTCATTTCAGCCTAATTAATGATTAATTAATTAGCCTAATGATAATTAATTTACCCTAGTTATATTTGTAAGGACTGAAGCAGCAAATAACCTTTTAATTTTTAAGGCTTTGCAAGCATATCTATAATGTAATCTTTGTTTGCATTTTATTATTTATTTATTTTATTGCAAGTTTTTATTTAAATTCCAGTTAGTTAACATATAGTGTAATATTAGTTTCAGAAGTAGAATTTGGTGATTCATCACAAATAACATCCAGTGCTCCTCACTACAAGGGCCCTCCTTAATACGCATCACCCATTTAAACCATCCCCTGCCCACCTCCCCTCAGCAACCCTCAGTTTATTCTTTACAGTTAGGAGTCTGCTTTATGGTTTGCCTCCCTCTTTTTTCCCCCTAAGTTCATCTATAATTTCTTATATTTACAGACTGGGGTTATTCTAAAGATGACTGTGGGGCAAGCTTTTTCATGTGTGTGCATGATGACTCCAGGCCACTTCTAAGTTCAAGGAATTGAAGATGTAATTTTCTCTCACTTTATTGTCATAAACTAATTCTTGTTTTATTTTATTTGTAAGTGTTTATTTAAAATATTGTATAGGGGCCCCTGGGTGGCTCAGTCAGATAACTGTCCAGCTTCCACTCAGGTCATGATCTCACAGTTCACAGTTCAGGCCCCACAATGGGCTCTGTGCTTACAGCTCAGAGCCTGGAGTCTGCTTTGATTTCTGTGTCTCCCGTTGTCTCTCTCTCTCTCTCTCTCTCTCTCTCTCTCTCTCTCTCTCAAATGAATAAACATTGAAAATTTTTTAAATAAAAAAATAATAATAAAACATTGTATTAATAACATAAGAAACAAATGTTGGCTGGGACGTGGAGGAAAAGGGACCCTTGTGCACTCTTGGTGAGAATGCAAACTGGTGCAGCCACTGTGGATGACTGTATGATGATTCCTCACAAAATTAAAACTAGAACTACCCTATGATCCAGTAATTGCAGTACTGGGTATTTACCCAAGGACTACAAAAACACTAATTTAAAGGGATATATGCACTCCTCTGTTTATTGCAGCATTATTTACAATTGACAAATTATAGAGGCAACCCAAGTGTCCATCAATAGATGAGTGGATAAAGTAAATATGGTACATACACACACACAGTGGAATATTATTCAGCCATAAAAAAGATTGAAATCTTGTCATTTGCAATGAAGATAGAGAGTATAATGCTAAGTGTAATTAGGCAGTCAGAGAAAGACAAATATCATATGATTTCACTCATATGTGTAATTTACAAAACAAAACAAACAAACAAAGGGACAAAAGAGACAAACCAAGAAACAAACTCTTAACTATAGAGAACAAACTAATGGTTACTAGAGGGAAAATGGGTGGGGCTATGAGTGAAATAGATGAAGGGAATTAAGAGTACATGTATCTTGATGAGCACTAAGTAATATATGGTATTGTTGAATCACTATAATATACTGATTATATTATAATATATACTATATATAATATAAAATTATATATAATATATTATGCAGTATATTATACACCTGAAACAAATATAACAGTCATATGTTATGTTCAGTGTATGTTAGCCTACACTGAAATTAAGGAAAGGGAGGGAGGAAGGGAGGAAGGAAGGAAGGAAGGAAGGAAGGAAGGAAGGGAAAAAGGGGAGAAAGGAAGAAAGAGAGAGGGAAAGAGGGAGGAAGGAAGGAAGGGAGGGAGGGACGGAGGGACGGAGGAAGGAAGGAAGGAAGGAAGGAAGGAAGGAAGGAAGGAAGGAAGGAAGGAAGGAAGGGAGGAAGGAATTAAAAACAAAAAGAGTGATTAGTCCCCATCTCAGTAACTGGCCCCACCATTCACACAGTTGCTGGAGCTAAAAACCCTGGTGGTCATCTTGGAGCTCTCTCATTCCCTTAGCCTCTACATTCAGTCTATCAGCGAGTCTAGACTGCACTTCCAAACATATTGTGAATCCACGTCTTTTTGTGCCCTATGACTCTCCTTAGTCTCTCTGCTTCTAGCCTTGCCTTTCTGCAATCCATTCTCCACAGAGAAGTCAGAGTGATCTTTCTGAAACATTGATCAAATCATATCTCTTCATTTCTTATAACTTACTGCAATGGTTCCTGGCGATGCATAAAATTGAAACTTCTTCCCATGGCTTACAGAGTCCTGAGTGATCCAACTTCTGTTCTCCTCACCAACTTCACCTCCTACTTCTCTTATTTTCTCCATTATTTTCTACCCATAATGGTCCCATTTTTGTTCTCTGACACACTAAACCTGTTCTAATCTTGGAATCTTTCCACTGTCTGTTCCTTCTGACTGGAATATTCTTCTCCCAGATCCCCTCATGGCTCTTCTTATTCATTATTAGCAGTGAAGACTTATATCCCCCTCTGATCACTTACACATCACTTCTCTAACCATCCTCCTTAAAAAAGACAGCACCCACCCCCTACATGTCATAGGGATATCTATTACATCCCTACGTTTGTGTCCTTAATACAAATTTTGAAGTCTGAAATTATCTTGTTGAGTTATTTACTTATTTATTGTCTGTTTCCTCCACTACAGAGCAGGGAATTTTGTTTCACTTCTAACAAAGTTTAGCATAGTCACTGGCATCCTGTGGGTAAATGATTTTTGAATAATATTGATCACCTATATCATACCTGCTACGTACCAAGTTACTGTTCCTGAACTTCACATGCATTAACTTTTTTAGTTTTTGCATTAATCCTAAAAGATGAATGATAGTGTTGTCTTTATTTTACAGTTAGGAAATATATATAATGAAATGCTAAATAACCTATACAAAGTTATACATCTGTTAAGTGTCAGACCTAGGATGCCAACTCAAGTCTGACTCTAGAGTCCTTGCTTTTAATCCCCACACAGTGCTACTTCTGTAAATGAACTCAGTGTTGAAGTCTGTTTGTGTGGAAAGGATAATTGCTTAGAGGAGAAAGTGCTATAGTGTAGTTTTAATAAACAACTGGGAATAAAGGAGTCAGAGGCATTCAAAATTGAGGGAAAAATGTATTCAAAAGCATACATTTTGTAATAGTCATATGGGTATATCTTCCTTTTCATATTTTCATATATCTGAAATTTCAAATAACACTTATGATGTACATACATTCCCTGAATGGTATGGGAACTAACTAAGATGTTAGTTCTTAACATCTTTTTTTCCGGAAAGAGCTTTGGACAAAAATCCAGAAAAAAAAAAAAAACTGGCTCTAATCCCTACTCTAGAATTTTGAATGTCTTTGGCCTCTAAAATGCTCTCTGAGCTTTGTTTCTTTCTGGTAGGATGGGAATGACAGTCCTCCACCTCGGGATGCTGACAGTTCTCCAGGAGATTATGGAGGTGAAAGACAAGTGCAGACCATAAAGCTCAAAAGAAACATCATATTCTTTCCCTCATATAGCTTATTTTAGCTTTTTAAAAGTTTTTATTTATTTTCAAGGGAGCACCAATGGGAGAGGAGCAGAGACAGGGGGACAGAGGATCTGGAGCAGGCTCTGCACTGACAGCAGCAAGCCTGATGTGGGGCTTGAACTCAAGAACTGTGAGTCCAAGTCAGATGTTCAACTGACTGAGCCACCCGGATGTCCCAGCTTAATTTAGCTTAATAACTCCAATAGTTTTCTCTCACTTTAAGGGCCAGATCTCTCAATACTGGATTTCCTTTCTTGACTCAGCTTAGTGAGGCTATTTGACTCTTGGGTCCTTCAATGAGATCCAATTCTTTACTAATCCTAACACCTGCCTTAAGTGTATTGCTGAGATTTTGATTGTGATTATATTAATCTATAGATTAATTTGGGGACATCCACAAATGTGCTATATTCTTCCATTAATTTAGGTCACTTAAAAATTTTCCCAATTATGTATGAGAGTTTTTCTTAAGATACTGAACATTTTTCCTAAGCATTTAATGATTTTTAATGCTATTATATATAATAACATTTAGAAACATATTTTCTACTTGATTTTTGCTGGTTTATAGAAATACAGTTGATTTGTATATATGACCTTATATCTATCACTGCCCTAAATATTACTTATTAATGCCAGTAGTTTACCTTTAGATTATTTTTTATTTTTAATATAATTATGTCATCTGTAAATAATGATCCTTTTATTTCTTCCTTTTTAAACATTATACTTTTTATTTTTTCTTTCCTTGTTTCATTTCCTAAGATCTCAAATATACTGTTGAATAGTAATAGTAAACATCCACGTCTCATTCCAAATTTCAGAGAGAAAGCTTTCAAGATTTCACCATTAATTATCATATCTGCTACAGGTTTTTTATAGATGGTCCTTATCAGTTTAAGTTCCCTCCTATTTCTGGTTTGTGAAGATTTTTTTAAAAAAGAATGAGTATTGAATTCTGTCAGAAGCTATTTCTGAACCTATTGAATGATCATATGATTTTTTTTCTTCTAATCATTTTATTAATGTGGTGACTTAAAATAAATGATTTTCAAACGTAAAACCAACCTTGCATTACTGGAATAAACCCAACTTTCTCATGGCGTATTATCCTTTTTAAATATTTTTGTATTTGGTCTGCTAATATTTGGTTTAGGACTTTTGCATCTGTGTTCCTGAGAAAGAAGTGGGAGTAAGGGGAGAGAAAAAGTGAATACAGAGAAAAGTATTTTCCCATACTTTTATTTTTCATAATATTTTTATTAAGTTTTGGAATCAAGATTAGGATGACCTCATGAGATGAATTAGGAGGTTTTTCCTTTTTTCCCTGGAAAAGTTTGTGTAATTTGGGGCTTATTTCTTCCTTAAAAATTTGGTAGAAGCTTTCTGAGTTTGGAGTTTTAAACTATATATTCAATTTAGGATGTTGGTTACCTTTGGAAAACGTAAGACAAGAAAAGGATTGAGAAGAGGCATGCAAGGGATTTAATTATTCTAGTAATATTTTATTACTTCTTAAAAGAGCTTATAAAAATGGAAAATGTATCAACTATGCTTCAGTTTTTAAAATTCCAAAATGTTGACTGAATACAGTATATCCATATATTTATAACTTTCCATATGTTATAATAAAATACTTTTATAAGAATAAATGAATAGAGTTTCCATTATTTGTCTGCCACTGAAGATATTTTGTAACTACTTGTGACCATTATTGTTTCAAGAAAGTTTTTCCGTTAGGGATGATTGTGCTCTGAGAGTTTCCCAATCTATGTTCTGGAGGTTTCTGATAAATATTCTGTGAGAAAACATGTCTCAATGCTTAATAAGTGGACTCTTGACTGGTCACAATATGAATTGGAATATTCTGAAGGACATAGGGAACTTTTTTTTTAACTCCAAGAACACTTTATTAAGAACACTAATAGATTAATTTCCAACATTCACTTGTCAGAGGAAACATTTTTAAAAATCTATTTAACCAAAGCTATTCTGACCCAGATTTTTTTTCAGTATAATACTCATTTATATCTCACTTAATCCTATCCCATGTATCACAGAGAAGTGATGATTTGCTCAAATAAACGATGGTTATGAAATACATAATTCAATCAGTAAATTTATGAGACAAAATCATCTCTGTTCAAGCTGAGTCTGATTTCTTAAATGATAAACATGGTTTTTCCAGTCTTTGATTTTACAGCCGTACCTTATGAATACATTTGTGATGCCTTAGTTTAAGACTTCATTTTCAACTAAAGAATCATTTGTAGTAGAACATGTTCATTCATTCATTTATTCAACAAAGTTTTTTTTTAATGTGCCAGATTCTGAATATCTTTAAATCAATGTTGACCAATTCAACAATGAGATTATAGAAAATGCTGTTAGAACTTGGAATGATGTTGTCTCTTCATTCAATGAGTATTTTTTGAGCACCTCCTATGTGCCAGACATTGTTCTAGGTGCTGATAATTATTAAAAATGTGAACAAGAAAGACAAAGTTTTTGGCGAGTCTAGTGATTATGAGGGACATTAGATAAGCAATTGTGATAAAGTATAATGAATAGGACTGTGGGAGAAATACAGATTGATCTTTGACCATCCAACTAGCCCTTGTTCATTATTTAGCATTTATTTTTTAGTACTTAACATCTGCTAGGCATTGTTCTAAGAACCAGAGGCACAGCAAGAAACAAATCAAAGTATCTGTTCTCATGGAGCTATCATTCTTATGGAGTTTGAACCTGCAATGCTGGTCGTTATGAACATCATGCCTCAAACCAGTATTTTTCAAAGGGTGGAATTCATACCACTAGTGAAATATGAAATTATGCCAAGTGGTGCACAGACAAATATGATGCTAGTTATGTATTTATATTTATAATAATATACTTTTTTAAAATTTTAGAGCAGGCCTGAGTGGGGGAGAGGGGCAGAGGGAGAGAGAGAGAGAGGCTTTTGAGTAGACTCCTCACTCAGTGTGGAGCCTGATGTGAGGCTCAACCCCATGACCCTGGGATCATGAGCTGAGCTAAAATCAAGAGTTGGATGCTCAAACAACTGAACCACCCAGGTGTACCTATAATTGTATTTATTCCTGGCTCAACGTACAGGGTTTTCATTTGTGGTAATGTAGATAATGACCTCTTCCTAATAGAATTTATTTAATTTTAGAAAGCTGAGTCCAGTCAAAGAAAGGTATTCAGTAAATAAGTATATGTAGAGTTGGCAAAAAAAAAAAAAAAAAAAGGATTATAGTGATTCACATGTTGCAAAAAACAAAAACAAACAAGCAAAAGAAACAGAAACACAATTTTACCTAAAGTAAGATAAGCTGATGTCAGGGTGTCTGCGTGGCCGAGCGTCCGACTTTGACTCAGGTCATGATCTCACAGTTCGTGGGTTCGAGCCCTGCGTCAGGCTCTGTGCTGACAACTAGCTAGCTCAGAGCCTGGAGCCTGTTTCAGATTCTCTGTCTCCCTCTCTCTCTGACCCTCCCCTGCTCATGCTGTCTCTCTTTCTCTCTCTCTCTCTCTTAGAAATAAATAAGACATTTAAAAAAAAGAAAAAGATCTCCAGATGTCAACGGTATCATTCCATTACCAAAATTCTTAGGATAAACTGTCCATTATTTTGATATTTTTCCCAGTTTTATTGAGAAATAATCAACAAACATTACTGTATAAGTTTAAGACATATAGCATGATGGTCTGATTTAACATATTGTGAAATGATTACCACAATAGGTTCAGCTAATAACCATCATCTCATACAGATACAATAAAAATGAAAAGAAAGAAAAAAATATTTCTTTTTTTCTCTTGAAAACTCTCAGGATTTACCTTCTTAACAACTTTCCTCTATATCACACAGCAGTTTTAACTGTAGTCATATTGTACATTTATATTCTGTTCCCTTTTTCTATTTGTTTTTATGCCAATACCATTCTGTTTTGATTATGATAGATTTAAGGTATAACTTGAAATCAGGGAAATGATGCCTCCTGCTTTATTCTTCTTTCTCAGGATTTTTTTGGCTTTTTGGAATCTTTTGTGGCTCCATCTAAGTTGGAAGAGTGCTTTTTCTACTTCTATAAAAAAATGCCATTGAAATCTTGATAAGAATTGCATTGAATCTATAGTTGGATTTTGGTAGTATTGCCATTTTAACGTTATGAATTCTTCCACTCCATGAACACTTGGTACATTTATGTTTATTTATGTCTTTGACATTTTTCATCTCTGGGTTATAGATTTCAAATAGACGTCTTTCATTTCCTTGGTTAAATTTATTCCTAAATGTTTTTTATGTTATTTTAAATGGGATCAATTTCTTAATTTCTTTTTCATAACATTGTTGGTTTATAGAAAGCCTACTAATATTTGTACATTAACTTTATATCCTGCAACTTTACTGAATTCATTGATTTGATAGTAGTTTTCTTTGGTTGACTCACTAGGATTTTCTATATATAAACTCATGTCATCTGCAAATTGAGACAGTTTCACTTCTTTCTTTCCAATCCTAATACTTTGTTTCTTTTTTTGCCTGATTGGTCTAGCCAGGACTTCCATTATTGTGTTGAATAGGAGTGGTAAAAATGGTCACCCTTGCTTCTTCCTGATCTTAGAGGAAAAACTTCCAACCTTTCACCATATATTCGAGTATGATGTTAGTTGTGGGCTTATATATGGACTTTATTATGTTAAGATACATTCCTTCTATGCCAAATTTCCTGAGTTTTTATCATGAGTAGATGTTGAATTTCATCAAATGCTTTTTTCTGCATCTATTGAAATGATCATGTAATTATTTTCTTTCATTCTATTAACATTATACCATCCTTGCATCCAAGGTTAAATCCCACTTGATCATAGTGAATGATTCTTTTAATATGCTGCTAAATTTAGTTTGCTAGTATTTTATTAAGAATTTTGCCTCATGAGGGGCGCCTGGGTGGCTTAGTCGGTTAAGCGTCCGACTTTCGCTTAGGTCATGATCTCGCGGTTCGTGGGTTCGAGCCCCGTGTCGGGCTCTGCACTGACTGCCAGCTCAGAGCCTGGAGCATGTTTCAGTCTGTGTCTCCCTCTCTCTCTGACCCTCCCCTGCTCGCGCTGTCTCTCTCTCTCTCCTAAAAATAAATAAAAAACATCAAAAAAAATTTTTTTTAAAAAGAATTTTGCCTCATGGGCATGGAGAGGGGCACTTGTGGGGATGAGCCGTGGGTGTTATATGGAAACCAAATTGACTAATAAACTATTTGTAAAAAAAAAAAAAAAAAAAAGAATTTTGCCTCTATTTTCACCAGGGATATTGGCCTATAGGTAGGTTCTTTTTTAGGAGTGTTCTATCTTGGTTTGGATTTCAGGATAATGCTGGTCTTATAAAATGAGTTTAGGAGTGTGCCCTCCTCTTCAATTTGTTGGAAGAGTTTGAGAAGTATTGGTGTTAATTCTTTAAATGTTTGCTAAAATTCACCAGTAAAGCATCTGGTCCTGGGCTTTTCTTCATTGGGAGATGTTTTATTACTGATTCAATCTCTTCACTAGTAATTGGTCTATTCAGATTTTCTATTTCTTTCTGACTCAGTATTGAGAAATCATATGTTCCTTAGAATTTTTCCAGTTCTCCTGTAGTTGTCCCAAAATTTTACACTTTGTCTTCTCCCTCTCACATTTTAAATTATTGATGGTACAATTTGAAATTTACATATTTTCCATATTGTGTGCCTAGTAACAGAATATTGTAGTTATGATTATTTTTACTGTTTATGTTTTTAACTTTTAAACTAGAGTTGTAAGTAAATTATGCATCACTATTATTATATTGCAGAATCTATGACTATTTACCATTGCTAGTGAGACTGATGCTACCTTTTTACATTTTTATGATGTTAATTAGTATTCTTTTACTTCCACTCAAAGAACTTCCTTTAGCATTTCTTGTAAGGCATGACTATGAACTCCTTCAACTTTTCTTTGAAAAAGTCTTTATCTCTCCTTCATTTCTGAAGGATAACTTTGCCAGGTATAGTATTCTTGATTTATACTTTTATTCTTTTAATATTTTAAATATGTCATCCCATTCATTTCTGGCTTTAAATGTTTGTGTTGAGAAATCCACTGATAGTCTTATGGAGATTCCCTTGTATGTAACTTCTTTTCTCTTGCTGCTTTAAAAAAATTTTTTTGTCTTTGACTTTTGACAGTTTAATTATAATGTGTCTTGGTGTGGCCCTACTTAGGTTCAACCTATTTGGAGTCCTTTGGACCTCATATATATCTGGATATCCATTTCTATTGACAGGTTCAGGAATTTTTCAGCCATTATTGCTTTAAATATACTTTCTGACTCCTCTTTCTCTTTTCATTCTGTTATTTCCATATTCTTGAAAACCTATTTTGTGAATATTGTTTTTTATGGTATCTATAAGTTTCATAGGTGTTCTTCATTCTTTTTCTTTTTGTTTTGTTTTGTTTTGTTTTGTTTCTCTGAATGGATAATTTCTAATGTCCTATCCTGTAGGTCATTGACTCTTTTTTCTGCATGGTCAAGTCTCCTTTTGAAATTCAAATTCTTCAGTGAAGGTATTCTTATTTTTTTACCTTTAGGATTGTACATTTTTTGATAGTTTCTATTGATTCGTTGATCTTCTCATTTTGTTCATGCATTGTTTCCATTTCATTTAGTTGCCTATGTGTCTTTATAGTTCATTATAAACCTTATAGTTCATTATAAATGATTTATTCTGAATTCTTTGTCTGATAGTTCATAGGTCTCCATTTCTTTAAATCAGTTATTAGAGGATTATTAGTTTCCTGTGTGTCATATTTACCTGGGTTTTCATGATTCTTGATTTCTGACACTGGTATCTGTACATTCGAATAATTGGATTCCTTTTCTAGGCTTGAGAATTTTGCTTTGACAGAGACTGATTTTTACCAGTCAATTCAGTTTGAGTTTCTACGTGTGTCTGCTGGTAATATCTTTCAGCAGTAAGGTCTACTATTACGGACTATTTGGGGGGAGGCAACAGCTCAAACTCTGCAGTTTGGGTCGGGGGAGGTGCTACTGACTAAGAATAGTTACATGGGACAGCTGGCTTGGTGCCCTACCCAGGGAAAGCTGTGGGATGGGTTCTGCAGTTATCTGGATTCTCTAGTAAGGCTTACTAGATGCTCAGGACTGGGAATCATATTCAGTTATAGATGGGGCTATGAATTAGCTTCCTTCCCTGGTATGAGAGCAGGGCAGGACCCAGGGCTTGTATGTCTCTTTGTTTGGAGATCTGAATCAGGCCAGAGTGTGCACTGAATGTCCTGATCAAGTGATACCACTGGCTTTGCTCTACAGACAGGGAAAGCCATGGTCTGTGCTCTCTGGTCAAGTGGCACTATAAGCAGGGCTTGTTGGGTGGACTATGCAGTTTCCTATGTGCTTTGGTTAGGTTTCCTGGTCAGTCAGGCTGGAGGCTGTATTCAGTAATTGAGTGGGGCTACAAATTATTTTCCCTGCGTGGGTATAGGGGGAAAAGCAGCTGTAAGACCAGTAAACCTCTGTGTTGTCTTAACTCAAGTGAACCTGTTCTCCAGGTACTTTGGCTGAACAGGTCCATTAGCTTTACTCGAACAACTATAAGTTCTACATGTTCTTGTCTTGTCGCAAGCACCACTGTGCTGCATTTTCCAGGTGTTCTACCAGCTCTTTAGGCTCCACAGCTAGTGGATGAAGCATCTCAGCTCCCTTGCCTGGGTGGGAAAGGGAGGAACCACTCTACGCAATTCTCAGTTTCCCCAGCATTTGGGAAGGGCCAGAGCCACCCTCAGCATGATGGACTAGTCCCTCTGCCTATCCCGAAGGCAATCAGCGATGCCTGCACATCTCAGCTTGAGCATTGCCAGGCTGCACAGCTTGAAGGTGTTCTTGCCAGCCCCTCTGATCAGATGTGACAGGAAGACACTCTCCACAAGTCATGGAGCTGAGACTCAGCCTCTCTCTGGACACTTGCAAACCATGCTCTAAGGCTGGCAGATACCTCATATGGGAGTCTGAATCAAGTAGATCTGCACTCCACTGACTTCCCTGGTCAGAATACACAACTGACTGGTTTTACATGTGAGCAAAGTTGCTGGTTGTGATTATTACTTGAGTATTGCATGTATGAACTTGGTCTTCCAAGATTTGCATGCTAATTGTTGCAAGCCTCCCCCCCCACCCCACCTTCTCTGTCACAATCAGGTTCCCGCTGTTTGAGCCCTGAAGATTCCACTGCAATCCCTATGGGCCAAGATCACACATAGTGTGATCCACAAAGTGATCCACAATACTAGGGAAAGGGTTGTCCCCCTGAAGTTCTCTTTTCTCACTAGAGGATCTGGAGGTGCAAGAAAGGCCTCTCTGCATGGTGCTGTGCTGGCCTTGGGGAGGAGCAGTGCAGTCAGTGTGTAACTGCTTTTCTTACTCTTTTAATGTAATCAGTCCTGGTCTCTGTGGTTGGGGTACCAGGGGATTGTTTCAGCCTCATCCCCATGTTCTATGATTCTCTTGGTGGCATCTTGTTCTTGAATAGTTGTTAGTTGTTCTTGGGGGGGGGAAGTAAGTCTAGAATAATCCATGTCAACATCTTGGTGACATCACCCCCCCCCCTAATGTTTTTATAGCTATATGACACAAACTCAATTCTGGAGGAGAGGGAGAAAACAGATTTAAAATAGTCTTTATTCTACTCTTCTGTAAACTGCTTGAAAGTAGGGCAGGTCTTTTTCATAGTTCTTGACATAGTGTCCTAAGTAGGACCTAAATAAATGCTAGATGAAGAAATGAAAGAATTAATTGATGAAATAGGAGATGTTCTGGCCTGACTGAATGTAATTAGCCATAGGGCCTGAGAAAGAACAATCTTTCTGAACCAGTCTACAAGAACAATTTAGGACTCTGCCCTGAAGATTCAAGATCTGCCTTTCTAATAGAAGGAACATAAAAGAGATTAACCTTTCTGCTATGTGACTACAGACCAATTGGTACAGCTTGCCTTATATCACTGCCATAGAAGAACAGAGATAATGAAAAACCCTCACCAAGTTAGATGTGTATTTTAGAGAACTGATTAAATTAAGACCCCATTAAATAATCTTTTACCACCACCAGGGTCTCTGTATTATGCTATCAATCCAAAGAGAGAACCCATAGAAACTGCAAATTATAGAGCTCTCTTTGAACCTACAGTAACTTTAAAAGGGGGTGGAGAAAAGTAACCTTTGAAAAGTGGCTTTCTGACAATTTTGTGTGGGAGAAAAAAATTACAAAAATGCAAAAATATAACTATCTTCCATAGTTTCTGTAGCTTAAGAATAAAACTTTACACCCCTTATTTCAAAATGTTAATTCCTGCATTCTTTAGCTACTGAGAGAACCATTTTTCTATTTTGAGACTTTGAAGAATTAAAAGGTCATTAAATTTTGGGGCAATAGAAAATCCTAAGAAATAGGTTAATTTTACGAACTAAGGATTCAATTATGATTAATAGCCCTTTTTTTTGCTGCAACATTTTAAAGAATAATTCGACAATAGTCAATTGCTCACAATTACATCAGTTCAACCAGGAATTAGTCTCTTTTCCTTTCCAACTTGTGATTGTCTCACAGTTACCAACACATAAATGAAGTTAATATCCTAGTCCTGTTGGTGTCATTCTGGGTTTTCTTGTCAACTGTCATGAAAAATTTTGTCATTAGGCAAGTTGGTAGACGCCTACTGCCAAGTCCTTTTGCCTCATTAGACCAATTTCATAAGCCTTTCTGACTCTATTTGGTAGGAATGGAATCCAGACATCCATGTCTGAAATTAAATTCTCCCAGCAGTTACACCTCAAACATCTCTTTGCTTTCCTTTTTTTTCCCTTCTTGGCTATGGTATGAGTCAAGTTGGATAGGATGGAAATGGACTACTCAGCTTTTAAACTTGGCATTCTCCATGGAGCATGCATATGGTCTCCTCGATTTGAACAATTCCTGGGAGTGAGATTCAGTCCCTGATCCTGCCTAAGCTCACTGTCAATAGTGCTACAAGGGGAAAAATGGCCTCTTTTTTTTTTTTTTTTTTTTGGTAATACATCTTTGATATATATACACTGTGTCTAGATCCACTTACAAGTAGTTGCTATGTCGGTTTTTTGACTGCCAATCAAAGCTCTACCATTTCTCTATAACAAAATAAATGATTTCTTAGTGTTGGACATTTCCTTGATACAATATTCTTTGCAAGAATGCATTCTGTAATCAAAAGTATGGTAAACACAACATACAATGAGTGTGCTTTTCTTCCAATAACCAAATAAGAAAGGATTATTTATTCATTTATTTGTTTACATATTTACATTCACAGTTTTGTTTGGGGACATGTCAAGTAAGAGATTAGAAGGCAATTTTCACACAAAAGCCCCCAAAGAAACATGATGTTATTCTGTGGAAGTTATTTGATTGTTCTTCATAGTCTTTTCCTTTCAATTGGCATTTAGAGCACCAGCCACACAAGCTGCTCCGTACCTTCCTGCATGATACCATTTCTTCCTGCTCTCCTTATCTGTACCTGCGAGGATGCACAGCTTTCTCTTTTTTCTTTCTTGTGGGTTTGTGCAGTTTCTTGATGTTTGTGACAGGCCACGATAGGGGAAGCTTTTATCACCGTGGGGTTTGGAGGCCTCAGTAAATTGAAAATTGCAAATGAAATCCACTGGGCTTGAATTCATCAGCTATTATGTCAGATGACCTTTGGCAGCTGCTGATAAAAATGAGAGAATGTTAGCTCTGATCCAATTTTCAGCACTAACCATTCCTTTTCAAATCCATTCACAGTCAGGCTGCAGACACATGGGAAGTGAAAATGATAGGGTTTCAAGAGAACGGCATTGTGTTGCAGATTAAGATTTTCTCCCCCTATTTCTAGAGGTCGGCCCCCAGGCCCCTGTCTGGTATCTACCTATTGTCCAATCAGTTTCAATATCTGCTTCAGAGGACATGTTAGCCATCCTTACAGATAAGTGCTTACAGGAGAGAATGTTGGACTTAATAGTTTTGCTTAGGAGGCATCAAGGGTCGCAGTGTAGCAATATTGACTGGCACATGTTGGTTTAATCTGACATTCTAAGGAATGTGACACTAGATTCTTTTAGAGTTGTTGATCTCTAGGTAATTTTTGTTACCAGCTCTGGTTTTATAAAATTTATTTTTGCACAACTATTTATATTCATGAGTCCAGAGATATTCTAAAATGTCTGTCATAGCCAAGCAAAGGAAGCCTAAGCTTGTCTGAATAAGGTACAGAAGCCAAAATTATAAAACTGGGAACCAAATGACTTGTGTGTATTCTGTTCTCGCAATCGAGTTAAATATAAATGCTATCAATAGTATTTTAAGAGCCAGATTATCCTGAAATAAATGAGTTTCTACCCACTGGTAGGTTCCTCAATAAAAGTAATAGATTTTTATCATGCCGGGGTAAAAATTAGACTTGTTATTTTCCTCTTAGGTAGCATGAAATAGCAAAATAACACTATGGATGGTTGAGTCATCAATATGATTTCTCCACCTATGAAACACAGAAGCCTTCTAAAAATAAAGAAAACTGAAATTAATCATTTTTCCCTCATTTGACTGTTCTGAAAAGACAAATAATTTCTCCTTCAGTCCTTTGAGTTCATTGAGGGAACAGTCCAAACAAATGTCAAGTCAAAAAGCATCAGATGATTGAAACCCATGTATCATTTTTAAAGCACTTTTTAAAAAACTAATTAACTGAACAATATTAAACCTGTATTTATATAGGTTTTCTTGATATGCAGATTCTTACTTTCATGCTTTCCCTTGACATTCTAATGGTTGACATTATATGAAAATAGGTGATTATATGTTAATAGTGTTGCAAGATGGCTTAGATGGCTCTTCTAAATGCCAGTCTCTGGAGGAAGAATATGGTTCTATAAGCTTCCTCATAAAAAAGCTAATAAGTGCATATATGTCTATAGGATGTATATTACCCATATAATATATCTTACTTCTGAAAAGTAATTATTTAAAGTTAGTATCTTGCTGGTTTTTCCCCACCTTTTCCTGGTACTGTTAATCCCTTTTAAGAGAAGATAGTTATTTGCTGTTTAATGAGCATGTAAAAATAAAATGCCAGTGATGGTGTCCAAAACAAATATTCATATTAAAAGTCAATTATTATTGAATAATATTTTAAAGGACTCAAAGTCAAGTTGTAAGCAATGATTGAATCTAAAATTAAGTGGGACCACCCAACCAAAAGATATGAATTCAGTATATTTGTGGCTGCCTTTGATTTCCTCAGATAATTGATTTTCTAAACTTTTTTTTAAACCAATGAAGGCACACATTTTGGACTTTCATAGATAAAGAATAAAGCCATGATACATGGTTTTCTGGTCCTACACACCTCTATTCATTTGGACCCCAGGGAAATGATGACGTGACTAGTTCTATAAAAACAGAACTACATCCTTGTGTGGTTTAGCCAAACCACCCTTCAGACAGAGCAGACAACAGCTCTTATCAAAAGGCTAAAGTCTGCCACTTTACAAGTTTATCAATGGCTGCAGTCACACATCGCCCATTTCATCCATATTCATGTGGCAGAACTTGTTTCTCTGTGTTATAGCTTCCTCACACCTCTAACTGCCTTTAGGTTTTGCAATGGATACTGTCACTACTTCAAAAAAAAATAAATAAATAAGAAGCAAATGATTTAATAATGAGCATGTTCTTAGGGGACTGCAACTACGATAGGCCCAAGCCATCCAGCTTGGACTCAGTGAGCTAACAGGAATCTGCCAGAAAAAACAGCAGCACCCACACTTGGCTGGGCCCTAGGACCTGGCTTTCAGCCACTGTGATCTGCATGCTCAGATAGATGGAGCAATTAGATAGGCCTGTTAAATCTTATGTCTTCATTATTGATTTATAGTATGAACTCAGCATGATTATTGAACCAGACCAGGCAGTGAAACAAATAAGTCATTGATCTTTACGTAGGCTTCTATTTCCAATTTATATTTGGGGAGGAAAAACATGGATATACCATTATTTCTGGTATTTTGTTTAAAGGCTTGAACAGAGATTTGGATAATTCGTTGTTCCCACCCTCTGACCTTTCATTGTCATTCCTTCTATAGAAACACTATCCAATAGAACTTTCTGTTATGATGGAAATGTTCTACTCTATCCCGTCCAATATAGTAGCCACTAGCCGTATGTGGCTATTAAGTATTTGAATGTGACTAGAGTGACTGAGGAGCTCTATTTTTATTTTTATTTTATTTTCATTGAAATTTTAGTAGCTACATGTAGCTAGTGGCTACCATATTGGACAGTGCAGCAGCTTGCTAGCATACTAAACTTTTCTCTACTCTCTATGCATAACACTTGTTGAAATTTCAGCTCTTTTTCAAGACCCTGCTTAAATACTACCCTTTTATAAAGCCTTTATTGATTCTCCCACCTCAACATTCCCCCATTCCCCCATTCCCATATGTCTCTTAATATGTATAATTTTGACCTCTGATTGATTTCTGCCTTGTATTGTAATTATCTGCTCTACTCTACTACAAACTGCTTGAGGACAAGGATGGTGTCCACCCGATGATAGGCTGTCTACCACAAATGTTTGAGGAATTAAACTGAGTTGTAGATTTTATTGGGGGAGGAGTTATTATTTTTTAATACATGCTAATTAGTGAGACACTGACACTTTTCATGCCCTCTTTTTAAAATGAATTTCGGAAAAGCTGTATTATTTCCCTCTCTTGATTAGTCTACTAGCACTGAGGTAGAAATACAAAACAAAACTGTTATTTTTCTCCTCATCTTCATAGACAACAACACAATGCTAAGCATATAAGAAGAACTCAGTAAATACTTCTTGAATCCATGTACAAATGACTGAGAACTATTACCCAATTTTCAAATAACTTTTAAGTCTCTGAATCAAGGAAATATGTTTATATTGGGCTCTAATGTTAGAAAAATTCCTTATACAATATTCACATAAATTTTTACTCAAAAATAAACTCTAAAAACTATTCTATATCTTGGTCATGGTAGTAGTTACACAACCGTATATGCTTATCAAAACACAGAACTGTAGGGGTGCCTGGGTGGCTCAGTCAGTTGGGGCATCCGACTTCAGCTCAGGTCATGATCTCACAGTTCGTGGGTTCGAGCCCTGCATCAGGCTCTGTACTGACAGCCAGCTCAGAGCCTGGAGCATGTTTTGGATTCTGTGTCTTCCTCTCTCTGACCCTCCCCTGCTCATGCTGTCTCTCTGTCTCATAAATAAATTTTTAAAAAATTAATTTTTTTAAAAAAAACAGAACTGTACACTTAAGAGGGTGAATTTTACTACATATAAATTTTATATGATGAATAAAAATACTGTGTACTTTAGTAATGCTTATAATATTAAGTACCTGTTTAGCATTGGAGCACTAAATCAATGATATTTATATAATGTATAATACTAATTTTATTCAATTGTGTGTCTCTGTGATGCTGTATAACACCTAATTGACTTCTGAGGAATAGTGAGGTAATCTAAGACAAGTGTTCTGTGATTAAAAGAGCACTAGATGTAGATGGAGTTAGACCTTATTTTAAAAAACAAATTCTTCCACTTAGTAATTCAGAATACTAGTAATAATTACCACATTGTATTATATCAGCTTACACTTGCTGAATACATGCTGGATATGCTCTGTTCTCATGACTCTAAGTTAACTCAATTCTCTGACAAACCCATAAAGTTGGTATTATTATCCCCACTTTAAAGATGAGGAAACAGACATAGAAAGAATCACTAACTTGCCCAAAGTCACACAGAATTAAAGTGGCACCTGGCCATCATACATTCTCCATATTTTTTGGTACGTCTAACTGTTAGCATTGTAGGGCCAGGAGATAGGTTTAAGCAGCACACATGGGCTTTTACCAATCATATCATATTTGAACACATATTCTCTTCAATAAAAGGAAGATAATAGTATTTTCTTCCCGTCTCATAGGGAAGGGAGCTCTGATGGTCAAATGAGACATTAATATGGAGATGTGATTACCCATTTTAGTAATTATGCCTACTACTTGTGCTTGGTGTTTTAAGTTAAGGTTAGGGTTCCTTTTGTGTACTGGGAAACACATTGATCCCAAGTATGCTTCATTTGCTGACAAGAGATCCCCCTCACTCCTATTTTCATAATTAGTCATGACTGTACTTGAAGAAATCAGGGAAAGGGAACAATAAGCATTTTAGCTTCCTGACATCTAAGTATATAGCAAAGACCTTTGGGTCATTTTTCCTTTTAGAAAAATATGGGAAAGAAAAAAAAGAAGAAGAGGTGAGAGGGAAGGAACTGGAGGTTGAAGGAAAGAGTGGGAGAATCTCCAAGAGCTCACTGAAAAAACACAGTTCAACCAAGAATAACCATTCTAGCACTTCTCTTTACCCTTTGACTACTTCCATTCTCTCAGCTGGGTACTGTCAGATCCACAAAACATTAGCACTGGATGGATTCCTAATGTAAAACTTTTAAAAAGTGTAATAAAATACTTCAATATTAGAGCATTTAGAAATTCTCATTTCCAGAATATACATGGAATATGTGGAGGTGGGGGGTTTGAATGAAGTTAAATTGTTCTACCTAGTATTTTATACCTATTCGTTGTCTGTGAACAAATTACTTTAACAGGATCGCATGTCCATGCACTTAAATTCGTTAGTTTATTAATACCCAAAATTACGTCCAAACGGATTTATGAGTAATGATCAAACTTTACTAATTAGTACTATCTACCAACATTGTACTCATTTCCATTTCATAAAAGCAGTCATTCAGATAAATAAGAGCCAGGTTCAGGTTAGGTGGAGACCTTAAAGAAATTTAGCTGATTATAGTACTATAAAGTCTAAAATACTGTGCTTCTTCACACTTCTTGTAAACATAGCCACCTGAGGATATGCAGTGTTTACTTTTTTTTTTTAAGTGGGATGAGGAGAAACACTTTCAGAGTCAGAATAAAATTGTTTTAGTTCTTTTGGTCAGTTAATATTAAGTATAATTCAAATCTAAAGCTGACATTGGCCATTCCTTTTCATTGTGAATAATAATAATAATAGGTTCTATTCATTAAGTGTTTTTCCCCATACAAATGTAATGTAGGAAAAATCCCTCTAACTGCTACAATCAGTAAACACCCAAATTCCCACAGTGACTTAATAAAAAAAAATCTGATGGATAGCAGTGGAGTCTGATATGGATCATTTGGCTCTTCCTTCTGGCTTTTCTCTAAGTGATGTTCAAGGAGACATCTTCTTTCCATCCTGCAACTTTGCAACCTCAAAGACTCTTCATGGCAAAGTTGGATGGATTGGATAGAGAGGACTTTTACCTGCCCCAGCCTACAAGTGTCATATCACTTCTGTTTACATTCCAGTGGTGAAACGTCTTGTGACCTCACCTAGATTCTCAGGGAACTGGGAAATGTAGTTTAGCTCCATGCCAAGGAAAATGAAACGGGTGGTAAACCCATAATATTGCATCTGCCATAGCTACATATTGTGCTTTTTATATATTGACTCATTTAATGTGTACAACAACACTAGAAAGTGAATGTTATTAACATCTCTTTATAGATGAGAAGCCAAAGATGCAAAGAACTTAAACAAGTTGCCTAATTTTCACATGAATGATGGAACCAAGATTCAAATACAGCCTGTCTTTAAAAAAAAAAATTTAATAAATGAACATGCAAAAATATATAAATGGGGAAGGATTTGAAAAAAAGAAGAAATAGAGCTAGTAACTTGGTTATGAGAAATGCTCAGGCTAAATAATAATTAAGGAAATGGGAACATAAGGGGGAAAATATTTTAACTTGTGAAGCAACAGCAATAAGAAGTTAGTTTAATGCTATATCCAATGCTGACAAAGGCATGGTAGAAATAATTGAAAGGCAAGACACCAAACTATTAATAATAGTTGTTTTATGTTGGTGGATTTATGGATGATGGGTATCACTGCTTTACCTTTAAAAATGATTGCATTTTATAAACACATAAACACCTATGTACATGCACATGGACACATAGCATATAACTGTTTTATAGGAAATCCCAGCTGGGGCTATTGCAGGGCACAACTCTGTGCATATAAGTGAACATAGTACTTTAAAGAAATATGGAGGTATGCATGGTCCTGAAAATTTCTACCATCTTAAAAACAAATGCACTGATTTATTTCTGTGGGATTTGGGATCTATCAATCATCTTTTCATACTCACTCTTGGAACTTGTGTCTCTTAAATTCCTTTCTATAAAGAAATATTGATTTCGGCAGTAAAAGCTATCAGAACATTGTTAGAGAGCTTATATCACATAATTAAGAAAGAAACTGTCATGTGTTATCCAATAGTAAGATTAGTCATATGGAAAGCAATATAAAGACTGCACATGCATAATAAAGAAGATTTAAGAAGACAAATTCTGAAAAAAAATGGGCAGATGTCTATGGGGGTGGGCGCAATACAGAAGATGAAGTGTTTCATAGTGCTTATGTTTCTGGCCATTTGGAGAAATCCATTTCAATTCAACAACCAATTCAGATATGACTCTTTTAACTAGAAAGGAAGAATCTAACCCCCTCTCTCCTCCATCATGATAGCATGTCATAGGGCACAGTCTCACTACACATTTTTAATAAACCAAGTCATTTCCCATACTTACTGTGTTGGAAAGAACAAATTTTCATGAAGATCAGTTGGTGAAGATTTGGTCCTTAAATGAATTTTGAGAGATTTCATTAGCACAGTCCAAAAATAATCTGTCATGAGTTAAAGTGTCCTGAAATAATAAAGTGACCAAAGCCAATATAGACCAGCATAAGACCAGAAAAATATAGGGAAAGAAAAATAAAATCAAAGGAGATAGAAAAGAGATCTCTATAACCCAGGAAACAAAAATTTCATTTGTATAGTATTTCTCTGACCAAAGCAAAGTGTAAGGTTTTAACTTTAAAACTCATTTCACCAAATCTAAATAATGGGTTTGCCTTGCTAACTTCATATGATTTCTCAAAAACAATATTCCAGGTTTTCATTAGTCAAAGAAACAATTAGCAAGTTATTTTTGTAACATAGCCAGTTATTAGAGCAACACTTTCATATTTTAATGCAACATTTCCCCACATACAATTTATAAAGTACTAATTCTGAGTAAGAGTAATAAGATATTTTACAAATAAAGATCCTATGCTGGGTGAAACAAATTATGAAAAGATTTATTGATGACAAAATTTATCAGAACCTTTATACTAGTACTTATTACCGATCTGCAGTGGGTGTGAGGAAGAAGGAAGTAAAATGTTCAGCATTTCACCAGTGAACCCTTGTTTGGCCATGAAACATCGAGGAGCCAATGTCTTTTGGATCATATTTTGGAGGCAATGTTTTGGCACCACTTCTCTTCGCCAAGAGAGGCCTTTCTCTTTAGTTGTGAAAGGGAGAAAAATGCAGTGGTTTGGAGAGTGGGTTTGGGACCAGACTGCTGGCATTTAAACTCTGGGACTTGCTGTGAACTCTTGGGAAAATTATTAGACCTCTCCTTGTTTCAATTTCTTTACCTCTAGAGTGGGCAAAATGGTAGTACCTAGTGAAGACGAAGTTATTGTGAGCATTAAATGACTGAACACACTTGGGGTACCTAGGACACCTTCTAGCTTGTGGTAAATTCTCGGCATTAGCTCTTGACTACTAGAGTAAATAAGCAGTTGCACCAAATGTCCTTCTTTGTGAGGACAACTCCATATCTATTTGGGGTTATGCTATACAAGACATCTTCTTTATTTTTATAGAGGTTTTTCCCCAAGACTTCAACTGATAAGCCCATTTTTTAAAAGTCTAAAATTTGTTGTTAAAACCAGAGAGATTTCCTTTTTTCTAGCCTAAAAACATGGCCATTTGTACCTTTGTTTTTCCTTTTTAGACCCTAACTCTCATCATTTTGCAGTGGTGTAATGACATATGAGGTTGCCTTCATCTCTCCTTCGCCACCAGGGCTCTCAAGATGACCATAACCTTCTACTGAAGAATGTGTCTTAATTTTCACATCCATGAATAGCCAGAACACTAAGGTTTGATTAGTGCTTCATCCCTAACAATATGAGTTCACATGCGTAAGAATGTGGTTCTTCCTATACCATTTTCCGTTAGTCCAGGCTGCCTTCTTGCCCCAACTTGTAGGCTTAGCTTTATGTTCAACCCCAAGAAGGAAGCATGAACTATTTATTACTCATTTATTTAAATCCATCTCATTCCTTATGAAGGATTTCTGACAGATAACAGAGATTGACTCACTATTCACATCAGCTTTGCTACTCATCACCCTACCTCCCCCAGCAGATGACCCACTGCTCAGGCACCCACTAGCTGGATCTGACCCGCTTGGCCCAGTTCCCTCCTGTAGAGCTCACACTGACACTGCCTAAATCCTGTTATGCTGCCCCAGATTTCCTTCATTTCAACTCCTAGGTCCCAGATAACCAGATCTCCTACACATCAATCTGTTCTAAGGAATCCTTAATCAAACTCTCTTTTATGAGCCTTTGAGGAAAAAATAAGGAAAACAATATATGATGACAGTTAGTATTTTCATGGAGTCATACTAATTTCCATGTTCATATCCCTCAAGAAAAAAAATGTCACAATACTGAATTCATGGGAAGGACCATGCTAGCAACTTTTTTGTGGGAAATATTTGCCCAAAAGTTTCTCCATTTTCTGTTTAATGTCACAACCAAAGAACTGTGACCCGTCCAATTAGTTCCTCCAATGAAGCAATGGATATCGTTATTGTCAATAAAAAATTGCCGGAGTGCCTCCACATGTCTTTGAAGCAAATACCCAGATCCCAGATTACTTAATGATTTAGAGACTATATACGCTTAGACTTAGGCAAAAGAAGAAAATACATACAAAACCCAGTGCTCACCCCAACGAGTGCCCTTCTCAATGCCCATCACAAATTTTCCCCACCCCCATCAACCCTCAGTTTGATCTCTGAATTTAAGAGTCTCTTATAGTTTAGGACACCTGGGGGAGCTAAGTCAGTTAAGCGTCCAACTTCAGGTCAGATGATGGTCTCACAGTTTACGGGTTCGAACCCATGTCACGCTCTGTGCTGACAGTTCAGAGCCTGGAGCCTGCTTCAGAGATCTCCCTCTATCTCTGCATCTCTCCCACTCATGCTTTGTCTCTCTCTCACTCTCTTTTTCCCTGAAAAATAAACAAACATTAAAAACAAATTTTTAAAAAGAGTCTCTTATGGTTTGCCTCTTTCTCTGGTGGTATCTTATTTTTCTTTCCCTTCCCCTGTGGGAAAGACTGAATGACTTTGAAATCATATGACTGAAATCATATCATATCTGTCCTTCTCTGACTGACTTATTTCACTTAGCATAATGCCTTCCAGTTCCATCCATGTTGTTGCAAATGCAAGATTTCATTCTTTTTCATCTCTAAGTAGTGTTCCATTGTATATATATATATATATACCACATCTTTTTTATCCATTCATCCTGTTGATGAACTGTATGATTCATCAGCTATAATTACATTCACAATGTTGTATAACTATCATTAACTATTTCCAAAACTTTTTCGTTACCCTAAATAGAAACTCTACCTATTAAGCATTAGCTCCCTATATTCTCCTCTTCCCCCCTAGTCCTTGGTAACTTCTGTCTACTTCCTGTCTCTTCAGATTTGCCTATTCTAGATATTTCATATAAGTGGAATCATACAATATTTGTACTGTTATGTCTGTATTTATTTCACTCAGCATAATGTTTTTAAGGTTCATCCAGGTTGTAATATATATCAGAATTTTATTCCTCTTTATGACCAAATAATATTTCTTTGAAGGTATGTATCTTATTTTGTTTATCCTTTCATCTGTTGATGGACACTGGGGTTGTTTCAACTATTCAGCTATTGTGAATAATACTGCAGTGCATACAAGTATCTGAATCCTGTTTTCAATTTGTTGGGTATATACCTGGTTATCTAGGAGCTGAACTGCTGTGTAATATGCTTTATCTTTTTGAAGACCCTCTAAACTTGTTTCACTTTATTTTCTCTCTTTGAGTTTCTTTTTTTTTTTTTTATAATTTATTGGTTAGAACTTCCTAGTACAATGTTGAATAGCATAGC
Organism: Proteles cristata cristata; assembly: GCA_017311185.1. Classification (NCBI taxonomy): domain Eukaryota; kingdom Metazoa; phylum Chordata; class Mammalia; order Carnivora; family Hyaenidae; genus Proteles; species Proteles cristata. The sequence goes on along the minus strand of JAESUZ010005612.1, from coordinate 1,006,617 downwards.
ATTCTTATCTTGTTCATGACTTTGGGGAGAAAAGTTTTAGTCTTTTACCACTGAATATATTGGCTACTGGTGCTTTCATTAATGCCCTTTATCATGTTGAGGAAGTTCCCTTCACTTCCTAGTTTTTTGAGGGTTTTTTTTTTTTAATCCTGGAAGAATTTTGGATATCCTAATGTCTCAAGTAGAGAAAAACTGTTGTAAAACAACTCTTTGCCTAATGTATGGGTCTCTTGTAGTAGTGAAATTCCAAAGTTAGACTAGGTAATCTGGGAAGGATTCACTCTGATTCTGTCAAGTATCGGATATAAAACCTTTGATTCTAGCCTGAACAGTTTTGCTGTTCATGTCATGATTTATGCCCCTTCTGCCTATGGATTCAGATGACACATTTGTGCTGGACCTCCAACTGGGACTGAGTCTCTTGACTCACCAAAGATACTTTAGTCTCCAATCTCAGCTCTTCCCACTAGATCAACAGTTTCTACAGTAATGATTTGTTCCCTCCATCCCCAGGCTGTGGCCCTTGCTCAGTGTCTCATGATCTACCAGACCTTAAGTGAACCATTCAGTATCTCTTGTCAAGCCTCCCATCCTCCTATTCAAGCTTTCTGGGTATTCCTGATGACTTGGTTGTTATGGTCACTTCTGATGTTGAAAAGCTATCTCCACAGAGTTCTCAATGTCACTCATACATCACTACTTCCTACTATCTCTTCTGGGTGGATCCATAGGTAAACCTCAGCCCTCTTTGTTTTTCACAAAAAAAAAAAAAAAACACCACTCTGGAAGGCATTTGTGCAGAGCAAACCACACTGAAACTTTGTGGAGATGGTTTGAGTTCATAACCCAGTGACACAACAAAGTAGAATATCAGATTTCAGTATTCTTAAAAAATCTGCTCAGTCATTTGTGCTGATTGGAGGTCTTGTTTCCCATCATGTCGCGTATCCCCCTCTTACTTTCACTCCACTGCTTGCTTTGTTATGCAGAGCAGTTCAGTTCTTTCTAGTCTGTTCTAAACCAGGTTCTGGTGTCCCATTGCATATCAACAAACTCATTCTTCTACTGGGTCTCACCCTTCCTTCTTCCCTCCACTAAAAAGGGAAAAGAATAGCATACAGAGATTTTGCTCTCCTCATCTGAATTAAGCCACCTTCCTTCAAAAATGGAAAAGGCTACAAACAGTTTGATTTTTAAATAACAGTGTTTCACGCACATATACAGATGCATATAAATAATACACTTTAAATACTTAAATGCTTTTATGTTAAAAGATAAGATATCATATATAGCACTCTAATCCCATAATTCCCAAACTGTGAACCACAGTATCTCAGAGTGCCCTAGTGGACTCACAGAGAGTACGTAGGATATTTCTATTTTGGAAGAAAATACAGACACAGTGCAAATTACCGGCTCTAGGTGGTCCGTAGCTTCAACATTAGATTATTCTACATTCCATTTGGTGGTCTCATATCTTTGCAAAGCTGAATTTTCTGTGCTTGTTTTGATAAAAAGCAAGTACCATACTAAAATCAATGTGGAACAGGAAATAATAAAATTGGGAATTAATTTGATTCCAAAGACTGACGAGTTTTGCAGCAGGTGCACACATCCCATTAGGAAGTAATGGTGATTACTTGAGGATAAAAGAAAAATAAGGGTCCCTGGCTCAGTCAGTTTGAGCACTGACTCTTAATATTGGCTCAGGTCATGATCTTACTGTCTTCAGATCGAGCCCTGTGTCAAGCTCCATGACTAACTAGCATGGATTAAGATTCTCTCTGTCCCTCTCCCTCTGCTCCCCACCCTACTCATGCTTTCCCTCTCTCTTTAAAAAAAAAATAAAATAAAAATTTATAAAAGAATAAAACAAAAATACTTTTCTTTTATGTGTAGTTTTTTTTTTTTTGCAAAGGCTACAGATTTTAAAACATAAATATTAAGTTCTTTGGAACCTTACTGCTTAATAAATGAAACTGTTAAGTATTTCCTTTGGCCTAGTGGCACTGTGAAAAAATACCAGTAAGGTTTAGGGAACTTTGCCTTACTCTTTTATATATATATAAACTGTAAAAGATATAAACACCTGAAAAACTGTAAAAGATATAAAAACTTTAAATCAGGAAAGTCTCAGAAAAAGTAAAACACTGATTAATTAAACTGTTTTTTAAAAAAAGATACTCTTGATAGTTAAATATTTCTCATTAACCTGAATGTTAATGAAAAATCCCATTTCCACTCTTTCTGAAAACTTACTCAGAAACATGTTGGCCATTCTTCTTTCTTGGTAGGAACAAATTGCTAAATATAATTAAATCTTCTTTTAGTGATTAAGTAACTTAATTAGAAGTTAAATCACTTGCTCAGGGTTACAAACATCTCAAGTGGCAAAACCAGCATCTGAAACTAGACGCTCATGCTCCGAGCACTTGAGTGATCAATGGGGCTTAGTAAGTTTAGGAAATACTGCATGTTATAGTTCACCTTAGAGAGTCCATGTCCACTGGCATATTAAAGACTAAGAAATTGTGCAAGAAAGAAGTTTTTAAATTTAGTTTAACTCTGCATTTCCAAATTCATTGACCCCAACATTCTTTTTCACCTAATAGTTATGCTGTACCATTTAGGGTGTGAGCTCCAGAGTCAGACACCAGGATTCCAATTCCAGCTCAACTGCTTAGCCATGTCATGCCACCCTTCAAATCCTCACTTCCCTCATCCATAAAATGGAAATAATGCTAATACCACCTGTGAGCATTAGCTGAGAAAATGCATATAGAGAATATACTGGACCCTTAATAAATTTAGCTAAAATTGCTAGCAGTCCTCAAAACACAAAAGTTCAGTGTTTTTGTAGAACATAATTGGCAATGCCATCGTCAACACTCAGACAAATGCATAAAAATACATATACAAGTAATTGCTGTAGGTCTATAACATGCCTCTGAGAACACAAAATGTATTGTTAAGGCTTTCAGGTAGCATATGTTTGTGAGGAAGATGATTTGCAGTTCTGGCAAAGTCTGGAGTTTTCATTCAGGCATAAAGGGCCAGGCAGTGTGGTAGCCATTGCTGGGATCTGCTGTTGTCTCTCTAGATGTTTGTAGGCACACAGATGGCCTATAGAAGGATAAAGGAAAAGCTGGTACTCAAAGGCAGATAAAGAAAAGGCAGAGAGAAAAGGGAGCCCTGACTAGTGCTGCTCCTCAAACCACAGTCAGTGGAAAAAGAATATCTGTCTTTCCATTATTTTTCCACCTCTTTTCTCAACTTACTAACTGTACTGGTTACTGTTCCCAAGGAAAACTAAGTCATGCTCTTTCTTTGAAACAAAAATTAGAGAATTATGGAGAGAAAATAGCAGTTGAGTTTCTTCTAAAATTTATAGCTAGGTGAAATCATAAAAGAAGATAATATGAAGTAAATGCAGCGGGCTTCGTTTAGGTTGGTAAGTTAGTAATTTCCTAAAGAAATATCAGACAATTAATATTGCCATTTTCCATGTTTGTATAGCTATTACTTTTCTATACAACCATGTATCTTATATATTATTGAAGAACTTTCTCTAAACATCACTTAGACGTAGTCAATAATAATTTCATCACATTTACACATTAAAAAATGGACAATTTTATTAATATTAATGTACTGTTGGGAAACAAATAGTTACACATGATTCTAACAACTGAATAGATTTTTTTGTCAAATGAGAATGAAATATTATATTTTCTACAGTGTACATTGGCCATATGCTTTTCTATGATTAAGCTGTCTCTTACATGCATTAGTCACACAATTTGTACCTGGATAGTTTTGTATGGCTCATCAAGGAATCTTTATGCAGCACGGCGTTACATTAGTAGGCTGTATGATGTATTATTCCTTGTTGTAAAAATGTTTATCTTTCCTGAATGTGATGATGAGCATTTGATTCATTTGTTCATGTCTCTCTGTGGATGATTTATCAATGTCAATGATACTTAGAGATCTGAGAGCAATTAATGTTGTTTCAAGTAAAGTTAATATAGCAGCCCCACTGAAAGTATCCAGGGAAAACATTGCTTCTTATATGTTTCAGGCCACTTATTTTCTGACTAAAACTCTAATAAGCCAACTTCAAGAGGTTATTGTACTTTTGTGGATAAATTGGAGAAAGAATATGAGCACCCACAAAAAAACTATCTCCCCAGTTGAAGTGTTACATTTATGCAAAATTAGCCAGCACAGCCAAGATAAGCCATGGAAGTCAACCTCTATGTTTATCCTTTCCTCTTGAAGCATGAAGTTTAATGTTTTATTTTGATACTATAGAACTTTAAATTAAAAGTACCATTTGTTGTGGAAGTTAAAATATGTGATTTGAAGTATGACATGTTTCTGAATTCATCAAAGTCATCAGATACTATGCCTCTGATAAGTCTCCCCTTTGATCAGGTGAATCTTAAAACTTTGCTCTTATAAAGTAGCTGCAGGGGAAAAAAAAGCCAGGTCTTTCAGCAGGTTCTTTCTGGCTGCCCGCCCCACTATGGGGGGAGGGGATAAGCAGGCAATGGGTAGAGAAGCTTCTCGTGGAAGGGCTGGGAAGTATTAAATGGTGCTAGTGCCAAGTACAACTTCACATAAGCAGAAATTGGAATTTGATGAGATTACAAGGTGAGAAGACAGTGCTTTATTGATTTTTGTCCCCTGGGAAGTTGGTATCACATGCAAACTATCATGGAAGTATATTGATACCTATTCAATTTTCATTGGAAAAAGAAGTATGCTTATTTAATTCTTCTGACCAGTAGATTTTTTAGCGTTCACTTACCTAGGGCTGAAGAGATGTGAGCAATTGCTTTTACTCTCCCAAAATATCAGTACACTTTGTGTCTTTTTCCTCTTTTCTTTCTTTGTTTCCTTCTTCCTTCATTGCTTCTTTCCTTCCTTTCTTTTTCTGCTGTGTGCTTCAAATTGCTTTTGCTGTAAAAATTCTCAAGGTATTTCTTGGTTAAGGAAAGTTGGCTCTATGCAGAAATCAAAATATGTCATTCTAAATTTCCAAAGCAACTGCATTCATCTGTAAGCAAATACATAGAAATCAGGTTTCTTTGACACTTAAAAAAAATAAGGGGATAAAACATTCAAATAGCATAAAGGGTTCCTGTGGCACTGCGTTGTTACAGCATATTAATACAGAACTCTTCAGAGTCTTAATTTCCTTGAGCAGCCCCTGTGAAATTTCATGCCAGAGAATGGGAAAGAAGGTTGGCAGCCAGAGAACTAGATGCCAAATGGCTCCTCACTGGCAGTGGCATCTGGATGGGAGGTTGGCCTGTCTCCGGGACTCTTGGCCAACAGCACTGTTGTCTATACAGACGGCTGTGTATCTGTTCAAGAGTCCAACAACTGTGTGTGTGTATTTTGGTAAGCTATTATTTCTGGGCCAAAGATTTCCATGGCATTTTTGCATCTGTTGGCACCAATTCTATATTCAGTGCCTCCCCTCCTTCCCACCCACTGCTACATTTTAGTTTTCTGATCAAAATCATTGCACATAAGTGGAAATGCATTAAGAGGAGAAAAAATATTTTTCTGAAGATTTTTTTCTGATCCCACTTAGCATATATAGGTATGGCAGTGACATTATTCTGGATAGACTGTCTTCCTTCCTACCATCCATGAAAAATGTGAAAATTCCAGTCTCAATGCAAGAATTTCCTTGATCCTTACAGGACTTAGATAGAACCTAATTATAGAACTATCAGAAATTCCTTTAATCATCAGAAATATAATGGACCATTAAGAGATTTAAAGTCAAGTTACTCTTCCAGTGTTCCCAGAGAAACAAAACTATTTTATAATTTTATAAACTGCGTTACTGCAACATGACGCCAACAATTGCCACACATCCAACTAGCTTGTCAGAGTCCTGCTTTATTGTGCAAGGAGACAGCCCCTCAACCTGTTAAGATTTCTCTACCCCAAAGAAATTTGCTTTCAGGGTACTACCACGATAATGTAATTCAACCAACACCTATCAAATGGACCATTTATACAAAATCTGTGGAATACAAAGTCAAATAAGATAACTGCCCAAAAACTTTTATTACTTTTTTCCTTTTTTGGTGACGAAAATTGGGAACAGACTTTTAAATAAGTAACAAAAACACCAGGAAAAAGAAATTAAAGCTAAACGGAGGTCCAGATTACCATATGGCATATGCCAAGAGTGGGACAATAGAAAAATAAACCCATTTTTATGCATATTTTATAGAAACATTCCAGTTGAGCTTAGTTTTTAAAGCTTGAAGGGATTTGTGAAAATCATGTAATCCAAAATTTTTCTATTTTGGATGAGGAGACTGATGGCCAAAAAGAAGCAATTTGATCATGGTCACACAGTAATTAGTATGAGGAGACAGATCTTGTTCTATCAGTGCTACTCCTGGTAATTTTAGAATTATGACATATTTAAGATGAAATTTGCATGGAAACCCTTTAAAATGGCATGGTGTAATTTTGCAAGATAATCATAAACAGTGAACGAAGACTAGGGAATTGTTGAGTGATGAAAATGAGAGGTGGAATAAAGTTACTGCCATTATAGGCAATTAATTCTCTTTGGCTAGAGTGGCTAGGGCAGGACTCCCAGAAAGATCACTCAAAATCAGCCTGTAGATATTGCAATGAACTGCACAAAGAGCATCTGCCACACCTTTTCTCTCTCCCTGTGTTCTGTAGGCACCTCTATCAGAAAGTAGGAAGTACAGAAGCTTATAGGGGATCACAATGTTACCTCTATCCTCTAAGTGATCATAGAGTCATAAAAAATGGCCTCCACTCAGATCCAACACTTAAGTGTTACCATCACCAATTTGGGAGCCTCTGGAAAAGATTGAGGGCTCCATAGTCTGAGGTAGGTTGTTACAAGTGTATAAATAGACATATTAAGTCAAAGTTATATAAAATATGATGTTGTCTATTTTGGGGCACTATATTGGGTCCCTTTCCAACTTGGTGGTGAGCAAAATAATCCTGTTTTCTGAATTAAACTAGGTAATTAACGTGTGCTAGATTAGAGCCAAGTCAAACTTGACCATCAACACACAAAATCAATTAAAAGAGGCTGAAGGATGCCCAGACAAGAAGGACTTCTCCGTAACCTAAAAGGAGCAGATCTGACAAAAGAACGTGTCAATTAGAAAAGAGTTTGGTCGGGGTGCCTGGGTGGCTTAGTCAGTTAAGGGTCCGACTTTCACTTAGGTTATGATCTAGCGGTTCGTGGGTTCAAGCCCCGCGTCGGGCTCTGTGCTGACTGCCAGCTCAGAGCCTGGAGCCTATTTCGAAGTCTGTATCTCCCTCTCTCTCTGACCCTCCCCTGCTCATGCTGTCTCTCTCTCTCTCTCTCCTAGAAATAAATTAAAAAATATTTTAAAAAAAGAGTTTGGTCAACTACAAAAATAGAAAATAAACACAGAGGTATATATAGGCAGTGTCCATCCCACAACCATCCTAGGCAAAGGTGTGCTGGTCCAAAGGCTATTGATCACACTTTTTTGATTGATCGGCTATTGATTACACTTTTTATTTTCTATATTTCCTGGTATTTTGACATCTGGGGCCTTGCGGACACTTCCCAGGGATAGCTAATTCCTAGAGAGCAAACAACTCAAAGAGACTATACTTTCATATGCAAACCAATCTAATCAAAACCCACACCCCTTTATCCCTCCTTTAACTAGCTATACAACGCTGGGCCACTATCCACCTGCCCTAATCACTCCAGGGCTTAGTACTGGACCCAAGAGATAGCCCCTAAACCCCAGTGCCTGGTGAAACTTTTAAAACAAACCAATCCTAAACCTGCTTATCCTGCCTCTTCCATTCCCTAGACAACCATAATAAAAGCTCTTGCTCATGTTGTTCCCATGCTCCCTCTGCCTCCTGACCAACCCTAATGCCTCCCTGTGTGCCCTCCCTCCTTGCATAGCATGCTATGCCTCCTATTTGTAGGGATCTGTGAATATAAAAACTTATTCCTTCATAATAGTCACTTCCATATCTGTGTGTCTTCCGTACCTGATTAAAACAAATTCCAGGTACTTTTTAAAACCATTACTCGGGTGCCAGTAGCAGTGAGCTAGCAAATCTCTACTGGCCTGAAATGTTGAATTATCTAAACACATAACCATCTCCTGCCGTTTCCTGTCCCTTCTTATCCTTCTGCTCTAATTCAGCATCTCAGGTAGCATGTCGATAGGGGCAGAAGATTCTGGATCAGTCCCTATCATATTTCTCATTAACAGAATAATAAGTTAGATTTCTAGGTTTCTACATCAATCTTGTGAGCTAGGTTAATGAGTCCATCCCTGAAAGATCTGCTCTTGATCAGACTGGCATCAGTCTTATGAGCCTAGATAGTGAAGGTCATGTTCTACAGCCTTGCTTCTCAAAGTATGGTTCTTAAACCAGCAGCATCAGCCTATTAGAAGTGAGAAAGAATGAAATCATGCCATTTGCAGCAATGTGGATGGAACTGGAAGGTATTATGCTAAGTAAAATAAGTCAGTCAGAGAAAGACAGATAACCATGTTTTCACTCATATGTGGATCTTGAGAAACTTAACAGAAGACCACGGGGGAAGGGAAGGGGAAAAAAATAGTTGCAAACAGAGAGGGAGGGAGGCAAACCCTTAAGTGGCTCTTAAATACAGAGAACAAACTGAGGATGGATGGGGTGCTGAAAATGGGTGAAAGGGGAAAATGGGTGATGGGCATTGAGGAGGGCACTTTCTGAGATGAATATAAGTGATGAACCATGGGAATGTACCCCAAAACCAAGAGCATACTTTACACACTGTATGTTAGCCAATTTGACAATAAATTATATTTAAAAAATAGATTAAAATGTAAATAAATTTTAAAAAATAAATAAAGGAAGGTGATGACATAAAGAAAATGCAGAATCAAATCTCAGATACTGTAGGCTTACTGAATCATATCTATATTTTAACAAGATCCTACATTTGTATGGAAATTAAAATTTGTGAAACACTACTCTAAAGCAGGGACATGCAAACATTTCCTAGAAAGGACAAATAGAATATATTTTAGTTTTGCAAAACATACGGTCTTTATCGCAAGTACTAAACTCTACCATTTTCATAAGAAAGTAGCCATTGATAATATGAAAACAAATAAGCATGGCCATGTTTCAAAAACTTTTATGTATGGACACTGAAATTTGAATTTGATATAATTTTCATGCCTCAAAATATTTTTTTTTAATTTTTTTTGAAGTTTTTTTATTTATTTCTAGGAAAGAGAGAGAGACAGCGTGAGCAGGGGAGGGTCAGAGAGAGAGGGAGTCACAGACTGAAACAGGCTCCAGGCTCTGAGCTGGCAGTCAGCACAGAGCCCGATGCGGGGCTCGAACCCACAAACCGCAGATCATGACCTAAGCGAAAGTCGGACGCTTAACCGACTAAGCCACCCAGGCGCCCCAAAATATTTTTTAAATGTTTTTGAGTCACCTAAAAATGTAAAAACCATTCCTAGCCTGCAAGGCCTTACAAAAATTGGTGGCAGGCCAGATTTTCCCACTGGCCATTGTTTTCCTGTCCTTGTTCTAGACTATGTAAAATTCAGTAGGATCAAGTTGCTCTTTGAAATGAGGCATTCCCTGCTGACCCACCCCACGTCCCATGTGCCAAGTGAGACTTTACCTCTTTAAATTTCCAGAGATGAATTTTTTTTTGTTTTGAGCAAGCTTGACGAAATATAATCACTCCTTTAATAATTAAAATTTTAAATTAAGACTTTATGGAAACATCGGAATTCTAGGACATGGGTGTAGAAGTTAACAGAAAATGAGCTACCTGCCTAATGGAGCTGCTTCATAACCTGGAATATCAGCATTTTAGTCATAAGCAGACAACTTCCAATTTATTTTATGTGGTTGCCTGGGTCATCTGACCATGAGAAGCAATGAGGAAGTGATAAACCAATGAACCCTCCTACAACCATGCACTCATATGCAACAAGAATGCTGAAAGCTCACCTAACAAAGTGCAGACACAAGTAGGCACAGAGTGCCTATTACCTGATTTTCAATCCATATTTATATGTGCCAAATGGCAAGAATATTCTGGTCTCTTGAATTTCTGTCACCATTTGTGTAGCAGGATATCTATTTGGAAGCAGGCCACAATCACCACTCAGCCCTGCCACCATCTAGTTCATCTGTCAGCCACAGAAATGGTCTGGCCACCTTCTCTGGGTTTTTTTTCCCAGTGAGATAAGGCAGTTGACTCTGATATGAAGTGAGTTGGTGAATTCAGAATATCATTCTTACCGCTTGAATTTTTATATATTTTTCTCTTTGATTAGATTAACTTTTTAAAAAAGTGTTTCCATCATGATTCCATCAAGTAGTAACTTCAGACAACACTAAAGGTCCCACATGTAATGCACTTCAATGTCTAGACACCCATTTCAAAATATTAGTTCTTTTAATCTCAAAGAAGTTTTACTTTGTGCACTAATTCTTGCTACACAAGCTTTTAATTGTGTGTATTTATCTCCAGTTCTAAATCCTGGTATATATCAGAATCACCTGGGGAATTTTTGAACATGCCAATGCCCACTGGGTTCCCCAAGACCAATAAAATGAGAATCTGGCAGAGAGTCCTGATATCTTTATTTAATTTTTTTTTTTATTTTAGAGAGAGAGGGAGTGCAAGTGGGGAAGAGGGACAGAGGGCAAGAGGAGAGAGAGAATCTCAAGCCAGGCTCCACGCTGAGTATGGAGCTCTATCCTTCAACCCTGGGATCATGACCTGAGCCGAAATCAAAAATCTGACACTCAACTGATTGAGGCACCCAGGTGACTCTTGATAACTTTATTTTTTAAAAAATTTCTTCCAGATTATTCTAGCGTGTGGTGGTTGAAAACAACTGCTTTGGTGATGACCCAACCAGGGTGATATACTTTAGTATTTTTTTTAATTTTTAAATGTTTTATTTATTTCTGAGAGAGAGAGGGAGGGAGAGAGAGAGAGAGAGCGTGAGCCGGGGAGGGTCAGTGAAAGAGGGAGACACAGAATCCAAAACAGGATCCAAGCTCTGAGCTAGATGTCAGCACAGAGCCCAACGCGGGGCTCGAACCCACAAACCGTGAGATCATGACCTGAGCCAAAGTCGGACGCTCAACCGACTGAGCCACCCAGGCACCCCTGATATACTTTAGTATTAAACATTGCTTTTTTTTTTCTGAAAGTTTTATAAGACATTTTTAAAATTTAAACATAAATTAGGTACACTATTAAAAGAAAAAATAACCATTCTGACTCTTTGTGAAAACTACTTCCAGCATGTTCTTAGGATTAGTATACATACAACTAAAGCTCCTTTATTTTTGTTTTTTTTAACCTAAATAAATTGGCTTTAGACACTGATTAAATGTGATCTAATAAGTACATACTCCCTAATGTCCTAGAAATATGACAGTTTTATTACTTCTCAACACCGTGTCAGAAACTATAATTGCACCATACTGTTTCTGTGTTCTTTTGTCACTTTCATTTTCCGTTAAATGGTTAATATAAAAATAAATATATACTCAATTATCAAAA